>VDFB02075321.1:8586736-9070480 GCA_007258455.2 Sequoia sempervirens
AAATGAAAACCATTTTAGTAGCAAATGGGTTCACATATTTGACTGACCCAAATGCATTTGTAGCATTGAGCAATGCTCAAAAGAGCTAGTTGAAGGAAAACAAGAAAAAATGATGCCAAAGCCCTTAGTCTAATTGAGGCAGCCTTGACAAAGGCTATCTTTCCTTGAATAACAACAGCTAGCTATGCAAAAGAAGCATAGGAAATACTTCAAACCACCTACAAAGGGTCTGAGAAAGTCAGGTCAGTGAAAATCCAGCTGCAAAGGAGAGAATTTGAGACCATGCAGATGAAGGACAGTGAGTCCATTTTATATTTTCATACAAGGGATTCCACCTTGATTAACCAATTGAGATAAATGGAGAATCTATGGAAGAGCAGAAGATTGTGGAGAAGATTCTCAGAAGTTTACCCACAAAATTTGACCCGGTGGTTATTGCCATAGAAGAGGCCAAGGACCTCTCAACATTATCAGTTGATGAGTTAATGGGTTCACTTCAAACCCATGAGCAATGCCTAAATAGGTCTACAAATTCTTCCTAGGAACAAGCCTTCAAATCACAAGCAAATGTGAGAGGTAGGGGAAGAGGAAGAAATGCAGAGGAAGAGGTCAAAGAGTCAGAGATAGAAGCAACTCTAGAAGAGGAGGCTCAAACAGTCAGGAGGAGGCCAACACCTCCCAATCAAACTTTCAAAACATAAAGAAAAATAGCAACTCGAATAAGAGATCTGATAAGAGAAATGTGTAGTGTTACTACTATCACAAGTATGCTCACTATGTAAGTGAATGCAAGAAGAAACAATGTGACCAAGGGAGTCAAAATGCAAACGTGGAAAATGAGAACAAGGTTGAAAATGAAAAATAGTCACAAGTGTTAATTGCATGCAATCTTGCATAACAAGGCAGCACTGAAGTTTGGTACTTGGACAGCAGTTGTAGCAACCACATGAGTGGTAACAGAAATTTATTTGCGTCTATTGACCACAACATTAAGTCTAAAATCAAAATGGGCAACAATGAGAAAGTTCCATTTATGGGAAAAGGCATAGTGAGCTTACAAACCAAGCATGGTGAAGAAAGACAGCTTCATGACATCTTCTATGCCCCAAGAATGAAACACAACCTCTTGAACATTGGATAGATGGTCCAAAATGGATATATAGTGCTAATGGAGAAAGGGGAATGCATCATCTATGACAAAGATGGAAGAAAGAAACTTATGGCAGCAGTTCAAATGGCAAAGAACTGAATGTTTCCCCTCAAAATGCAAATCTTAGCACAGTCAATAGGCTTGCAACAGTCAGCCTTCAAGACATTCATCCAAGACCCATCCAATCTTTGGCATTTGAGGTATGGGAATCTAAGTTATTCTAGTTTAGATATTTTGGCTAAAAAAGATATGGTTAGGGGCCTACTAGCAATTGTAGAGCCCGATGGAAAGTGTGAAGAATGCATCCTAGGTAAACAACATAGGAAGCCTTTTCAATCAGGGCATTCTAGGAGAGCTAGAGCACCATTAGAGTTGGTGCATTCATAATTGTCTGGTCCCATGAAGACCCCAACCCTAGGAGGAAATGTTTATTTCGTGACACTCATAGATGACTATAGTAGAAAAATTTGGGTGTATCTTTTGAAGAATAAATCAGATGCATTTGAGAAGTTCAAAGAGTTTAAGGCCTTGGCTAAAAAGCAATGCGGCCACTATATCAAAGTCCTCAGAATGGACAAAGGGGGAGAGTATATCCCTCAAGAGTTTACGAATTTTTGCAAGTCTCATGGTATTCAGAGACAACTCACATCCCAGTATACTCCATAGCAAAATGGAGTGGCTGAAAGAAAGAATAGAACCATCATGGAGATGGTAGCAAGCATGTTGAAGGAAAAAGGTTTATCTAATGAGTATTGGGGTGATGCTATAGCAATAGTGGTCTACATCTTGAATAGATGCCCCACAAAGGTCATTCGTGATAGGATCCCACAAGAGGCATGGACGAAATGCAAATGGAGTGTTGAGCATTTGAGAATATTTGGATGTGTGGCATATGCACTCGTGCCAAAAGAGAAAAGGCATAAATTTGATGACAAAGGTGAAAAATGCATTTTTATAGGCTATAGTGAAGAATCAAAAACCTACAAATTGTACAATCCCATCACCAAGAAAGTGGTGATCAGCAGGGACATTGAATTCATTGAAAATGAGTCATGGGATGGAATGGTTGATAACAATACGGGTATTTCAGTCTCAATACACTTTGAAGATGAAGAAGTTGTAGAGGGGAGATGCACCGAAACCTTACAATAAGGTAACAGTTCAGAAATTAGCAGCAGTAGCTCCAGAAATTCCCAGCAGGGAAGATGCTCTAGAAACTTTCAGCAGGGACCTGTTGCTCTGGAAACTTTCAGTAGGGGCCTGTTGCTCTGGAAACTTACAACAGTAGTCTTCTTCATCAGTCCAACAGTCATGCAGCTCTGGAAATTCTGACCCTACGGTTGCATCATTGATGCCATGGAAGACTAGAAGTGTGAGGGAAATTTATGACAACCAAGGTATGATGACTTTGATGAGAATTCAAATTTTTCTATGTATTCTTATAGTGATCCAATGTATTTTGAAGAAGCTATGAAAGAAGAAAAATGGTGTAATGACATCGATGAAGAGTTGGATACTATAGTGAGAAACAAAACATGGGAGCTCATTGATTTATCCAAAGGGAAATCAGTCATTGGAGTTAAGTGGGTCTATAAGACCAAATGCACTATTGATGGTGAGGTTGAAAGGAATAAAGAAAGGTTGGTTGTTAAGGGATACAAACAGTAGCCTGGAAGAGACTAGGATGAGATCACATATGCACCAGTTGCAAGGCTAGAAATAGTTTAGGCAGTCCTAGCAATTGCAGCCCAGCATGAATGGAAAGTATATCAAATGGACATGAAATCAGCCTTCTTGAATGGAGTGTTGAAAGAAGAAGAGTATGTGGAGCAGTCACCTGGCTACGAAGTCCTAGGGAAAGAAGACAAGGTCTATAGGCTCTGGAAAGCTCTTTATGGGTTGAAACAAGCACCATAGGCATGGTACAATAGAATTGATTCGTACCTTCTAAGCAATTCCTTTAGAAAAAGTGGTAGTGAGCCCACACTCTACATCAAGGTATCCAATGGTGAGATTCTTATTGTTGTTTTGTATGTAGATGATTTAATTTTCATAGGAAATAGTAATCTTTTCATTGCTAATTTCAAAGAGGTAATGAAAAATGAGTTTGAAATGATAGACCTAGGTTTGCTAAAATATTTCCTAGGCATAGAGGTCCAACAAATAGATCATGGCATATTTATTTCACAAACAAGTTATGCTAAACAAATCTTGAAGAGATTTAGAATGTTGGACAGCAAACTAGCCCCAACCCCAATAGCTACAGGTCTGAAATTAAGCAAAAAGGATAGCAACAATAATGTTAAACCAACCCTCTATAAGAGCATGGTTGGAAGCCTCATGTATTTGAAAACAACAAGACCTGATTTGATCTACGCGGTAAGCCTGATTTCTAGGTGCATGGAGCAACCTAAGGACACACACTGGCAAGCAAGAAAAAGAATTCTAAGGTATATGAATGGCATGAAAGGCTATGGCATTAAGTACACCGCCTCCAATGATTTTTAGCTGATTGGGTACATAGACAGTGATTGGGTAGGAAATTTAGATGACAGGAAGAGCACATCAGGATATTTGTTCCACATGGGTTCAAGAGCAATATCATGGGCATCAAAGAAGCAACCCATAGTTTCTCTCTCCACAGCCGAAGCAGAATACATAGCAGCAAATGCAACGGCATGTCAGGCTATTTGGCTTAAAAGAATCCTTGTAGATTTGAATGAGCAACAAGAAGATGGTACAACCATATTTTGTGCAAATGTGTCTTCTATTGCATTGACTAAGAATCTCATCTTTAATGGACGAAGCAAGCACATCAAAATCCACTACCATTTCATAAGGTTGTTGGTGGAGCATGGAGAGATTCAACTTCATTATTACAAATCTAAGCAGCAGCTCGCTGATATTTTCACAAAGGCATTGTCAAAAGAATCCTTTGAATGCCTAAGGAATAGGCTTGGTATGCAGGAATGCTCTAGAACTTTGGTTATGGAAAACATAGAAAAACGAAGATGCTCCAGAACTTTAGTTCTGTAAAATTTAGAAAAGCGCAGATGCTCCAGAACTTCAGAAGACAGTTCCAGAATGCAGAACAGATGCACACAGGTTTTCTCCATAAACTTTATTTCGGTGCTTTGGAACTTGTGGTTCATTGCTCCGAAAGTTTGGCAGAGTGATAAAAAGCAAGGACCGATGCTCCAGAATCCTTGCTACAAAAACCTTGCTCTGGAAAGATTAAATGATGATGAAAAGAATAATGGCTTAGGATTAAGGGGGAGTGTTGCAATATTTAATCCTGAGCAACAATGGGAAAGGGCATTTAATGCACCATCAAATGAAATCCAATTTGGATTGTTCCCCCCTTGTCATGTTTGAAAACCTTGCTAGCCAGTTATTGTTTTTGGAAATGAATTTAATTCAGGTAGGTGAATTTGAATTGGGGCACCAAATTTTGGAAAGGAAACAAAAGACAAAAGAATAAAATGTTTTTTCAGTAGAAGCAGATAATTAGTTTTTGCAGAAACAAACAAGGAGGAATTTTCATCAGAACAGAATAGAAGGGAATGTTTAGGAGATCCTGTAGTAGCAAAAGACATTGACAGAGCAATGCTCCAGTGCTCTGGAATATCTCCAGCACACAGCATCAGCACAGAAAGCTCCAGTGTGCCAAAACATGTGCAGTTTTTGTATGAAGTGAATACATAGCTTTTGCTCTCAATTTTTGTTTGTAGTTTTTGATTGTAATCCTTTTGGAAAATGAAATAGAAAATCGAATATATTATTTTATCTCCTTTTGTTTTTCTCCTTTATTGCTATGTGTTTTCATTCTTTTCCCACTGTAGTTGGGTCTATTTTTTTGAACACAGATTTGTAAGGTCACCATTGACCATTTTGAATCTGTGAAACCAAGCATTTAAAATTTGTGATTCACTCCTCACGGAGGCTGCTCTTCTCTTGCAGGTCGATTGATCATTGCTAACATCAACTTTTGTTTGAGGGAGGCACTGTTAATTGCATGGCATCAAATTTTGGAGATCCGCAGTCTTGAAGTGGCCACAGGAAAACCTCACATGGTCTCTGTGGGAAGCGTTAGAGTCTACGGGTTGCACCATCTCCAGCTTGATTCGCGTGATCCACTTGATTCACCCCTATAACAGAGGCATTTTGGTGGGCGTGATTCATTATTGGAGCAACATCACTGGCTTGCGAGTTGAAGAATGTTTCTTTGCATGCTTGCAAGGGTGCACATTTCCTTGTTTGACCATTATGAATGTGTGGCATGAATATGTGGCATTTGGATCTATAAAATTGTAATCTCAAATCGGAAATTCTTTCTCTTAGAGGCATATTGTTCTATATTTTTGGCATTATTATAGTAATTTCTTCTCTCAAGTCTATATTTTTTCCAAAATCATGGATAAAAGTCATGTAACTCTTCTCACTCCCTCAAACTTTCTCAAGTGGAAAACCCAGATGGAGATCAGTCTAAAGAAGTTGGAGTTGTATGAGTCACCATGGGTACAGAGCTTGAACCAAGTGTTGTAGCAAAAAAGAGGAAATGGTTCAATAGATGTGATGAGTCTTTTGGTACTCTTTACATGTCTATCTCTCATGATCTCTTGTTTCACATTTAGTCTTGTAACACTCCACAAGAAGTTTGGGCCCATCTTGAGCTCCTATTTGGTAAGCAAGACACACTTAGGAGTTATCAGTTAGAGAATGAGCTAATATGTCTTAATCCTTCTAATTTTGATAGTATCCAAGACCTCTTCACAAAACTTAAGTCTTTACGGCTTCAATTAAAGCAATGTGGTATTGAGAAGAAAGATGAACAGTTGATTCTTTCTCTACTTTCCAAGCTTGGTCCTAATTATTCTATCTTTGTTTCTACATTTTATGCTACTATAAATGTTATGGGCTCCAAATTCACAATTCCCTCTCCTGATGACTTTTCCACATCACTCATGCAAGAACAATCAAATTTAATTCAAATGGGTACAATGAAAACATCTTATTCAAAGGCTCTTATTGCAAATGAACAAAAGGTTGCAAATGAACAAAAGGTTTCAAATGAAAAAAAAGGTTTCTCCATCTAAGTCACATAAACAACCTAAGGACCATGTTAAAGAAACCAAATTAGAGAATCCATTTTCCTCCTCAAAAGGGAAAAGTTTTAAGGAAAGGCCTACTTGTACTTATTGTAAAAAGCTTGGAAATGAAAGAAAATTCTTCAAAAAGGATCAAGATGAGTTAAAGTATCTACTTAAACAAACTCAACTTGAATTGTCCAAACTTAAGGCAAGTGGCTCTTCTAATGTTGCATCTACATCATCAAATAAATTAGAGAAAGGTAAAGGTATGGTACTTCTTGCTTCAGCACATCATACTTCACATAAGTGGCTTCTCGATTCAAGGGCTTCACACCACATGGTTGCCTCTAAGGAGTTTTTTTTTACATTTGAGCCATGTTCATTCCCTCTAATTCTTATGTAGAATAATGTGTATATGATAGCTTATGGAAAAGGATCCATTGATTTTGGTGAAGGGACATTTCATGATGTACTTTATGTTCCATCTTTATCCACCAATCTCCTTTCCATTTATCATATCACACAAATTGGCTTAGGGAAAATAGTTAAGTTCACACCCACTTCAGTGATTATCAAATATTTGTAGAGTAAGGCCATCATTGCTATAGGACATGTTGATCATGGTTCTAGAGTGTATTCTTTTTCTTTCTTTGGTTCTTCCAACTTTGATGATGGTATGAGTATATATGACACTGATACCTTCAGTCTTCAAAAGGAGACTCGGTTTGGTTATTTAAACCTTAGAGTTGTATCCTCCTCATTGGTTCCCACACCTCCTGATATTATCTCTTCTTCATCTCCTACTTCATCAGCTTTGAGTGTGACATCATCATTGGTTTCTCGTGATTCAAGATAGTAGGATTGACACATATGTGTTACTAATGCAATTGATTGGGATGACTACTTGGTAGGCATACCAGACTTGTTTAGTGAGTTCCATTTTACAAAGTTGGTAAACAGTTTTGATGATAGACATGATATTACCACCTTGGAGGATGTTGTTCCTCTATCTCCTGATTTTGTTTTGATTCCACCATTCGTTTCACTACAACTTTGAGAGATTTTATTGCAATCTCTAAATTATGTGCAACATTCAATGACTTATGTTCTTCTTACTTTGGAAGATATTATGCATCTTTCTATAGTTTTACTTCTTCCACAAGGAAGACATGTTTTATTTTTTCAGATAACTTTTAGTGTTCTTTATCGAGCATCACTTAGGACTGTAGGATCCATCATCTTATGGGTGGGCTCTCTAGTCTCTCTCTTTCTCTCCTATGGGGGGAATATTTCTTGTACTTTTGTGATATAAGTAGTTCTTGCAAGGTCTTGAGTCCTCGTATCTTTCTTCTTCTTTCACTTGTACCATTTTTTTTTTCATTTCTCTTTTGGAGAGGAGTTTTTTTCCCATTGGGTTTTCTCCTTTTCTCTATCTTTTGAGAAAGTTTTTTGTACATGGGTACCTCATCAGGCTAGTAGTCGGGACCTAATTCTTCTTACCCACCTAAGCTATGCTTAAGGGGGGGTTTAATGTATTGTACTATAGTTAGGCTAACTTAATCCTAGTTAGGTGTTGGAGTTGACCCTTAACTTATTTCCCATGAGGTGTCAAGGATGTTGAGGTATCTTGAGAGGTGTACAATCCCTCTCGACACCTCTCCCTTACATAGAGAAGAGCAACTTGCCACCACTGCAGGATGAGAAGTCCTCTCCTCAATCCATGGCATGTGATTGCCTATTCTTGTGGCATGTATTTTCTCATCTGCATTCTGTATAATTATGGTTTGAGCTCATTGTCACTACTAAACTAAATACAATATCATTGCATTCTAAAATCATCGGTGTTTTTTGTTAATCCTTTGTTCTTGCAGGTTTCTTCAAAATGGCTTGTGGTTCTCCATCTTATTTTTTTTGGATGTTTAGGAGGTAATTATGCATTGTAAGAAGTTACAGAAAAATTTTATCCCTTGATACATTTTAAATTTCTATAATGGCATGTATACATTGTAGAATCCTTTTATATTGCAATCATTACTTTATCATTCCTTAGATTGAGTTTAGAGCTTAGCTTGCCCTTCTTATATCTATGTTTACATATTTTAAATCTACATGTGGACACCAAAATAAATTCAATTTCACCATCATTATATCATTATAGTTCATCAGCACACATTATAACCAAGTACCTCTCATTCATCACCTAGTACCCCTAATGCCTAACTATGTAATTAAATAATTTATAGTTATTTAATTAAATTAGGCTAACATTATTCATTAATTTAAATAAATTATTATCCATAATTATCATTTTTTTTATTTGTGTATTTATCCATTTATTTATTTTATAAATTATTCATTAATAAAGTAACTTAATATTGATTTCCACCTTGTGTGTATCAATAGATCAATTAAATAATTGATTATTAAATTAATAAATTCCCTCTCACCTTGTTAACTACCTAGTCTAATTAGTTTACTCAAACTTACTCTTAGTCTGACTCTTCAATCAAATAAACTTCACTCATTTATGCAATTAGTTAAATATTCAATACACATATTCAAAACCCTCTAATTCTTTCATGCACTGAGTAGTTAACTCCCCATGTAGTCAATTAAGTCACCAATAAGCTTTATTATACCCTTAGTCAATTTCAGTTGAAAAATATTATTTTTTAATTAAAATTTAAAATAATGTGCAACTCTTCCATGCTTGCCACATCTCCCCATCAGTTCCTCTAATCATGGATCAAATCTAAGATTCCAAATTTAATTTTAGTCATTCATTCATTCAATAATCTTAAAATCTACAAATCAGACCTAGTTCTCATCATTTCAAAGAGGCATTCATTTTTACAACTTAATTGAGCACCCACATTTCTAAATGAGAAAAGCTTCACAATATGCTCAATCTAGGTTTACATGTGAAAAAATTGAGTGTTGACATGATTTGATTTTAATGCTTATTTGGTTTATTCCTTTTGCATCCATTCATTCTTTTGAACCCAACATGAATCACTAACCACTTCATGATTTTGTAGATTTCTCTAGCTTAATTCTATAAGTGTTACTTTGTTGAAACATATGAACTTTTTTATATGCCATAGCTATATAGGAACATTTTGGAATTAAACAAGCCCTCCCATTACATGTGAAAGGCATCAAAATCTAAGGAATGCTTATTAAATTGCTAAAATTAAAGCATGTCAACTTGAGGCAAAATATATATATATATATATATATAGCTCCATATATGTAGCTTGAGTCCATATGACATCCACACAAGTACTAGTTATTTTTCTTTTAAAAAAAAATTTACATTTATTTTATTTTTGAAAAATTTAATAAAATAATAATTAAAATAAAATTTTAAAAAATTATTAAAAAAAGGGAAACGCACTTTTTTTCCTTGAGTACAAGGGTACACATAGACTAGCAGTAACTACTACCATAATGTGGTAGTCTTGGAGGCCTACACCATCTCCCAATTTAGTAGGCTACAAATCCTCATTGATGACCCTTTACTAGTGAATGACTAGTAAATCCTTCCCCCACACCAATTTAATTTGTTTTAAGTTATGTTTTTTTTTTCAATTTTTCTTTTTTTAATTTAATTTAGCATTATTTAAATAAATAATTTAATTTAATTTTTTTAAAGTTAAATAACATAAAAAACACATTTTAAAAAATTGGGATCCACCACCTAGTTGCCACCTCTACAACAATGTCACCATTCAACCTCCCATTGGCTACCCATGGTCCACTAACCTCCTAGGCCCCCTCCATTGCAATTTCAAAATTAGGAGGGAAACTTTGAATAGGCATAAAATCCTCATACAAATATTTTTTTATGCATTAAAAAAAAGGCTAGAATTTCATGCTAGACTAACTAGTTTTTTCTCAAGTCTCATATTTTTATAAAATGTATATTTTCTCAAAAAGTTATGTGTAGTTTCTATTTGAACATCTTAAAATTTCTAAAACAAATGGACTACGCTAATTTAGGTATCTATGCACAAAGATTGTTAGAAGATAGATCCAAGTAGGAAAACTTGAACAATATATAGGGTTCCTTATGAATTCACCCTTCCAACTTATTTTCAATGGATAAATAAAATTGCTGCAGAGTTGATATCTACCCAAGATAATTTGGTATCGCACCTTCCAAATGGTTTCTAGAAAGATTTGGTAATCTCATAATGCTCAAATTCCCTATGCATTTTGGTATTTTCTCATTGATATTGTTACTTGATAAGTGAAGTGTGGTGTTTGTTTCTAGTACATATTATATCTTGTACTCCTTTCCTTTTATTACCATGGGCATGTTCTCATACTTTGTGTTTCCACTTAGTTTTAGATCTCTAAGAATCCCAAATGCTAGAGAGTCTCAAGATTATGGGGTATTCTGCCATCAAACTTATTATTTGATAAATCCAACACTTGTAAATTGGTGAGGTTTTCCAACCACATAGGAAGACTATCATGAAGCTATAACCCAAGCTGAAAAATATAATAGGTACCCTATAAGTTCATCAATCAAATTGTTCATTCAAATTCAAAAACTTAAGCTCCTTTAGTTTAACAATGGTTTTGGAAAAGTCCTAGAGAAGTTATTGGAGTTTGCAAACAATTTTTTTAAAGAAGAATGACGATTCATATGCAAATTTCCATGTAAGAATTTTTTTTACATCTTTATCTTCTTTAAAAATGTTCACTTTCCAAGCATGGGGGAATCACCCATCAATGGGTTGTTGGATAATATAAACTCTATCATTACATTGCAATTTTCAATAGAGGATGAAATCTTTCCACTCAACTTATTTTGGGACAAAATTAAGCAATTGAGTATAGTGCATTTAGTGATACTCTAGAGAATATTTTTCATCCAATTTATTAGCTAACATATCCAACTCCTCCAGTGAGACCAAACCATTGTTAACTTTAGGACTAATCCTGAAATGTTATTGTCCAAGAGCAATAGCTAGGTAAGGCTCTTGAGTTTGCATAAAATTTATGGTATAAGACCAATAAAATTTTAAAATTATAAAGTGCAATATTCTAAAGATTGGATCTTTCGAATGGCCTCAAGAATTGGGCTCACCAAATTGTTTGAATGCAAATGAATTTCTATCAAATGTTAGAGGTTTCTTATAGCCTTGGGAACCAACCCTCTCAAATGGTTCTCACCTAAGTAAATATTTTGAAACATGGTTTTTATAGTTACTGCTTGGGGTATGGTTCTTGTTAAACTATTTTTTTTAGATTTAAGAAAGTTAATTTTGTCAAATTTCCAAAGACATTAGGAATGACTCCACTATAATTGTTTCCTTGTATTCTTATTGATTTTAATATTTGGATTTCAATATAAGTGAGTCCAACCATACAAAACATGTTTTTTCATTTTATAAGTTCACCTTGAAATTCCATATAAAATACTTTTTGGTCACTAATGGATACATGTAATGCAAATAATCTTATCCACATACCATGAATGCATCGTATTTTTACACAATGGTGTAGAAGTTATAGTCATGTATAATCATAATCCCTTCCAATACCATAGATAATTGAATTATCCTTACAATAAGTGCAATAAATTTCCTTGTGTATATTTTACCATCCCTTTGCCATCATTACCCTCTTCATTCTATGTTGATCCAACAACTTTGGCATCTACATCATCCACCAAACCCAATTCCCAAATCAATGTCAATATTATAGACAAAAAGTGCACGGGGACTATGAGATACAAAATTCCTTTCATGTGGTTAGCTCACACTATCTCTAAAGTCCTATAGAAAACCTTGGAAACATAGGAAGATAGTTCCTAAGATTTTCTAGTGTGGTACAACAAATATTGTATAAAATAGATTCCTTGATGAAAACCATAGATAGTGAGATAAAATATTGGTTATATAAATATGAATAATTTGTACCATGATTTTTCAAAGAAACATATCCAAACACACTCAAAATATGTAATAATATGGGCTATAAATTGCAAGGATTGGGATTACATAAAAATTGTCCTATTAAACTAATCACTATGAATGTCAATCATCTCATATTTAGATTAGGATATATGCATCTAGTTGAAGAATTGAAGTAGGAGGATAAAAACACATACCCCCTTTTCATACAACTATTCTCAACAAAATAAAATGCATTGAAAATGCAACAAATCAGATTGTAAAATCTGCAACATGAACACTTGATTGTTCATTCATAATCTCCAAAAGAACATCACAATAACTTCTCCAAATTGACAATACAAATGGTGCAGCCTCATGGGCTAATAATAATAGTCTCAAAACTGATATAAAATTGATGTACAATAGCAAAATAATTTAATGACAACAACAAGTTCATTCTTTCAAATCTTCTACCAAAAACTATGAAACAAGATCATCAAACACTTGCAAACTTCAATACAAAATATGCAACAACTCAATCACGGATTCTTAAATCCATTTGCTGCTATGCCTTCACTTCCAAACCTTCAAAAACATTCATACCAAACTGATTTCTCCTTCCCTCAACTCTCACCAAACTTCCCCTACAAAATCCCTCTTCTCTTCTCGTATTCCCCTTCTTTTCACAAGCTGATTTTCTGCACTTTTTCTTGTGCAACTCTTAGGAGAAACCTACAAGTTCTTTCTCCAAAATTGCTACTATTGATTGCTTCTCTTTTAATACCTTAAAGGATCCATTTTTTCTAGATTAAAAACTTTTTGAAATCCCAAATCTGTTCTTTCATTTCCCTCCAATTGTCTTTTAGAAAATCCCAAGTTTGTGCTTAAAAATCATCATTAAATGCTTCCAAATATGGCACAAAAATTTGCTACACCATATTCCATGACTTTCTGCTGTAAATGCCTCATAAAAATCAATAAAATCATCAACCAAGTTGTGCTCATTCACAATAATTTGAATACTGAAGTCATTAATTGATTTTTCCCAAAAACACTAGCTTTTATGCATTAAAGCCAAAATCTGTTTTTCTTATCTTGGGTGTCCACTCTCTCCATCCCTATTCTTTAGGGATTTTGGAATCTCAAAAATAATATTTTAAATGGAATAGAAAGTCTCCAAAAAACCTATTCCAAAATTTCCAATTTTGAATTTCAAACTCCAAAATTACCTCCTACACTTTTTCTCACTCCAAAAATGCAATATTTAAATAAAGACCAATTATTTAATAAATTATTTTGGCCTCAACATTGCAATTTATTTACCTATTTCATAATTAAACCAAACCTTAGGAAATTAAAAAATTAAATAATTTCTTTTTGGTTGATGAGAATAGCCCTTTGACCATGGATGCTCCTGCATTAAGAATCCTATGATACCAATGGAACCTCTAATATATTACAACATGATCCTTTCTCATTGTTGAGTGAGAAGGGATAGGACTTCAAATGATATTTTTCTAAATTTTCCACCCTCTTAAATGAGCCAATTTTTAATACCATTACACCTTTGATTGATCCTCCACTTATCCATCCATACCTCATTTCTTGGAACAACAAGATCTTATGTTTTTATATATTTAAAAATGATGAAGCTCATTTTGAATTCATGAAACTTCATTCATATTTTCAAATTAGTAACCATAACAAATGTTTTTATATATATTAGATCCAATAACTTACTCTAGGGAAGAAGCTGAGTTCCTTAATCTCAAATTTTCAAAAAATTCAAAGAACAAAACTTGAATAATTCAAATCCCCTTGTGAAAACCTCTTTGAGACACTCTCAAATAGAAAATAAAAATAAAAAGAGTCAATAAATATTGATTGTATTGATAAAAATCTCTTCAAGGCATCAATAGATAAGGAACACAACTCTTCATTGAAATTTTCAAACTGGCAAGGCAATCAAAGTATTAATAAAAGAATCATAGAAGATTGATTTGGATATAGATATTGATCCCAAAACCTATCATATTACAATTATTATGTCAATAAAAGAACAAGCACCCTATTACCACAGTTCTTTTCATTCCCTTGAAAACCATGTCAACTCATGTAATTTTTTCTAAGTTAAAAGATCGCTACTTCCCTTAGTTTTTTGAACCTTGTCGAGCCCCACTTAGGTTGTCTCAACCTCTTTTTTGTCTAATTCCTTAAAAGATCAAATCTAAAGTTTACCTTTTGAATTTGATCCTTTATAATTTTTTAGAACTACATCAAGGCCTAAAGCATTTCTTGTAACCTTTGCAACAATAGATAAATAAAAAATGAAGTTAAAGTAATTTTTGAGCTTAGGATAGGTTTTGAAACCTCTATTGGCCTCTGATGAGGTTTCCAAAACCACACTTTCTTTCAACGATGAGAAAAGGTATAATTTTCCCTTTTTCCAAAGAGTGATGCTCCTATAAGGTGATATTTTGCAACAATATAGAAGTTTTGCAAACTTTGTCAATCCAAGGTTATCAAAACTACTCAATTTTTTGAAAAGCTTCACGAGATGTTCTTTTTCAAATATTCAAAACGAGGTTGGAGAAAAATTAAAGATTGGAAAGATCACACATACCAACCTTAATTTGGCGTCATTAACTATCCACCTCTCGCTAGCATTAATTGTGGGTGTTTATAGGAAAACTGAGCTATTCAAAGGGCTCATTTTTAGTTTGCAGCAAGAGACGAATTTTACATGGAGCAAAGAAGGTGAAAATGTGAAATAGTGTAGTTGATAATTTTTAGAGCTTGGGGAATAATTTTAAGTATAGTTTTCTCTTGTTCAGCTACAATTTACTGGAGGATAATACAATTATACCCTAGTTGAGGAGAAGTATACTTGCACAAGCGTTTTCCCATTCTTGTTTGTTAATTAGGCATATATTCTATGGTTTCTTTCACCATGAAATTAAAGTACCAAGGCTACCAATACTTGTTTGGTTTAACTAGAACTATGCCAGAGATTGAGGATACGAAATTAGGGCATGTGAATTTAGATGAATTCTAAAAAAGAGTTGGAAAGGATAACCAATTGCTCATAACCCAAAGGTTAATTGAAAGTGGTTTGTTGCAAGCGGTGACATTCCTAGTGGTTTTCTAGTGCCCTAACTTGGTGTTGGAGTGTATAAATCATTACAACCCTCAAACAAGGGAAGTAAGTATAAGTGTTAATCAATTGGTGGTAAAAATTTAAAGAGAAACTTTTTCCTCTAGCTTAAAAATACTAGAGAGAGAAGCATGCACTTATTTTGATCTTTTCTCCTGATACTATGTATTTTAGGGAATAAGGGAAGGTATATGAATTTTATTTCCCACAAATGGTTTTCTACACCGAAGAAAGGAAAATCTCAATTTCCTAAGAACATGCACAAGAACCACTTCATTGAGTAAATTTCCAAGATAATTGTGCTCCTTCATAGATTGAAAGGGAGTGAGAGGGAACATGAATTTGAAGAGTGGATGTACTTCTTTTTGCAAATTATTATTAATGGTGAACAATCATTGGACCGAGCACAACTTATTAGCAATCAAATTCATTCAATGATCATTGATTTTTCAATTAACAAGTCCTTTACATGTCCTATTTTATGTATTCCATTGCTTGTACTAGACCTTGGCCTAGAATAAGACTAAATGTAGTTCAACCTCAAGATGTTTATATTTTTTATTACTATGAAAATTTGTAGTTAAGGAGGATTTATCATCATTTTAGGAGAGTAAATGATACATTTACTATGAGGATGGTTCAAGAAATTCAAGGAGACATTGGTTTTAGAATCTCTCCTAAGGCCATATATTTAATTGATACTAATGGGAGTCATTTTATACAACTCTAGAGATTTTCATATATTAGAATTGGAGAATTTGATGGTCTCCCACTCAAACTCCCTAAATATGCATAAGATAAGTTTTCCTTGATATAGGTATGTAGACAAGTGGGAGAGGTGAAACAAATATGTAAAGAAAGGAAGAAGTTTGGTGTACAATTCCCTATTGGGCTTGGCTAATTTTTTTGAAAATTCATGTTAAATTCCCTCAATATTGAGAGGGATCTTGTCAAGTATACATTATAGTTTTATGATAGAAGGTTTCCTTTTGATAGTAAGAACTTTGTAAAGAATAATATGCAAGTAGGTCCCAATTTCAAACATATTCCACACTTGGAAGACTACTAGGTTGACTATGTTGATGAATATGAAGTGCGAAGGAGAAGATGGATGAGGCTAACTCTAAGAAAAATTGTTACATTCAATTTAGGTTGGGATATCCAAGGTATAAAGGATGATGAATTTGATTTATTGGATCTAGTCTTTGTTAATCATATTCAAAATCAGCCTATTATATCTATGGATTGGAGTATCAAAGAAATTGAAACTATTGAAGCAAAGAATGTAGTAGTCTTGAAGAGAATGGAATAATGTGTCGTAAAGAAGAATGTAGAAAAGTAAGCTCCTCCTCTAAGGTCACAAAACACTCAGCCTCAAGAAGAGAGTAGCCAAAGGCTTTCTTCCTTAGCTATGTAAACCTCCTCTACACAATATATGTCTTTAGAGGGACAAGGTAGTGGTGATGGTGAGCCTTCAGAGAAAAAATTTCCAAAAAGGACATGTGGAGAAGATGCTCCAGAGCCCCTGCAACAAGAAAAAGAAAAAAAAGTAGTAGTAGAAGAAGAAGAAGAGGTGGTCAATGTTTCCACTTCCCCTTCTCAGGAAAGTGCTTCTTCTTCCCTTGAACCTTCTCCACCCAAGGAAATAAAAAATTCTCCTAGGGTAGGTCCTAATCCCCCTTATTCCCCTAAAGATACATCAACTACTCCTCCTTTGAGAAATTTTTTGGAATTTGGTTCTCCTAGGTATGGTCAGAAACAACACCCACTACTACTTCATGGCTTGAAAAAAAATTATCTAGGAAAAGAAGAACTACTCAGCTCCCAAAGAAAGATCTCGTTAGTTAGTTGATTCAAAGAACCCCAAAGCCCAAGAATTTGAAAACAACGTCTAGGCTATGTGAGGATGATAGCAATGGGAATATGTGTAGAAGTATTTCATCCATACATACAAAAACAAGAAAGCAAAGCTACTGTGAACGATTTCATTGTCACTAGAATAAACCTGGGTCCTTCCATGAGGGATGGAGATGTGCATAACTTCTAGGAGACAACAACAAGATGTGTTAGAACACATAGATATACTGAGGGGGGGGTGAATTATTATATCCCTCAAATTAATCCAATTCAATTTTAACAATTAAAACTTATCACTGCCTTAATGAGATAAATAATTCAAATCACAAGCACACAACCACAACACCGAATTTACGTGGAAAAACTAAAAAGGGAAAAATAGTGAGAAATTTTCTTGGAGCTACTATCCAAATCCAACCTCACAAAAAGAAATAAGATTTACAACATATTTTTATGGCTTCAACCAAAGGAAACTTACAACTCCTTTCCAATACAACACTTACAAAAAGAGGCTACAACCTCATCATATAATACTTGATGAATTCTAGTGATCCACTACCACCACAACACCTTTGTTGCCTCTATCCCATTGCCTTTAGCATTCACAAAATTCATTTCTACTTTTAGCTCACTGCCTTCGTCATTCCACTCACATACTTTTTCCTTTGGCTCACTACCTTCAAAACTTCATTCACATGCCTCTGACTTTAGCTTATGCTTTCTTCAAAACACTTCATGAATACTTCGTCACACATTCACACACATTCTTCTACCTTCAGCACACTACTTTCAACATATATCACTTTTATCACATTAAACAAACACACAACTATGTCCCCCCAATCACACACTTGATCTTCCATTTATACCTTCTGCAAGTATCAAAAAATTTCTCCTTGTTGGCCAAACTGAAACTTATAAACATGAAACATGCAACTGCCAAAAATATTTGACCCCAAATCATCCATTGGAAAGGGAATTTGAATGTGTTCCAAGCTGGAAGATAAGAAGGGCCTATTTTACATCTGTACACAATCCCATGCTTGTGCACACAATAAAATCTTGATGCAAACACTTCAAACTACCAAGTGGACCCAACAAACACTTAACCCTCCAAATTATATTAGCTCTAGACCACAAGTAGTACCAAAGAGACCAGATAACATCATGTGTATTACATTACATGAATTAAGAAATATTCAAAAATATTTACATGCTCTCCTTTTACAACATTAACTCAACATTAAGCTAGAGCAAGAAAACAAACATAGAACTTGTATCTCTTGTAAACCTAGACAACACATTCTTGAGATATAACATTGAAAACTCAACTTGTGTTAAACCACAACATCTAACCTTGATAGGAGAGAATAGATAGAAATTTTTAAACTCATCCTCTAAATTGCAAGACCACAACATTGACTGTAGAGAAATGTGGAGCATTTCTCTGAACCCCCCTATCTATGACAATATAGCCTTCAATTTGCAAGTCCTAGAAACTTTTGTGATAAATTTTATGTTATGAAAATAGGAACACACACATAGTATAAATACATATGATATGCATTCAAATTGCAAGGTAATATCTTCAAATATGGATGAATGCAAAGCATTCTCTAGATATTTTTAGAACAACTTCCTTAGCAACTGACTGCAAGAAAATATTTTATACATTTTACATCAAATTAGATAGTGAATACAATATTCACAAAATCATTGACCCATTCATGGGAAATAGAAAATATAGAACAACTATTATAGAAATCTCATTACATCCACCATCATACATAATACTTCTAATCAACATACTGATTGTAGCACATGAAACCATCCACACACTGCTACTCTACTAACATCAATGACAATACTATTAGCAATCTCCACTCTATTCACATCAATGACAACATCAGCAACAACCTTGCAATAATATAACCTTTTGGAATTGATGGAAATACTGACATGATATGCAATTTTCTCCCCCTTTGACATCAAGGGAAAAGGGTTAGTGGTCTTCAACTATGCTTGCATCAACATACAAGATCCCCCTATCTTCACAAATATTACAATCCTTATACCTAGTCCCCCTGAGAGGTAGCATTCATCAATCCAAGGATAAAAGTGTGTCTTGAATTTCTCCCCCTGGATAGATGCATAATCTATGCATCTAGTTAGAAAGAGGGGCAACAACCCCTAACTTCTACCTGAGATACTCAAATGTGTACTTTGAAAGTGATTTAGTAAATATGTATACAGCATACTCCTTTGTAGGCACATACTCCAATATTACTCCTTGATCCATAACTTTCTCTCTTAAGAAGTGTTACCTGGTAGATATATGTGTGGTTCTAGTGTGCATCACTGGATTATTTGAAATATTCATGGAACCTATATTATCACAGAAGATTGGAATGGGACCATCATACATCACCTTGATGTCCTTCAAATTTTTCTTCATCCATAACACTTAGGTGCAATAGGATGTTGCAGTAATATATTTTGCTTCTATTGTTTATAAGGACATCATTTTTTGCTTCTTACTAAACTAAGAGACCAATCTATCTCCAAAAATGAAAGCTCCACTGCTGGTACTTCTTCTATCATCAACACTAACGGCTTAATCAACATCAATATATGCACTCAAAGAAAAATCATCGTCTTTTTAATACCACATTCCATAGTCTAGAGTACTCTTCAAATATCTGAAAATTCTCTTGATAAACTTCACATGTGTTTCTCTTCGATCAACTATAAACCTTGCAACCGAACAAACAACTTGCATAATATTATTCATTGATGTGCAGTTAAGCACAATAGGCCCCAAATCATAGACCTGTATAGAGTCTAATTAGCCTTATGTGACACATCATCTTTACTCAAATTTCAACCTGCTACCATCAGAGTACTTACTAGTTTAGAGTCTTCCATACCAGACTAGTTCAGTACCTCCTTAACATAATTTGCTTGAGAGATAAAGATATCATTATCTAACAATGCAATTTGAAGTCCAAGAAAGAAAGATAGATCACCTATCATAGAAATTTCAAATTCTTTATGCATCTCTTCTATAAAATATTTACACATTTCATCATTGCCATCAAATATTATATCATCAACATACACATCAACAATTAGAATTCTTACATCCACAACTTTAATATAGAGATTCCTATCTGCAGTACCTTTCTTGAATCCCTATTGGAGTAGGTACTTGTCCAACCTTACATACCAACCCCTAGGGGCTTGCTTTAGACCATACAAATTCTTCTTGAGTCTACACACCATTTTTGGATCCTCTAATAGCTAAAAACTATCAAGCTACTTTGTATACACTTCTTCCAATTCACCATTCAAGAAATCAGATTTCACATCCATTTGATATACTTTACAATTCTTTTTAAAAAAAAATGAAAGAAACATTTTGATATCCTTCATTCTTGCCACCGGATTAAATGTTTCCTCAAAGTCAATTCCTTCCACCTGTGAATAAACTTTTCTTACCAGTCTTGCTTTATTTCTCACAACCTCTCCATCTTCATTTAGTTTGTTTTTGAACATCCATTTTATTCCTATCACATTCTTGTCTATATATCTTGGACCCAATTCCCCAGTCTGATTCACCTCTATTAGATTTAGCTCTTCTTCCATTGCTTGAATCCATCCCTCATCTTTTCTGGTATCAACAAAAGTATAGGTTTTATTATTGATAAAAATAAAAATTTAGCTATTCATTTTCTCTTGCAAATCTTCTTTTGGTCAACACACCATCATTCTTATCTCCAATTATCTAATCTTTTGGATGATTCTTTTAGACATACTAGGCAAGATTCTTGGTGACTTTCTCTTGTGCTTCTTTTCTTCTACAATTTCATCTTCTTCCTCTAAGAAGGTAGGCTCATCAAACGAATATTCTTCTTTCTCACGTGTGATTTAATGTGACTCTTCATCAACTTTAACATTTGCACTATCAAAGTTACCTTCCTTAACCTTTTATTATTACACTTGTAAGCATTTCTCCTAGTTGAGTGCATCCAAGAAAGATCCCTTCATCAGGTCTTGGGTCAAAATTTCCCAATCCTTCTTCATCTCTTTTGATGTAACATTTACTTGGACAAAAAATTTGAAATATTTGATAATTGTTGGTCTTCCATACCAAAGCTCATAAGAAGTTTTGGTGTTATCCACTCTTAGCTGATCTCTATTAATAATATATATAGTAGTATACACTACCTATTTCTAATATACATCAAGAAACTTGGCTTCATTCAACATTTTCCTAGCCATTTCTTTAACAATTCTATTTTTCCTTTCCACAACTCCATTTTGCTAAGGATTTCTAGCAACAAAAAAATTCTTTTTTATTCCATGCTCTTCACAAAATTCCTCAAATTCACATGATGTAAATTCACCACCTCTATTAGATCTTAAACATTTGATTCTAGCATTCATTTCATTCTCAACCAATACCACTGACTTGAAAATTTTAAATCTACTAAAAGCTTCTGATTTTTCTTTTAATAATGTAACCCATATCATCCTAGAGAAATAATCAATGAGTAACATGAAATACCTTTCTCCTTGAAGACTCTTTGTCCTAGTAGGTCTACACAAATCATTATGGACCAATTCCAATGGTCTTGTAGTAGAGTACTCCTTGGTCTTGAATCTTATTCTTGTATCCTTACCAATCTAACATTCTTTACACATGGCGCTTGTAAGTTTGGTAGTCCTTGGAATATCTCACTTTTTTGGCATAGAAGACAACTTCTTCAATTGACACTCTTTATATTATATAGATTTCTTTGCATTCTTGACCCTTCTACCACTATTCTACTAGATTTTTCCTTTCTCATTTCACATCCTTGACCATGAAATAAAATATTGTATCCTTTTCTATACATTTGACTTACACTTAGAAGATTATGCTTGAGACCTTTAATATAGAGAACAAATTATATCTTGGATTTTCAATTAATACTTATGGTGCCTTTTCCATAGGTCTTTGTTATTGAATTATATCCAAACTTTACTAGTCCATCATTTCACTTAACCAGATTAATGAATTTTCTTTTTCACCTATCATATCACTTGAAAAACTGATGTCTATCACCCAGAGGTTTGTTTGTCCTTGAGAATTTTTTTTTTTTGGAAAACCATTGAGTTTTCAACCTCATTATCTAATTCCTCTCTTTTGGAGGTGTCATTATTCTTGACTTGCCTAATGGCATCCACTTTTTATGTCAGATCACTTCTACAAAAAAAATCTACATGTCCAACATTATTGTAAATTTGGCATACCACATTTACATTCACTAGAGAAGCAAGAGGATTTCTACTTTCAAAATTCCTTCTATTCATTTCAAATTTTTACTCAATAGCCTTATGACCATACTTATTACAGACAAAATAGTAACAAAAAAATGCATGATTGACCCTAGTTTTGGAGACATTCCTTACATAGTGAGATCTTCCTTGAGATCTAATATCAGCTTCCAAATTTCCAAACATCACTTTCTCCAACTCCTTTTTAAGTAAAAATATTTCTTTCTCATCTTTGTACATTCTTTTATCTTATCTTCAATCAAGGTCTTTTGTTTTTTGTTCTCTTTCCTTGCGTATTCCATGTCTTCAGGAGAAGAAATAAGTTCACCTTCAAAATCAACTTCACCTTCTTCTTCATCCATATATTTTCCTAAACTTCTAGAGATCATAGTGGTCATGAATAGGGATTCATCTCTATCACCATCTGATATGTAATGATCTCCTTCATCCGAGGAGTAGTAGTATTCTTTAGAGAGAAGGTTCCTCTTAAGATTGTTTATTTTGAACCCTTTGCTTCTATTTTCATTTTCTCTTAAAGGGAATTTAGATGCATAATGACCAATTCTTCCACAATTAAAACATTTGAGAGGAAATTTACCTTTGTACTTTCCTCGTCCTTTTTTAGATTCCTTATAGTTTGCTTCTTCTTCCTCAAAATCACTGTGTGAACTGGATGCTTCTTCTTTCTTCACAACTTTGAATGCAGATTATCTTTTATGTTTACCATGAACTTCATCCCTTATCACATAGGTTATGAGGGATCTAAACAACTCTTCCATAGTAAGCTTTATCAAATATTTGGCTTCCTCAATAGTAGTCACTTTTGAATCAAACTAGTGGGGTAGACTCATTAGAACTTTCTTCACAACAAGTGAATCAATTATATCTTCACCAAGTCCTCTAAGTTCATTACCACTTCATCTACCCAGAGAAATTTGTTGGATATATGAACTCCTCTTCTTTCATCTTTAGATTCTTAAACAATATTTGATAATATTGTAGCTTTTCCTGCTTCACACTGTCATTCCCTTCATATAGATTTTTATCTTATCCAAATCTCTTTGGCAGTTTTGCATTGCACTACTTTCAAAAATTTATAATTTTTTAGAAAACTCTAGATCTAATTCTTTGCTTTATCATTTTTCTCATCAATATTTTTTCATTAGCATCAGTAATAGGATGATAAAGTTCAGTATAATAATCCTTTGTAACCCTCTAAACATCATACCCTGGAGAAGTAAGGTAGGCTTCCATCCTCACACCCTAGAATGCACGTAGTTGCTTTCATTAAATAGTGGCTCTTTAGAACAGGAATTCTTCTGAGCCATGTGTTCTAAACCGAGATCTACCTTCAATTGTTAGGTTGCACCAAGGAACTTATCTCTGATACCAATTTTTATAACACACGGTTATTCTAAGAGGGGGGTTGAATTAGTATATCCCTCAAATTAATCCAATTCAATTTTTAAAATTAAAAATTATTATTGACTTAACTAGATAAAGCATTCAAAGCACAAGCACACAACCACAACATCAAATTTATGTGGAAAACCCAACAAGGTAAAACCCCATGGTGAGAAAGTTGCTTGGATCTACTATCCAAATCTAGCCTCACAACAAGAAATAATATTTGCAACAATTTGTTATGGATTCAACCAAAGGAATTTTATAATTCTCTATCAATACAACACTTATAGAAAGAAGCTAGAACCTCAGTATACAATAATTGATGAATTTTGGTGATCCACTACAACCACAACATCTTTGTTGCCTCTGGCACTTCCTTTAACATTCACACACTTCACTTTTTCTTTTCACTCACTACCTTCAACATTCCACTCACATACTTTTTCCTTTGGCTCACTGCCTTCATCACTTCATTCACATGCCTCTGCCTTTGGCGCACTACTTTCAACACAACTCAAATACTTCTTCTCACATTCACACACATTCTTCTACCTTTAGCACATTGATTTCAACATATATTCATTTTTAACACATGAAACACACACACAAAAATATGTCCTCTTGATCATACACTTGATCTCCATTTATACCTCTACAAGCATAAAAATATTTCTCCTTGTCAACCAAATTGAAATGTATAAACATGAAATGTGTAATAGCTAAAAATAATCAGCTCCAAATCATCTGTGGAAAAGGAAAATTTAATGTGGTCCAAACCAAGAAATAAGAAGGAATTATTTTACATCTTCACCCAATCCCATGCTAGCACACACAACAAAAACTTAGTGCAAACACTTTAAACTACCAATTTAGCCTGGAAAACACTTAACCCTCCAAATATTAGCTCTAGACCACAAGCAGTATCAGAGAAACTAGATAACATCAATATTATATTACAATAATTAACTAATATTGAAAAACATTTCCATTCTCTCCATTTACAACTTTAGTCAACATTAATTTTGTGCAAGGAAATAGACAGAGAACCAATATCTCTTTCAAATCTAGACAACACATTCTTGAGATAGAACATTGAAAACTCAACTTGTGGTACACCACAAAATCTAACCTTTAAGGGTGAGAATAGATGGAAATTTTTAAACTCATCCCCTGAACCGGAATACCACAACATTGACTATGGATAAATGCAAAGAATTTATCTAAACCTTCTTGATTATGACAATACAATCTTCACTCTAAAAGTCTTGGAAACTTCTACAATAACTTTTATGTTATGAAAATAGGAACATATATATAGTACATCTATGTATGACATACATTCAAACCACAAGGAAATATCTTTAAATATGAAGCAATATGGAGTATTCTATGAAGCTTTTTAGAATAAACTCCTAAGTCACTGACTGCAATAAAATATTTAATACATTTTACATCAACAGATAGTGAATATAATATTCACATAATCATTCACCCATTCATGAGAAATGGGAATTATAGAACAACTATATTATAGAAATCTCATGACATCCACCATCGTGCATAATAATTTTGATGAACATATTGATTATAGCACATGAAACCATCCATACACTTCCACTGCTAAGATTAATGAAAATACAAGAAATAATCTCCACTTTGTTGACATCAATGAAAAAATCTACAACAACCTTGCAATAGGTTGGTGGAAAGGACAACCAAAGATAAGAAAAGAAAGGATTAATTGAAGATTCAGGTGAAAATTTTGATCAAATGCTTAAGATCTATGTTTGATATTGTTCCACATCCAATTGCCCAAGTAGAAGCAAGTCTTCTAATCCAACATCATCAATGGGGAAAGAAGTAGAGGATAAAATGCAAAAATATTAATCCTTTGGAAAAGCTACAAAGGATTGGGCTACTGACATTTTGAACAAAGGGATCCACTTCATTACTATTATGAAAAAGGTGTGTAAAGATATGGATTCCCTAAAAGTTGAATTGGATAAAGATATTGCATCAAACAAACATAAAGAGGCTATGTGGGAATCTACCCTTCGTAACTTCAAAGTGGTGGTAGAATTAGGCCCTAAAAGGTTGGTTAGTGAGAAAATTCTCCTAAATATTATACACAATCAATATGTTATGTGGAAGAAGAGTATAGAATGGAATCTCTTCATTCTCAAATAGAGTATACAGGAGCTTGGCAAGGTACTAACTGAATGTAGCACTATTAGGGATAAAATTTAGAAGAACCTTTTGGGAAGCAACCTACATCTTAAAAAAGAAGGAAAAAATGAGGATGAAGATGAAGAATCATTAAAGGGGACCTTTAAGAGGATTATTGATAATATATGTGATAGGTAACAACTCAATGTTGAGAGTCTAAGGAAACTTAGCAGTATTGATTTGGCTATATTCCATTTTGTTAGGTTGGCTAAAAGTTATGCAAGAAAACTTGAAGTGGGTAAAGAAAAAAAATATCTCTAGAAACTTAGAGCTATAAATGCCATCATCCCTCAATACAAAGAGCTACCACTTTTCTTGAAAGCTTACTATGCATACTAAGTGAAGAGTGCCATGTCGAAATCCCAGTTGGCTGAAGGAATGACAAATGAAGAGCCACCCCAGTGATGATGTATTTTCTTCCATTATCTTTTATGAACTTTATTAAAAAGACTCACTTTAAATATTGGGTAGTTATTTTAAAGAAGTGGTTGTACCCACTTGGTATTTATGTACTTATGATGAATTGGAAACTCTCTTAAGAATTCACCACAATTTTGATATAGTAGAAACAAAAATAAAACTTTTACAAAAATGAGTGTTCTAGTATGTCATTTGAATGAAAGATGAATTTATTTGAATCTATGTGTTTGATTAATTCTTTAAGTTATATCATTTCTATGTGAATGAATAGCGATTTCACTCAGATGATTGATTTCAATTCCAAGGATATATTTATTTGATCATTTATTTCAATTATATGAGATGTTATTTTGTTCTATGTACTAGAAGTTATAATCATTCTTGTATTCATTACTATTAATACTTTAATGTTTTCTAGTGTTGAAGACTCTCAGCTTTCCTACTTTCTAGTAAAAAGCATACATCATTTTAAATTATTAGTTTCTTGAAATTTTATTGGAAATCCAAGAGGGAGTTGTACCTCTCAAAAATTTAGAGAGTAATTGTTTCCCATAGAAAAAATTAAATCAAATGTTGGTAATTGATTGCATCTATTTTGGGCAAAGAGTTAGCATTATTCAATAAATTCAAAGGTGCAAAACTGTTAGCCAACACACCCAAATTCAAAGATAAAGGAGAAAATAAAATGGTGTTAATTGAAATCCTTTTAGATATGTCACAAAATAATCATTATAAATTCTTAGTTGAGAATATTTTGGACCCCATATTTGATGTCCCAAAATTAGACTATTTTTGTGAACTTGTTGGTCCCAACAATCCATTATATCATGACACATGTAAATACCTCTATTATAAATGTTTCCACTTAAACTATCTCACATTCACCACAAAATTCTTATCCATTACTTACCCTATTTAATAATCATTGGTGAAAAATCATATCAAAGTATCTTCAAAGATACTTTATTGAGATATCTTAATTCAAAAAGTCCTTATATCATAGTTAAAGAGGTGTAGAATGGTTTCTATGGTGCAAACATTAGTGGTATTATCTTATCCATTGGAATCTTTAGAACATTTTTTCTTGATTCAAGATGTCTAGATCAACAATTCCTTAATGCACCTATTCATCCTTCTATTCATATCTAGTCTTCATCATATTTATCACAAAAGTACCAAAGATTAATATTTTTATACTAGAAATCAATAGTGTGCACCTCTAGCACTTCCATTTTATATTAGATGAATATCTCAATTAAAAAAGAAAAAAATCCAAATAATAATAAAAAAGTATTCAATATTAAAATTATCCTCTATTGAAAACCATTTCTATTGTGTATTAGGGTATTAGGCATGATAAATACCTAGCATATAGGCATCATGAACTTGACATCCAAAAAACATCCAAAAAAATTGAAAAATTAAAAAAATAATAGTAAAGATAAAAATCAACCTCTAGTGAAAACCATTTCTATAATGCCTTAGGAAATTCACCATGATGAAAATATAGCAAACATGTGTTGTGTTTGACATCCAAAAAATTGAAGAATGGAATAAATAAAATAAAATAAAATTGTAAAGAGAAAAGCCATCCTCTAGTAAAAATCACCTTTTGTGGCACCTTGGACAAGTACCATGATGAAATATTTCTCACAATAACGATGTGTAATAAACCATAATTTTCCATATTGTTGGTCTTTATCCATTTCCCTCTCCCTTTTCCATTTCATTTAGTTCATGTCTTCGGATATGTGCAGGATCATGATGGGCCAAAAAGTGGTGATATGATGGGTATGTGTAGGGTATGTGGCTGATAACTTTTTTTTACCCAAAATTGATGAAACAAAAAGGGTTTTTAAAGGATATTCTTAGCTTTCCACCAATATAAATTATGTTTTACTTTGAATTTAACAAAATAATTATTATTCATTTTCTAGTTGAATTACAACTAAAGTCCTGATTGATAGGTTGATTGAAAAACATCTATAGCTTTCAAATGGTATCACATTTTTTGAATCTGAAACATGCGTCATATTCTATGTTTTGCATACTATAGGATTAAAAAAAAAATCATGAATTTTTTACCAAGTTAAGGTGGTCAGACATACAAATTTTAATATTTTTTAAAAGTTGTACTAAAAAATTCATAATTAATCATTTACTTGGAAAAAATTACAAAAAAGTATGCATCACATCGGGACATGAGTCCTCTATTTATATCTAAAATATTATAAAAAAATATTATCATTTTATTGTGGTTAGGGTGGTCAGACAGACACCTTATTTTTTTCTTGAAATTTAAGTACTTCTGCGATGAAATTCCAAATTTTTGTCAAATAGATTTTTAAAAAAAATTAACCCAATAGTTTAGAAACTACATTCAATTTTCTATAGATTGTATTCTTACATATTTTTGAAATAATATAGATAACTTATTCAAATTTTTACGTCAAGTTGCCTAACTCTGATTTCTTTGAATTATCATCGCCACTTAAGGGCCTATTTTTCCATGATGATACTGCACATACCGCTTCCATCCATTCTATTTTTGTGTCTTATTATACACTAGGGGCAAGTGATGACATCCTACATTGGAATAATTTTTGGTTTATTCCTTTTGGCTCACTTAGTGTAGTGCCCCTCTATTTTGGTCGTCCTTGATATTCAAGTAAGTTGTTTGTTGGGTGGTCATGTTGTTTTAGTTGTTAAAAGTGTTATTGAGTAAGTGTAATTGGTTGATTTGTGATGATATGATGATTTTTTTATTGTGTTATGTGATTTGATAACACTAATATTATGATTAGATTTGATTAATCAAATTAATTCAATTATAAGGTCACTTGAATTATTTGGAATTGAAATTAGATTTAATAATAATTGTTAGTTGTATTGTCATTGGAAATCAATTATTTAAAGATGAGAGAAATATAATTGTAAGTGAACGAATTAGATACAGATGAGAAAATTAAGTGATTTAAAATAAATTAAATTATGAAATATAAAGTATAAAGTTTATTATTAAATAATTAAAATTAAGTTGGTTTATAAGTAGTATGGTTTTAAATGGTAATTAATAATAATCGATAATCTACTATTGTGTGAAGATAAATAAATAAATTAAGTAAATAACATTGTTTATAATTTTAAAATTATCATTTTGTAAAGTGGGAAAATCTAAAATTAATAATTTGATGTTAATTATTAAGTTGAGAATAAATATGGAAATAAAGAGATTTTAATTAATTGTTCTATGATAATTATGAGTTTTGAATTTAATGAAAATAGAAGTTAACGATTTTATTCAAAATAGAAAAAGTTAGGAAAAGAATGAAAAGAATGAATGCATGTTCAGTTTCTTTCTCAAGAACTAAAAAGGAATGTGAATAAAAGGATAAGATTTCGATTGAATAATAAGACAAGTGCAAATGTGTTCTGAATATTAAATAAATAAGCAAGATATTATTTAAAAAAAAAGGGGAAAAAGATAGGAAGACACCAAAGCATGCACATGCATGGCTTGGAACTGGAATTTAGTAGGAAACTTGTTATTTTTAACTGATTTGTGTCTTTGAGGCTTGCATGATATTTTCTTTGGGATGAGATTTTGGGGGCGATTTATTTTGGTTTTCAAAGAGAGAATGAGGTTTTTGCAAGAATAATCTATAAATTATTGTATATTGGCTGATGGTATTCAAAATTTGGGGAGTTGGGGAAAGATGTTGTTATCATTTGCTTGGCTCGTTTTCGTCATCTTAGGATTTGGAGTGTGGGACCTATCAAAGTACCTCCTGGATAGATTTTTTGTTTCCATCTGACCCAAGGAATGGAGAAATAGTGATACCAGGTATGCATGATGTTATTGTTTTGATCTAAACAAGGCTCGTGGTTTCATTTGAACATATATAGACCTTAGACTTTGTTCCTATGCTGCAGGCATCATATTTATGTAGAGTTTTGAGCTGTATACTCTTGTTTCTATTGTTGTTTATGAATTCTTATGCATTTCCAGATTTGCCATTATCTCATTTTGAATTTTAAGCTTCATAATACCTAGTACAAATGTCGATCTGTGTGTTCCACTCGGACTGTCGCCTTAGTAGCGCTTGAGAGCCACTTAGCATTCTTAGTTTATGTTGTTTGGTGCGAGTCATTTTCTCTGTTTCTCACAATACTACATACCTCAATTTTATTCATCTCTCAAATGTCATCTTTGTAGAATTTATCTCTCTTTCTCGCTGTACTTTTACTCTTGTAGTTGTTGGCCTAGGTTATGGGATAGGAATAACTGAATGCAAGCTCTCAGTTTTTGTCTTCAAGTTGTTCATTCTTCCCCACCTTTAGGCATTGGTGCGCCCCTCTTTGATTTCAGGCGTCGCTTGGTCTGTGGTATCCTCTTCCTATGGTCGGCGCTGCAAGCCTTGATGTTTATGCGTTAGAATTTAAGCGGTCCTCACCCTCAGAAACCGAGTACCTCCAACCTATTTATGTTAGAACACAAGCAAGCTTACAATGCCAGAATGCTTCATCGATTTTGGGAAACTTCCTTGCATAATCCTTGTGCATACCTTGTGTCTTTGCAATCCCTATGGTCGTCTCTTTTTCTTTAGGCACTTTAAAGAACAGGTTGCATGCCGTGTCTATGCTTTCCTTCTTGCACGATTAGTTGGTGCGTAGCCTGTAGATTTCACATTCACTTTCAACGTTCTTCTTTGTATGATTCAGCCCCTTAGGAGTATTGACCTACTAAGCTCTTTTATCTTTTGAAAAATTGGCGTTTGGTTAGATATTGGAGAAGTGTCTCTTGTGTTAGTTGCCCTCCATTCGAGCTCTATTGGCCATGCCTGTAAAGGACAACATATGGTTGTGGTCATTGCAACTATAAGTCTATATAGTTCTTAAATGTCAAAGAAATATTCCTTGAATTTATCATATTATTGTGTTTATTCCTTCATTATTGATTATTATGGAATTAGTAAGGAGCATGGTTTTGTTTTTTTTATAATTCGTATTAAGTGACCTTAGTATTTTTAAAAAAATAATGGGATTAGAAAATAGAGGTTGTTGTTTTTGAAATACAAAATATTTGGATGAGATTCTCTTAGGTCAATCATTGTATGCTGATATCTTCATGTCCTAATGTTACTTCATTATACAATTAGTAATTTGGAATATCAATATTAGGTCATGTTAAGTTATAATTTTAATATTAAATTTAAATATGTCTTAAATATATATTTGTATATATATGGATTGATATATATATATATATATATATATATAATGATAGGTGTATATAAACATGTTTATATAAATAAAGGTATAGACATATATGTGTAGGGGGAGTATAATCGAGAGTAAACTTGTAGAGGAGACTATTTCGACGGTGTTAGGTAGTAGGGGACTCATACAAACAATTAGATAGCCCTCTCTAATGTTGAATTCCTTAGGTCTCTTAACGAGGTATGCTAATTTTACAATTGGTAAGGTTTGTTCATTATGGAATTGTTTAAATAAGAAACTTAAATCACCTATGTAAATTCAATAAGTATATGCCCACATTAGAATATTTAAGACCTTATTATTTATTTAAATGATATAGTACTTGGACAGTAGGGAAGAATGATTTGTGCTTGATATAATTGCAGGTGTAGATACTTATATATATAGATATATGAGAATATGAGCCTTTCTAGCATTGTTGATTATCTCCTTGTGATGGAGTATGTGTTTAATTATTAAAATGTTTCCTAAAGAATGTATTGATGACTTTAAATATACTTTGAAATTTATCGCTCTTGGTCCTTAGTAAAACATAAAAGTAATTATTGGATTATTTAGGGAATATGTTCAAATAACTTCTTTAGTTGTTTAAAATTACTTCTTATTGAACGAGTGGATAAATTGTATTTGAATGTTTATTGTTATTTAGTGATTATGCATTGAATGTATATGTACATTTAAGGGTTAATATAATGTTTCCATTTGGATGTGTCCTCTTTTGGGATTGCTTGGTTTTCGGAAGTGATTTTATTTCATTAGGTTTGTGTCGAGTTTATGGATGATTTTGGAAAATCCTATCGATGTGACTTTTCTTGAGTTGATCTTCTTTCATTTAATTTGTATTGATATTTGTTGGGAACCCATATGATTTTTTTTTACCCTAAGTGATGAATTCTTGGGCTGTTTTGATTTGATGAGATCTTATCTATTGAAATTTGTGGAGTTTGTTGGATTCTAGTGCGATGATTGATTTTGATATATGGATTAAGTAGGTTGTTTATGTTCTTTGTTGAACACGATCTTTTTGCCTTTGAATTTATGTTCCTTGATGAACTTTGGTTATTAGGCTTCTAGAGGCAAGGGTAAGCTTGTTTCATATTGATTCTTCATGGATTTGATCCTTGCCAAGATTTTGATCATAATTGAGATTTAGGTTTTATGTATGGGTTGTACCTGATTCCTCAAGCAATTATGTATATGGCTATTGGTGAGATGGTATATGCCTCGCATGTGTTTCAGTTTTTTTTGAGATTCAGTGCTTTTTCAGTATTGGTACAACCCCTTGATGCTTTGGTTTTGTGGTTGCAGTGTCTAGGGAGAGTGGCTCTTGGTGGGGGCCGGTGCACAAAGGGGCGGCTTGGATAACCCACACAAGAGTTAGTGTAAAAAGTGATAACCTAATTAAAAAGAATTTAGGGGCTGGGCAAAAATAACATTAACAAGATAAGGATGCCTTGTCTACCTGTTAGGGCTTTCACAGACTAAGGGTGGGCTAAGAAGGCCATGGTTGGAAAGGTCATTACCTCATCCTCATGGGAGGATTAACGGCTCCACTTGAGTCACCCTATGGGGCCAGTGCCTAGAGAGCTGGCCGGGATAACCATAGATGGGGGTCGACGCCTCAGGCAGTCAGGAGAAGCCGACACCTAGAGGTGGCTAGGATAACCCATGTAGGACTATGTGATGACACTCTCCCCTAGTACCCCTTATGATTTGTTATCTTTGCAAGTCTCTGGAAGTGGTCTATTGATGATATGTTTTGTGATTTATTGTTGTTACGTTTTGGAAGTGGATTATTGTTGTTGTGTTTTGAAAGTGATCTTTTGATGTTTTGACTATTCTTGTGTTACTTGTGGTTGGCATGGAGTCTTGTTATTCTCTGTTTGGATGAACTTGGTCGAGGATTCTTTCTTTTCAGCTCCTTAGCATGGGGGGTGGGTCTTTAGACCCACATAGTTGGGTGGAATGTGCTAATCACCCCATTGGGTCCCTAGTCGAGGATCGAGAGGTGCGGATTTGTGCCACTTGTGGCGACTCCAGAATTGTATCTGACTTGGAGCCAGTTATAATATTTTGTATTCATCTGCTCAATTGTATCATTCTATCTTGTTATATGGTTCTCGTCCATGTTGGGGAACATTTTTGTATCATTGTAATTCTTGAACATTGTAAAGTAATGAAAAGGATGTGATGTAATATTTTATCTTTGGTAAACTTTGTGTGAATGTTGATCCTTAGTAGTTGTTTATTAATGTGTTGTATCTATAGAAATATGCTCTATTGAGTTCTATGTGTATAATTTCAATCTTTTATATGTTGTTGTTACTTAAGTGAATGGTTTCTTACTGATGAATTTAAATGTATACCTTTTCATGGTTTATATTTGGTTTTCATTCTCTAAATTGTCATTGTATGGGTTTAAGTTTCATAATGTCTCCTCGTGTATGTCAAGGGACATTACTATTAGTGGATTTTTTTAAATGAATTTCATGTCATAACTTAATGTGCATTTCATGTATGTTGACCTAAAAAAAAAAATTGTGTGGTAATTGTTGCATTAGTTTTCCTTTGGGGTTCACACAATGGGGCATTACACTTAGTGACTAGGATACCTTCCATAGTCAACAAGTTGCAAGTTGCATGAATTTTACATAACTCTATCATAAATGCAAAAAAAAATGCCACATCAAAATGTGTGTTTAAATAGTCAAATAACACACTTGAGGCATGTACTTTCAATACAAAAAATAGAAATATACCTCAACATTGATAACATATAGTCAAAACAATATTTTTCCATCATGAAAAATTTATTATCACCCATCACTTGTCTTAAATGGGATATTTTCTTCCCTAAACCAAACATGATCCAAGTTCATTCTTTAGTCATTTTCACTCTTTAGCATAAGATAAAATTGTTCTAAGTTAGTTGACAATTTCTTATATTTTCTTGGGTTATCTTTTCAATATTTTGATCTTTATTTTAATTTATATTTTGACCAATAATATGCCTCCTTAAGATCACCATGATCATTTCACATCATGTTCTACTTTGAATAGTATATACTAGGGAATTTTTTATTATTTCATGCCATGTTTTATGTTTTTCTCATCATGGATGCACCAAGAGTGTTAGATTCATTGCCAGTGCTAGTGTATCCTATTATCTATTTTTTCTTGAAATTTAATCCATACATTGGATACATTTTCACCTTTTTCTTATATACTTCAGTGCATAACATCCATTTCTAGATATTGAATAAATTTTGTTAAACTAAAAGTTAGTATAGAACATCATTATGATTTCATCCATATTTGTGTTTCTTGCATCTATTTTTTAATTTCTTTCTTCTAAAATTTTCTATTATTCATCTAAATTGGTATTCATATCTCTTCTTTCAAGATATTTCCCATGTGTTTTTCACATAGGTAAGCTCTTGAGGGGGTATCAATTATCTCACTTTTTCAAATTTACATTTCTTACCTAGCTGGTGCATATCATCATCATCCTCATTTTTGTATTTTTTCTTTTCAGTTACTTTTCATTTTATTGAAACAATGTCACTTGGAACATTGCTTCAAAGAAGGGAAAAAGTAAATAGTAAAATTCTCACCTAACCCTAATCATCATCATATCATTCCCTAATTAGTTACCACTTTAGTTTACCAAAGTATTAGTTATTAATTTTATTTGGATATTTATCATTTAATTTATCATTTGTTATCATATTTTATGTTTAGCCAATTAATAAAATAATATTTAATTATTTAATTAAAGGAAAACTAATATCCATTTTCAAATAAAATATGTACTTTTTTCTCTTCAGCCAACTCCCTTATCACTCCTCAGTTAGTTGTGTCTTCATTTAGAATATTCTTTGTTAATCATCAATCAACTATATTTAAAAGGAAACTTGATCCTAATATATATCTAATTTTCAAATTAGATAATTCAATATTATCCTCTCATTAGTTAAAAATGGAAAATAGATATTTTCTAGTCAACTCTACAACCACTTTAGTTAAATTAGGTGTTTGATCTCATCCCCATCTCTTAGTATATTTTTCTCTAAAAATTTTATAAATATAATCATTTCCTTCATCATTTTCACAATCAACATCACAATTATTAATGCAAATGAACTCTATCATTATACTTCTTCATTAAAATCTAGTGTTAAGTTCTTGAATCACATGGTCCACATTCAAATAAGAAAAGCTACAAATTGATCTTGAGGTTTACATTTGAATTTTTTAACTAAGAATATGATTTGATTCTATTTTATGGTTTCATGTTCTTTGATTTTTTTCTTTCAATTTCAACACATACAATAGTAAAACATGTGAATCTACTATGCCTACTTTTTTGTATCAATTTTTGCAATTTTCTATTTTCTTCTATGTAATTATTCATATTTTCAAATATAGGGTTATATCAATTAGGCTAATCAATTTCACACATCAAATTTTCCCTCTTTACAACAAAGGAACAAAACCCTAGAAAATTGGCTCTCCTTTGAGTTATTTAGCTAGTCATCAAACCCTAGTTGGTTTATATTCCAATGTTAAGCCAAAGGGAAAGGTAGATCTATGCTAATGAACTTGTTAGATTTAGGAGAATTTTCCCACTTAACATAACCTTCATGATATTATAGTACTTAGTAGGATATCAACCATAATATGTCAATAATTTTAACACATAATGTCATATAATTTGGATTAGGTAGCCTTCACCTATAGTATAGTGGTAAAGAGATCTAGGATTTATCCTAGCTATGATACTAGGATAGTTCATCTAGTTGTTACTAGTACCATGTAGGTAATATAGACTTAGATCTAATTATTGTATTAATGGATTAGCCAGTTGTTAATAATAGAATGAAGGTGGCCAATTCTCTAGGTGCTAGTCATATTGTCAATGGGTTAATCAACAATATCACAAGGTGATGCATTTTTATATATATCTAGTACTACTTCATTCCTAAGAGCATAAAATTGTTTTTGATGGCCTATGGGTGATAGAGGTTAAAACCGACCACCATGGATAGGTTCATTTCTTGTGGAAATATTCCTTTCACCTACAAGACAATTTTTAGATTAAGGATGGACCCCAATGTAGTATGGGTTGCTCCATATTCCTCACCTTAGTCATCCTAATCTTCTCATACATCCTATTCATCCTAGTCATCCAAATAATCTTATCATCCTATTGGAGAACCAAAAACTTCCCTCCTCACTTATGACCTAACATTAAAGCCATTAATATATGATTATTCTCTAGGATACCTTGTTATATCCACTTAGTGGGGGTGGATAGAGGAGTGGTCCACATGGTTTGGTTTCTTGCACCCTTGAGTATGGTAAGAAAAAACCCATGAATCTAATTACTATGCATGACAATTCAAGATTTGCATCATCTCAAGATACTCTTAAGTTATTGGCATTATACTTTGATTTCACATATACATTGTGGTATAAATTAAATAAACACATTTATATTTTTAATATTGGTTAAAAATAATTTTTATTTTTACTTTTTCTAGTAAAAAAAGACTTATTAGCTCCTATGGTTCATTTTTATATTAACATAAAAAAAAAATTGAAGGAGCCAACACTTCTTATCACTAGAAAAATAAAATATTAAAAACCATTTTTAACTATTAGCATAAGTCTAAATATTACTGTATTCAATTTACACCATAATTTATAAGAAATATCAAATTAGAATACTCATAATTTTTAATTTCTCAAAAATTATAATAATTAAAAATTAAATTATTATGTATATATCCTTAGTGATTAGGTCCATAAAAACTTCAAAAATATAAATTATGATTAAATTTACAACATTAGAGCTCTCACAAGCTTCATGTGTTGTCTTGTCACAAGTATGAAGGTCATATTTTGAACCAAGTTTTGTGGAATGTACACATGGCCAAAATCACTATTAGACCTGCTAATAATGATTTGATAAAGGTAATTATGACCTTTGGCTATGCCTCGTTGTACTAAACAAGATATATTATAGCCCCACGACCCTAAAAACCTTGGAAATGATTATAGGAACGTGCAAAAAAATTATTGCCTTAATTAGGCAAGATTTTTAGTTTTATTATGGTGGTGGTGATAAATGGGTTGTGTGCACTACCCTTTTGAAATTTAAAAAATTTCCCACTTTGATTACCTTGGTGAAAGTTTTCTATTCAACTGTGAAAATGGGAGGGGACAGGGTTTGAATTGAGCCAGGATCCTACAAAGAATTCAAGCTAGACCCCCTGGTTTGGAATATTTGTGTGGAGGGAGGAATCACTCCTTTAATGGAGAGGTTGTAAGGGCACGATGAAAAGCTCTTTGTTTAGTTTGCAAGCTCATGAAATGATACAAGGGTTACTGTTGGTGGCATCTTGTTTGAAATCAATGAGGGGGTCATAGCTAAAGCCATGGGGATATCACACTCAAGCCAAAAACTCAAAAAAAATAGTAAGGTTTAGGATTTGGTGAGTATTTAGATCTTTTTCCACAAGAATGAAGTGCCAATCAAGTTGCACATGGGGTTTGAATAGGATAAGCTATTGAAGCCATGGAATCAAATTTGTTTAGTATTAATGAAGTACATCACTCTTGAGGGGAGGTTTAAAGCGTTCTATTTTTATCATTTTCCTTTGTTAAACCACCTCAAGCATAGGATGCTCATCAGTTTTCCCTTCTTCTTACTAGTATTGCTTGAAATATCTGTTAGGGAAATTATAGAAATTGTTGCCAAAAACCCTGACAAACCACCCCCTTTACTCCTGCACCAGGGTCTCATTCTCCATCTATACCACTTTCACCTGGATATTTATCCATCAAAACCTATCTTGACCATTAGGATAGAGGAACCTGAGCCTTCAAACCAGTCCCTCGCTTAACCTTCACTTGTTTTTTTGGTGGGCCCTAAAAGGAAGAATCCTCTTGTGGCTAGTCAACCCCCTAAGGATACCAAATCAAAAACCTCGACCAAAAAGAAAAAAAAGTCGCTCGAGGTTGGTCCAATCTAAAGTTGTTATAGGGCTCTGTGAGCTTGAAAACACACCCATAAAGAAAGATAGTAAAATGTCTACCAAAACCAAGAAGGATCTGAAAAGGATAAGGACACCACTTTCCAAGTTGAGGAACCACCCACAAACAACAAAGATGTGGAATCTAGTGACAAAGACTCCTAGGGGGATACAGTGATTTCTTCAAGTGTTGACATGGGGGCTGAGAAAACCAATGTCTGAAGATCTAATAGATTGGAAAGCATAAAAAGAGGTCTTGGTCGATGAAATTTCCAATAGTTTAGAGCAGAGTGGTGGTAAAGATGATAGCAAGCCTAACACTATTGAAGATACTGAGGAATTTGTGGAAGGGATGAGCCACTTCCCCAAGTTCAATAAGATGTTTCAGTAGGATTGGAGTCCTCTGATCATTTGACTTTGGGGAAGATGACTAACATTGAGGAAGTTGATAAGGACAAGGAGCTCAACAACCTGAAGACTTGTGTGGCTAAACTGGAAAAGAATTTCACAAGGATGACCTGCTTCATGATCAAGATTATCCATTGGTCTGTTATCACACTATGGGGAGTGTTGAAAGAGGATCTCAAAAAAAAGACTATGGAAAATGAATCCAACAATGAGTGGATTTGGGATGATGTGTTACAAATCCTCTTTAAGGAGTGGGAAGGTTTAACTGAGTAATGGGTAGGCTGTGTTTTGTTGCTGGGTGGGTGGTCCTTTTGCTTTTTGTCTACTATTTTTTCATTTGGAAAATATGTTATAATTTTTATTTTTTGATCTAAATTTGGCCTTTAAAACCCTTGTATAAAGGGTAGTACACCCTATAAATGTAGCTTATATTATCAAAAACATTACAGCTCTCACCATAGTCCAAATCACATCAATATGTTGTATGGATAAAAAAAATGTAGAGTTTTTAGGGATGTGATAGCTTTCCCCCTTAGGATTAATCCATCTTCACTTAGTTAAATAATTTGGGATATTACTATTTGATTACTTACTCATCTTTGCAAGTGGCTTTGTGCTCCTATATTAGTTATAAAGGACTTAAACTTTTTGTATAGTTAATTTGTGCAATATGATAATGTGTCTATGCATGATTGTAATTAGATCTACATAGATTTATCTAGCCTCTTATAGACATAATGCATACCAATCAATTACATGGGTTAGGTCAAGTGCATATATTTTATGAAAGGTTGCATCTTGATCTTATATTTGCATATTCAACATCTAGAGTCATACATACTTTTGAGAAGCATTATTAATTCACCTAAGACACATTGATCTTACTTTAAATCTATACCTTTACAATATAGTGTATCAAGTCTTTACCATTACATGATTTACTTTCATTACAACATAACAACACTTCATTCCTAGGGCCAAAAAAACCACAATTTTGTGTGATATGTTAATTTTTCTTTCTATTTAAAGATATTCAAAGAACTCATAATAATAACTTATAAATCTAAAAATTATAACATTCAATGTATTTACACCACTCAATTGCATTTCTAAAATGACTAGTATTTTACAATTTTTTGAAAGGAATTTAGATGATTGAATAGTGTTATATATATTATCCAATTTCAAGGATTTAATCAATAAATAGTATGCACATGGCTTGGTCATACAAGAAGCCTACCAAGGTATTTATCAACAATTCCATCACACACAAAAAACAATAAGAACAGAAGGAAACAACACCTATGATTCTCCTAGATGTTATATTCTTATTAGGAAATGAGCAAAACCATTAATTACTAGCTCAACCAGTTACACAATTTTCTTACTTTTCACTTGACTTACAAACCTACAATCTATATAGCCATTAAGTCACAAAAAAATGGAAAAACATGTATATCCACTCCTCCCTAACCCTAGACCTTAATCCTAGGCTAGTTTCATATTCCAATTTGACCCATTCGGCATGACACACAAAATAATGCATCAATATGGCATAAAATTTTGAGCATAACTTTAAAATATTCACACTAAAATTTCATCAAGACATAAATTCTCACATTCCGATTCATTCTAATTCATTCAAATTCAATTCAAATTTCTAAATATCTAAATAATTTTTGTTACATAAGTCATTTAATTTATAGAAACTCCATTGAAAAAGCTTGATTTTCACAACATGATATAAAATAGTGAAAACAATTTTAAATAAATCACAATGGAAAATGATTAAGGGGAGAACAAGTCAAATAGTTAAATTCATTTAAATTTATTTTTAAAATTCAAACTTTCTAATTTATTTTGCTAAGAAAAAATAGGAATTTTCTTCAAGACTCCATTTATAAGAGTGTAGCATCATAAATTATCACCTTTGACAATTTCACACTAGGTTTAGATTTTCCTTATGTTCTTAGACCTAATTGCAATCTTAATTTGTTTTTTTGTAGTCATCTTTAGAAAATTAAAATTAAATTGGAGTAATTATTTAATATTTATTTACTAACACAAAAAGCCACAAAATAGGTCTAGACTACGGTTCCAGTGCTATTTTGAGCCCAATTTAAATATGTTATTTTTTGCATATTAAAATTTATAAATTTAAATTAATTTTTTGAATTTTGATCATTAATTTTGCAAGAAAATAATTTATTGCATATAAATACAAGTTTTTTTCACAATTTGAAATCCTAATGAAAAGATGGGCAATTGAAATCATAATTAAGTATATAAGACTCCATTTATAAGAGTAGCATCATAAATTATCACCTTTGACAATTTCACACTAGGTTTAGATTTTCCTTATGTTCTTAGACCTAATTGCAATCCATTTATAAGAGTGTAGCATCATAACTTATCACCTTTGACAATTTCACACCAGGTTTAGATTTTCCTTATGTTCTTAGACCTAATTGCACTCTTAATTTGTTTTCTTGTAGTCATCTTTAGAAAATCAAAATTAAATTGGAGTAATTATTTAATATTTATTTACTGACACAAAAAGCCACAAAATAGGTCTAGACTAGGGTGCTAGTGCTATTTTGGGCCCAATTTAAATATGTTATTGTTGACATATTAAAATTTATAAATTTAAATTCATTTTTTGAATTTTGATCATTAATTTTGCAAGAAAATAATTTATTGCATATAAATACAAGCTTTTTTCACAATTTGAAATCCTAATGAAAAGATAGGTGATTGAAATTATAATTAAGCATTATAAAAAGTAGTCAAGATTAGAAATAAGCAGAGTTTACAGAATAATTTTTGGAATGCATCAAGTCTTCATGTGAGTTTATTCATGATTTAGGTTAATTTATTTTGTGAGTACTAACACTTGTAGGACCTTAAATCAAGCAACCAATTCTCTTTGTATGTGATGAGTACAATGAATTTATTCCATCAAGGAAAGCATATTTGAGTGGTAAGTTTCAAAACTTGTCAATTTATCATTCTTTTATTCCTTTTTTTCTTTTTTTCTTTTTTTCTTTTTCTTTGGCAGTGTATGCTTGTATCTTTGTTGATGCTTCATACATTATTTACATGTGTGTTCTTTTGTGCTTATGTTGGTTTTCCATAGGATCTTGATCTTGAGGGCTTGATCATCCCTCTTGATAATTGTCATCCTATCTCACTAGCATTGGTACACTTGGACGCCTCTTGATGTGTATTTGTCTACTTTAGTGCGAGTTTGAAGAAATCTCCTCTCACTAAAGTGGAGGCTAAATGTAGTGTAGGAAAATGTATCCCTTTACATTTTCACACTTGTTTAGGCCCTCCCTATTAAAATTGTGGTTTATTTATGCCTTAATTGGTCCTATTTTGCATCCACAAGCCTTATTAAATGCATTTCTCTATGGATAATCCCCACATTTAACAAATAGAAAATCATAACTTAATGTTTGATGTTATGTGTTCCAGATCTAGTGATCTGGGACTCATAGACCCCTTTGGGCATATGGGTCCAACCTAGGTCTTTGAACTTGATTTTAAACATTGCATTGAACTTAACACTTCTTGGAGTTTGTGTCCCATGTTTAATACACTAGGAATCATACACTCAACCTATTGTATGAGTCCCACTTTAACCAGGACCTATTTTAAATCAAATTCTTGGTGGAATTTCATTATCCTAGATCTGATGTTGGCTTGTAGTGTTGTAATTTTAGGAATTTTGGCATAAACAAGTATAAATACAAGGTTATTTCACACAATTTCTCCTAGAAAGTTCTCAAGTCACCTAAGCTTTCAAGTATTCAAGTATTATAGAAAACTTATGCTCAAGATAACATTCAAGAGTTGTTTATCAAGCATTTTGGAGTAGCATTCAAGATTCAAGAATCATGTCAAAGTCTTCATGAATCATGTGTTTTTGTGAGCTAACATCTATGATGTAGGTTCTGATGATTCAAGAAAGCATTCAAACACATTATCTCCTATCAACAATCAAGAGTCAAGATCCACATCCATTGGAGCCATTTCACACAAGATTGCAACCTTTATTTCAAGGGTTTGATTTAGGTGAATTAGAGCTTGAATATCCTTTGAAGAAAAAGTTGAAAAAGTTGTCAAAGTTGTCAAGAAGTTGTCATCTTCACAGAAACTCACCTACAAGATAGAATTCAGACTTTCGGTCTTGGAGATCAAACAAGACAAAAGCTACAGAAGATCACTAGAGGCTACATAAGTTTTAATCAAGCCCTAGCACTAGGACTAAATCACCCCTCTAAACATATGAATCCCAATATACCTCTTTTTACTAGTTTTTTATACATCTTGATTTGATAGTAGAAGATTCCAAATTCTACCTAGATTCCTATAATAGGACTAAATCACCAGTCTGGCATATGAATCCCAATGCACTTCAAGAACAACTATTTTTTAGGGTTTTCAATTTTTTTTTGGACATCTCCTATCCTCTATGTACTTTTATGTTTCCTTTTGTTTATCATTCTAATTACATGCTTTCAATTTTCTATGGTTTAGTGCATTATAGTTTTCATTTCTCGTTTGAAGCTTCATTTTGATGATGAACCCCCATTTAATCACACCAAAGGAAACCTCCTAGTAGTCTCTTGGTGTAGGAGCACCAAGTCACTTTAGGTAAATTGGGTTAAGTGATAGGTTCTTAAGTGTTTTGGGTTGTTTCAATGTAATAAAGAAATTATGAGGCCATTCAGAAGATTTTGTGGTCATTTGAGTCATTTTGGGTCTAAAATGTAAAAGTTGCAAATCATGTCTAAAATTTGTCAATATTGACAAAAGTGGTCAAGGTAGGTAAAATGCCATATTTTTAGTGTGAGGTCATTTTTTTGGGTTCAATAAGGTCTAAATAGACCAATTTTAGTGTTCTAGGATATTAGAGAGTCAAAAGTGCAAATATTGCAAATATGCAAGAAAGTTGTCAACAATAAAATTGCAAAAAAGGCAAACACATGTAAAATCTTCAAAGCCAACAGTCATAAGTTTCAAAAGTTGTTTTTGTAAGGTCGTGTTAGTTATATTTGGAGGTAAAAAAATTTAAATAGGTGAGACAACACATTGTAATTTTTTCTTGAATGTTTTGGGAAGGAGAAATAAAGCAATCTTTTCAATTTTTTGTATTTTTTGTATTTCTTCACTATTTGCAGCCTGTGTATGGTTGTACAGGTCAAAATTGGTGCAAATTCCTCTTGTAACTATTGGAGGGTGGATTTACCTATGTTTTTATTACATTTTGAAGAACTTTCATTGATTCTAAAGCCTCTTTGAAGCCTATCTCTGTAAACAGGCCTAAACACCATGTTTTAAGAGTTTGAGGGAAATGACTTTTGAGCCATTCCACCCACTGTCATTTACTATATCTCAGTGGAATGGAATATTTGGGGCTGGTTTAGATTTTTTTAGGGTTTTATGATGTTGGGAAGAAGATTGAAGGCCTTTTGTATTACTACCCTATGTGGTTTTGTGTCAACTTTGCTTGAAAAATGAGGTTTTACATTAGGGTTTGATGAAATATGACTAATAGAGGATTGGTGAATGAATTTTGAGCTTTTGAAGACCCATTCAAGGGTGATTGAAGTGGAGGAAAAGTTGGAGAAGGCCTGGAAATTGTTTTTACAATAAACCCCATTGAATTGGCTAGAAATGAGGGTTACTTGTTAGAGTGCCTTGGAAAACTTGTATGAGAAAATAAATTGTGAAATAGGGTATTTTGATATCTAGTTAGTGCTTCCCCATATAATTTTCAGGTAGGAATTAAGTAAAAAGTGGCGAACTTTGTAAAAATTTCCTAATTCATGGCCTAGGTCAGCGTAGGAGGCCTAGTTTCAGGTTGATGTTCTGAAAGAGTTGCACAAGGTGTTGAGAAATGTTATAGGTTGCATTAATGGGTATCTAAAACTATGAGTATTTGAGTGGTGGAGAGAGTTTTAAGTGAGTTAGGGTGAAAAATCAAGGTTTGCAAACCTATAAGAGTGTCTAGGTGAAAAGTTGGAAAATAAGCCAAAATTGGTTTTATGAGAAGAAAAGTGGTTTGGAAACCTTTGTATTGGGAAAGTGAGTTTTTTTCCAACCTAGGTTGCTATCAATTGGTATCAAATAAAATGGATTAGGTATCTTGAGGAGTACATTAAAATTTTGTGTGCACGGAAAAGGTGTAATTGGAGGAATCAAAATGCCTCCTAAAGGAAGCACTATTGTTAGGAATATTGATAACCAGGCTAAAGAATTAGAATCCTTGAAGAAGGAGGTTGTTGCATTGAGGTCTAAAGCTAGGGTTGACATGGATGAGAGTGATTCTGAAGAGGAATAAACCTCTAGTGAAGAGGAAGAATTGGATCTAGAGGATGTGAGGTTGTTGAAGTTATTGAAGGCTGTGAAAGGTGATGGGCTTGGAAAAATGGACTTGCCTATGTATGGAGGAAAACTAGATGGTGAAGAGCTCTTGGACTAGATAGGAGCCATTGAGAATGAAGGGAACTCATTTACCTTGGCTGTCAAGGAGCAGATCAAGACAGCCAAGGTGATCATGATGGATAATAAAGAGTTTGTGCAAGTTGAGAGTGAAAAGGAGATGAAGGCTGTAGACACCACAAGGAGGGAAGAAGCCATGATAGTGAATTTGTAGAATGATGCCATGTTGAAGAGTAAAGATGGTGAGTTGCTAATGAAATTTGATCATGGAAAGGCCAAGGATGAATTTGTGTTCAAGGTTCAAGATAGGTTTACAAAGCATGATAGGATTATGGTGGGGACAATATCTTTTCCATTGAATGCAAAAGAGGGTAGAGAACAATTCAATTGTGTTGTTTTAGAGGCTAGTCGATCTAATGGCATAGGGGTTAAAAGGATAGAAAGTTTGTTGATTGAGGTCAAAGGTAAAAGTGTGGGGAGTAGGGTTGCTTGGCAAGTGAAAGTGAATGAGCCTAAGTGTACAATGAGGATGAGAGAGAATACAATCAAAGGGAAAATGGACAGAGGTCAGGTTGCAAATATTGAGGTAGGTGTAACATCAACTAATGACAAGGTAAAGATGGAGAGACAGTCAATAGGGCAGGTTGCAAATACAAAGCAAATACAAGAAAGCAAGAAGTCCATCAATGTAGAGAACAAAGCAAGGTTGAAGCACCTGATCCCATGGAGGATATTTCCAGACCACAGAGAATTTGGAGGACCTAAATATTTTGTGAAGAAACAAGGTTCAAGGTTGTTCAGTCCTCATGGGACATGAGGTTTACTTTTAGGCAAGTTGTATGGTGCAGGAGCACCAAGTCACTTTAGGTAAATTGGGTTAAGTGATAGGTTATTGAGTGTTTTGGGTTGTTTCAATGTAATAGGGCCATGATGAGGCCATTCATAAGATTTTGTGGTCATTTGATTCATTTTGGACCATCTAAAATGTAAAAGTTGCAAATCATGTCTAAAAGTTTTTTTAATATTGAAAAAAGTGGTCAAGGTAGGTAAAATATCATCTTTTTAGTGTGAGGTCATTTTTTTTGGTTTAATAAGGTCTAAATAGACCATTTTTAGTGTTCTAGGAGATTAGAGAGTCAAAAGTGCAAATATTGCAAATATGCAAGAAAGTTGTCAACAATAAAATTGCAAAAAAGGAAAACACATGTAAAGTCTTCAAAGCCAACGGTCATAAGTTTCAAAAGTTGGTTTTGTATGGTTTTGGTAGTTATATTTAGAGATAAAAATGTTTAAAAATGTGAGAAAATGCATTGTAATGTATTCTTGAAGGTTTTGGGAAGGAGAAATAAAGCAATCTTTTCAGCTTTCTGTATTTTCTGTATTTCTTCACTGTTTACAGCCTATGTACGACCGTACAAGTAAAACTTGGTGCAAATTCTTGTTGGAAATATTGGAGGGTGGAGTTAGCTATGTTTTTATTCCATTTTGAATAACTTTCATTGATTCTAAAGCCTCTTTGAATCCTATCTCTTTCAATGGGCCTAAACACCCTGTTTTAAGGGTTTGAGGGAAATAATGACTTTTTGAGCCATTCCACCCACTGTCATTTACTGTATCTTAGTAGAATGGCATATTTAGGGCTAGTTTAGATTTTTATGGTTTTATGGTGTTGGGAAGAAGATTGAAGGCCTTTTGTATTACTTCCCTATGTGGTTTTGTGTCAACTTTGCTTGAAAAATGAGGTTTTACATTAGGGTTTGATGAAATATGACTAATAGAGGATTGGTGAAAGAATTTTGAGCTTGTGTAAACCCATTCAAGGGTGATTGAAGTGGTAGAAAAGTTGGAGAAGGGCTGGAAAGTGATTTTTCAATAAACCCCATTGAATTGGCTAGAAATGAGGGTTACTTGGTAGAGCACCTTGGAGAACTTGTATGAGAAAATAAATTATGAAATAGGGAACTTTGATATCTTTTTAGTGCTTCCCCATAGATTTTTCAGGTAGGCAATATGTAAGAATGGCCTAATTCATGGCGTAGGTCAACGTAGGAGGCCTAGTTTCAGGTTGATGTTCTGAAAGAGTTGCACAAGGTGTTGAGAAATGTTATAGGTGACCTTAATGGGTCTCTAAAACTATGAGGATTTGAGTGGTGGAGAGAATTTTATGTGAGTTAGGGTGAAAAATCAAGATCTTTAGACCTACAAGAGTGTCTAGGTGAAAAGTTGGAAAATAAGCCAACATTGGTTTTGTGAGAATAAAAGTGGTTTGGAAACCTTTGTATTGGGAAAGTGAGTTATTTTCCAACCTAGGTTGCTATCATCTCCTTCCCTCAATTGAGTCACTTGGTTGAGGGATCTTGGTTTCCTAATCAACTAAGAGTGAAATAGGTCCTAAGCCTAGTTCCATCTCTAAAAGGTGGAACCCTATTTCCTTTGGTTCATTTTGGTGAACCCGACCTTTAGACCCTTGAATTTGTGATTTGGGGAACCTTGTAGTCCTATATCTAGTTTGCATTAAATTTGTATTGTTTTGCATTAGTTGAATTGCATTTAGTGCTTCTAAATCTTGCATTAGTTGAAAGTGCATATAGGTTGCATTTTTGCATCTTGTATCATTCAATTTCATTGGAAAATTGTACTTGCAAATAGTTATTTTAGCATACAATCTAGAAGCCTTAACATCAACCCAAAATTTGTTGAATTTGGTTTAAAAACCCTTATCTAGGACTCATTCGTCCACCTGGGCAATTTAGTCCATGTACAAGTTGTTTTTCCATATTTTTGGAAATTTTGTGTTGTCTATTTGTTAGTATTTGAGCCTTCTTGAAACCCTAATTAGGACTCATCTTCCCATCTAGGAAATTTAGTCTCATATTACGTTTGAATCTACATTTTACAACATTAAAAACCTCATTTTGGTGTTTGTGTTTTCTTCTGTCAGATCTCTGTTTTAGTTTGTTGGTTTTCTATTTCATTCATTTCATTAGATCTAGCTTAATTTGGTTTCATTTTAAGGGAATTTGTAAACATAAGAATTGGAATTAAATCATATCATTTATCTTATGTTCATTGCATTTATCTTGCATTCTTTGATTATCCTTTGCATGAGCTTTACAACTTGGTGTCCTATTGCTAATACTACAGTCAGACATAGTTCGAGACTCATGCCATCTTGTGATAACACACTCATCATGGATCTTTGGTTATCTAGATCTTTCACTCATATTATTAACACTATTGCACTAGGTATGGACCATACCCTTGATAGCTATTTAGCTTCAAGTACTACACGACAAGTGTTGAAACAATGGTTGCTAGTGTACCTCAAGAAAACACAATCCAAATCCATGAACAATTGGAAAACCTACAAAACCAAGTGATTACTAAAAAGATTTCCAATACAACTATTCCTACCATAGATAACATACACCGAATGATTGAAAGTGAAAAAGGAATATAGATTACACGTAACTTAGCTCAGATTTTTGGAAAACATCTTACGACTAGTTGTGCTCAAACTTTGAACAATACTCAAAGTCACGGAGGAACCCAAATTCCTCCTCCTACAGTCATTGCCTCTATTCCTACCTACAGCAACCCTTAAGTTACCACAATGATGCAACCTACTAGTAATGTCATTCCTACCTTGGGTATTTCTACTAGCAATCATTGTACCTTTGTGGCATCTCACGTCATATCTCCTACCATTTTACCTCCCATAATTATTCCATTCACTTCCCCCTCAAACACATATACACCTCCATCATATTCACCTCCATCACAAAACACAACCAATGATGCTATCCTTAACCAACTCTTACAAAATTTCTCATACCTTCAACGAAAAATTTCCACCATAAACCAAAATCAAAATGGCCAACCATCATACTATGTCAAAAGAAATCCCTTATCCTTCGAGATATTAAGAATTCCAATACCACAAGGTATAGAGATTCCTAGGTTTGAGAAATATGTATGGAAAGGAGATCCTTATAACCATGTTTCCACTTACACTGCCTTATGCAGTGATTTCATCCTTGAAGATAAGCTCTTGGCCAAGCTTTTCCCTAGATCCTTAAAAGATACCGCCCTAGAATAGTTTTCCTCATTACCAAATAACTCAATTAGTTCATTCAATGAACTTGTTGAGGCATTTATCAACCATTTCCAAGTGCACATGACCCCTAAGATGACCTTAGTTGATTTGGTGAGATGTAAGAAAAAGGACGATGAAAAGGTTACTGACTTCATTTCACACTACCGATTGCTTTATTTCCAAATCGACATAAAGATTCTTGATCCTCACCTTCAAATAATTTTCATTGATAACTTAAAAACTAAGATGCAAGATAAGGTTGGTATGATGAAATTACCTGAAATTACCTTCCTTCATACATTTGTGTACCACCCTTCATGATTATCAAAACTCTGTTAGGAGTCATGAAATAAAACCCACCTCTAGTTGTCCTAAAAAGTATAAAACCATAAATCAAAACAATTACCAACCTTTTAGAAAATAGAACAAATGCTTTCTTCAACTAAATCCCTCTCTAACAACCCAACATGTTGATACCCAAGTGGCTGCTATAAAGAAGACAACTCCTTTTACATTTGGGGATCCAGCTAGACAATTTACTCCCTTACCCAATACCCTCCATAACACCATGTTACAACTTGTAGAAAAGAACTCAATTTCCTTACCTCTTGTTAAAACTCATAATCCTAATAAACCATTATCTTTGAACTTTATATCCAATTCCTATTGTCATTTTCACCATCAAAATGGACATGATATGGAACATTGCAAGTTTATTAAACATCTTGCGCAAGACCTCATTGATTCTAATCATATCCTAATTAGAGGTATAAATGGTAAAGGTAATAAGTTTGTTTCTCCTCCCAACAAAAAATGCAAATCTTTACCAAATCCATGCCAAATTATAAGATTTCATATGTCAAAGCTAGTGAAACTAAGAATGATTTGATGAATGTTGACACAAATGATGACAACATGGATACTAATGAACAAAGTCCTATGGATAGTATGGTTGGATTGATTGAAATTCAATCTCATAAGGGAAAATATAAAATACCTCTTTACATTTCTTTATCATCAAAAGATATAATCAAAAAGACACTTGATGGTCCTCTTTACATGGTTGAATCAATGACAAGCCCACTAATGGGATATTAATTAATCCCATATGTGGAGAGAATGTGATCACTAAAGAATTCTTACTTGTGCATGAACTCTATCAAGATACATATGATAAACCGAAAGCATGGATAAAAATACATAATGGTTTTTCTTGTCTTATGATGGGTTCGATCATCCTTCCTTTAAAATTTGGACCGAAACAATTAGATGTCTCATTCTCTATCATTTTGACATCGGATCAATTTCATGTGATGTTTGGCTATCCATGGCTACACTCCATGGAATTTGTCTTATCGGTTGTGCATAAATGTTTAAATTTTCCCTTTTACAATGACATATTTACTATGCACCATAGTGGCTTTAATCTTGTATCTTCCTGTGGGAACTTTTCATTAGATTTCTTTTGTCCCACGCCTATAGAGCCTATTAAACCCCATGAAGACTTCTTTTTCAAATCCTACCAAAAATTTAAGGAAAAATGAATAGTAGAATTATCCCTTCGAAACATACCTCAACCCATGATTGAGCCTCCTATCCTTGATGAAACCATGATTGAACTATAAACTCTTCCAAATAACCAAGACCAACCAAAGATAGATCCTTTTCCAATCTTCTACAAAAGACCAAGAGACAACCAAAACAATCCTATCATGCCTCCTAAGATAAAACAAGTTTACAAAGCTAAAGAGAAAGTGGTTGAAAAACCTCCCATGGTTCCTTTCATTCCTCCTCTAATGGAAGAAAAGAAACCTATGGTTAATAAAACTGCTCCTACATAAATACAACTTGAAAATCGTACCAAAAGAAACAAAAATACTAGAGAGTGTAGGCATAGATTAGGTGCTATTGCTCGAAGGTTCAACTAAGAGAACAACAAGAAAAATCAACATCCGACCTTAAGTGAATAAATACATGATGAGTCCCCCTCCTTTCCACAACAAAAAGACCCTACATTACAACCACAATAGGGACTAGCACCTTATTTAGAAATTATCATTTTACCTCCCATTGTGATTAACTTAGATGATGATGATGAGATTGCCAAAATTGATGAAGAAGTGCATAATGAGTTGAATACATTGTTTTCCTCTTCTATGAGCATGAATGACAATTCTCTTAAGAAGATGAACTTGGTGCTTCCCCTAGTTTGGCACTTGTTGTCCCTTTGGCTAGTTTTTCACCTTTCGTATATGATAAACAAGATTGGGATGGGATGTAGATGATCTGATATAGGTTGACTCGCATGTGTCTTACTAGTCTTGTCTTTGTTTTCTTTTTCATGTTATGTGTGTTATTACATATGTGTAATGTGATCTCCTTGTACTGTTCCATTTGATGCATCTCTCTCTTTGTGACATTCCTCTATTTGTATCTACATTCTTTTATATGTCATAAACATTTTACCTTTTTCACTTGTCTTTTGTTTTCCTTTTGGGGATGATACAAAGCATCGAAACTTTTAGGTCTCTTCCATGTTGACCAAAAATATTATCTTTTATCTTTTCTTTGCCCTGTGTTTTCCTTTTTGGGATGATGCAAGGCATCGAGACATTTAGGTCTCTTCCATATCATCCTAAAATATTTTCTTTTTTTCTCTCTCTTTGTGTCATTCTTCATGTTCCATGAGTATTTGAAGAATTATGACATTTTTGATCTCTCTAACAACATTGTAGTAAAGACATACTGACTCTGAATCCATGAATCCCTTGTGTGATTTTGGGATTTCATTATGGGGGCAACCCCCTTTTCATGACATAGCTTCATTTGGAAATATATGACTTGGCATAGGGCTTTCTAAATAGGCTCTCATGTCTTTTGTATTGTTTAGCATTTATCATTTTCTACTTTAAAGTAATTTCTCACAACATGGTGTTTAGCAATTTCCTTAAAGTGGGGGCATACAAATTGGCATTATTCTTTTGCATTTCAACTTTGACTCATGTTTTATTGTGTGGTCTCCTTACTTCATGTGATGCATCTTTCTCTTTGTGGTGACATTGGGTGTGATTTCCATCAAGAGCGTTATCTCTCTTAGCATATTATATTCCTCTTAGTGGCTTGATGTGACACACTACATTCCCTAAGTTGTGAATCTTCTATTGTTTGATTGGTCCTCTCTTGGAGACATTAGGAATGATGTTCCCTAAGTTAAGACCTTACATGAACTAAGAAAAACCCCTTTGAATGTACCTTACACTATTTTTCATTTACAATAATTGTTATATGGCCACCTTGCATAACACACTTTGCTTGCTTATGGAGTCATCCTGTTTGTTCATGGGTGTTAGCATACAAAGTTTTTCTTGCCTCATGGATCCTATTGTTCATGTTGTGTGGCACCTTCTCAAATTTATCAAGAGGTATAGATTTTGTGTGGTTATTATGTATGGGAACCAAACTTAGGTGTGAATTTACCATAGCCACTTGCTTATTTGTGTGGTGCATACCGGTCACGTGCATATGTGTCTCACTTTTTTGGGGGCTCACCTAGTGGATGGCTTGAGGTTCCACTAGACCTTGTGAGCATGCATTTTTTTTGCATAGTGGACATTGTGTTCCACTTGTAAAAAAATTTTGGACAAATAGCTAAGGCTTGATCCACATCATGTTGGAAAAACATTCAAGGCTTGATCCATGGAATTTTCCTTTTCTTTTTATTTTCTTCCTTATGTCTTTGGCAGTTTAGGCTTGTATCTTTTTTGTTGCTTCATACATTATTTACATGTGTTTTCTTTTGTGCCTATGTTGGTTTTCCATAGGATCTTGATCCTAGGGGCTTGATCATCCCTCTTGATTTTTTTCATCCTATCTCACTAGCATTGGTACACTTGGACCCCTCTTGATGTGTATTTATCTACTTTAGTGTCAGTTTGAAGCAAGTTCCTCCTCTCACTAAAGTGGGGGCTAAATGTAGTGTAGGAAAATGTATCCTTTTACATTTTCACACTTGTTTGGGCCCTCCTTGTTAAAATGGTGGTTTATTTATGCCTTAATTAGTCCTATTTTATATCCACAATCCTTATTAAATGCATTTCTCTATGGATAATCCCAAAATTTAACAAATAGAAAATTATAACTTAATGTTTGAGGTTATTTGTTCTAGATCTAGTGATCTAGGACTCATACAACCCTTTGGGCATGTGGGTCTCGCCTAGGTCTCCAATCCTAATTTTAAACATTGCATTCAGCTTAACACTTCTTAGAGTTTGTGTCTCGTATTTAAGACACTAAGACTCATACGCCCAACCTAGTGTATGAGTCCTTTAATCAGGACCTCTTTTAAATCAAATTCTTGGTGGGATTTTATTATCCTAGATTTGATGAAAGCTTGTAGTGTTGTAATTTCAGGAGTTTTGGCATAAACAATTACAAATACAAGGTTATTTCACACATTTTCTCCTAGTAAGTTCTCAAGTCACCTAAGCTTTCAAGTATTCAAGCATTAAAGCAAGCTTATGATCAAGAGAGCATTCAAGAGCTGATTATAAAAAATTTTGGAGCAGCATTCAAGATTCAAGCATCATTTCAAAGTCTTGATGCATCATGTGTGTTTGCAAGATAACATTTGTAATGTAGGTTTTAATGATTCAAGCAAGCATTCAAAGACATTATCTCATATCAATAATCAAGACTCAAGATCCACATCCACTGGATCCATTTCATACAAGATTGTAGAATTTATTTCAAGGGTTTGATTTAGGTGAATTTGAGCTTGAAGATCCTTTGAAGAAAAAGTTGTCAAAGTTGTCAAAGTTTTCAAGAAGTTGTCATCTTCACGAAAACTCACCTATAGGCTAGAATTCACATTTTGAAACTTGGAGATCGGAAAAGATGAAAGATATAAAAGATCACTAGAGGCTACAAAAGTTTCATTCAAAACCTAGCACCAAGACTAAATCACCCCTCTGGGTGATGAGTTCCAATATACCTCTTTTTACTAGTTTTTTGTAGATCCTGAATTGATAGCAGAAGATTCTAGATTCTACCTAGATTCCTATAGCGAGACTAAATCACCCATCCTAGCGTATACTTCCAATGCACTTCAAGAATAGCTATTTTCAGGGTTTTCAAATCTTTTTGGAAATCTCCTATCCTCTAGGTACTTTTTTGTGTCTTTTTGTTTATCAATCTAATTACATGCTTTCAAGTTTCTAGGGTTTACTATATTATATTTTACATTTCTCCTTTGAAGCTTAATTTTGATGGTGAACCCCCATTTAATCACACTAAGGGAAAACTCCTAGTAGTTTCCTTCCCTCAATTGAGTCACTTGGTTGAGGGATCTTGGTTTCATGGTGAACTAAGAGTGAAATAGATCCTAAGCCTAGTTCCATCTCCAAAAGGTGGAACCCTATTTCCTTTGGTTCAATGATAGAACCCTTTCTCTACTCTCTTGTGTACAAGTGATAGATCTAAGGTGAATTTGGGAAAGGATTGTAGGCCTAATCATAAAATCAACAATTCAAGCCTTCTACCTCAACAAATTATGAAAAGTGAAATCAATCATCGATGGACGAAGTTTTGAAGCTAGGTCCAGAAAGGAAGAACCTGTAGACTATGAATATCTAAGATTTGATTTATGATTCCTCAGATCTGCACTTCCAGGACTAGGATTCTAGCACCTCTGTCCAACCAGTTTGAGCTCAAATTCATATAGTAGGTTCCTTTGTCTCTACACTCTACTAATCTTTAGTTCATTTATGGGTTTCTATTATGTACTTTCCTAAAATGACATTAGTTTGTTGTAGCTTTATAGTTGACCTAGGCTTACATTTTCATTATCAAATCAAATTAATCATTAATTAATTTATCAATATCATTCTCCTCCAATAAATAACCAAAACCTTGATTCACCATTTTGGACCTTCCATTGAGATTAGTGACCAAGTGAGTATTTGTGATTAATTTTGGTTCCTTCCTCACCTGATATAGGATAAATTATGATTTAGACCCTAGATCCTTTTTTCTGCATCACATAGACCTTAATTTTCTTCTTTTTTTACTCAATTGTTTTAAGAATGAAACTTACCCTTTTGATCCTATAATGCAAAACAACTAATTCATGAAATGAATTTAAAGTCTTGGTATTTAAAAAATATATATATAGTAAGGGTACAAATTGGACATTTTAGAAATTTTCCCAAAGTAAATTAAATATAATCCTAATGCTCATAATACCAACTAATAATGGCTCAATTATCTACCTTAATGATGAAAATATAATTCAAAATAGATAGAAGGAAGTAAGAAAAATACAAAGGGATAGAAAAATACCTCATTTTCATTTTCAATAATTCCTAATTTTTCTAACATTTTTCAAAATTTTATGAAGTAGATAAAATTCCCAACCCAAGCACCTTTCAATCCTCTCACTCCTATGCCAAAATCTAATTCAAACACTCCAAGACATGATAAATCAAAGAAATTTTTTTAAAAAGTTAGGAAGAGGATTTGGGAGCCACTTTCTCCAAAATACAAGAATAAATAATAAAAACCATTTCTTTATATTTTATGCCTATTTTCTTTTTCTTTTCTTTTCTATTTGAAAGTTTATTTCCTTTTCAACCAAAAACTAATTTTATGATAATTTGAAATTCTAAATTAATTCCTTTTGCAATTTGAAATAAACTAATTAAATTCATAAAATACCATCATATTCCAAATGAAATATTTCTAAAATAAAATACAAAGTACACCAAACTAAAATATAATTTTCTTGAAAAATACCTTAATTATATTTCCTTTTTATTAAAACTAACAAAGCTTATAACCAATAGAATTAAATAATTAAATCATCAAACACATTATGAAAAATAGGGAATATACTACTAAATTAAAACACATAATTATGGGAAACCCACCATACCAATGAACACAAGATTTTTCTTTGATTTAGATCTGAGTTTACATAGGATCATACATGACATACATCATACATAATTTGAGCATTATTTGTAGCAACAAATGAAAAAGGCCCAATGTGATATCTTTGAAATAACTACTATTAGGAATAATTTGAACTTGTAAAATTAGATAGAAAAATACCTTGTACCTACATACTTAAAACAAACATCAAATGTACCTTCTCAAAATATCATATTCAAAGTAATGTATACAAATCAAATGGGGTACAATATCACATACATCATATAGACATGAAAATATAACCATCTAGTATCTCAAAATACATATATAGGAAGACACTACATTTTCCACATTGGAGATTGACATACTTCCCCACACCCAAATTAGGGAAACCATAAAACATCATTCAAATGATAGACATTAATACATGCACTCAATTTTTTAATATGGTTTAATTCATAAACATCCAATGCTATAAGAGAATGATTATTTTCCTAAAAGAACACTTGATTATATTTTCAACATATAACATCTTTTCATGATCAATAATTCAATTTCACATTGATAAAAGGATTTATATATTCTAAATCATGATTTAATAAAAACAACTCATATGCAATATATGCCATGTGAAACATTTATTACAACATATAGATTTAAGATTATTAAATTGTAAACATAATATTAAAAGTTTCTATATAAAAAGTTAAGATGGATTATAATTTCTCCCATTCTATGTCATCCTAATTCACTCCCAATCAACAAATTATATTTTTCCAAAAAAACCTATAAATAAAATCTATTTATCATTGATGAATTTGTAAAATTCATAAATTTATATTTTAAAATTGTAATGAATTCAAAATATGCAAAAGGAGCTAGTACTTCTATAGCTTAGCTAACTACTGTTAGTTTCTTGATTGCAATGTACTTGTAGTATTTTATAGATGTTTGTCTCTAAGAAAGAAACCGAGGAGATTTTGGCACTATTCATAGAATGAAAAAGAAAAAAAACAATACCTTTTTTTACAATTAGCAATACTTGGTAGAGGAAATAAACTCTAGAACATAACATGTTCTTTTTATAGGAGATAAATTAAGGACCTAGATATTTTTCCAATGCTTAAAGGCCTAATATTATTAAATTAATTCATTTTTCTATCCTCATTAGGTATATGGGCAGGTGCAAAAAGATGGGGGACCAAAAAGTGGACACTCCACTTTTTGGTCATAAAAAAGGGAAAATGCGAGCAAAATATAATAAAATGCATTCACGTTATGGGTTGATAGTGACCAATCCTAGGGGTGATCCCACAATACTGGTTTACAATTTCCAAGAGATCTTGATTTTTGTTGAAATCAAATATTTTTAGAAAATATAATAATTTAAGCCTTTAAAAGTTTCATTTAAAGGATTCCAATTAAAGAGGGTTTGATCAAACCACCTTAGATCAAACCCCCTTGGATAGAACCCCTCTAGTTTTAAACCATACCTATAATAGAGTCTCCTTTACACCTATCAAAATGATGATAAAAAGCCACTTTTAATTTACCTTTTGGGGGATCAAATGAATTCATTTAAAATTTATTTTGTGCAAGTATGTAGTCCTTATTATAATCTTCCAAAAAAATATAATTTTAAGTAAAATTAATTTTATTATTATGTTTATTTTTTATTTCTTGTGAATGTAGGTTTTTCACCGAAAATCAAGCTCTTTGTTATGTACATGTGGAAATATAGTAGATTATCAATATATATATAGATATATATTAGTGCACTAGATATTGAATTCTTTGATCCAACAAAAAAAAATTTGAATTTCAATACATACAAAAAAAGTTATGTTGTATACGGTGAGCATCACTCCTTAAAAATGGTGTTTACTGAAAAAACTAGTTTTTGAAGGAGATGGAAAAAGAAGTGCAATCTGATTCCAAATATTTTGAAAAAATATATTTAGAATCTATAGAAAAAATGTCACAAATCACTAGTTTGCATCATCTTCAAATTCACAGTTTAGCCGCTATAGGTGCTCGAAAGTGAAGATTTAGTTAGAAAAAATTAGTTCATTGTCCAATTTTGCCAAAAATTGTAAACCAATATTGTGGGATCACCCTAGGATTTGTCATTACCAATCCATGATCTGAAAATGTGATTACATTATATCATATTCATGTTATGTGAATGCTTTAACAAAATCTGAGCACAGTTTGGTCTACATTGAAAATTTGTATTTCTTTTTTCTTTGTCTTTATCTTTCTCTGATAGTGAAATTATATACATGAAATTATAAGTTGACATTTACATATGGATATTTAATTTCTTATACTTTAAGTTATTTTTCATGTATATAGTTTCAATATGTTTGAGAGTGTTTTTAGATCTCTAGGAGTTATAATGCAAATTCTGGTTTTTGAAAGATCTTATAATTTTTTAGATTTAGTCAAATTTTAGTAATCAAGAGGTCAAATTTTAATAATCAAAAAGTTATCATCTCTCTCTCTATCTATCTATCTATCTATCTCACTCATCTTTTATCCCTTATGCTCTCGACCTCTCTCTCTCACTATCTCCATCCCTTTATCTAACTCTCTCTCCCTTGAGCTCAAGAACTACGTCTCTCTCTCTCTCTCTCTCTCTCTCTCTCTCTCTCTCTCTCTCTCTCTCTACTCTCTCTCTCTCTCTCTCTCTCTCTCTCTCTCTCTCTCTCTCTCTCTCTCTCTCTCTCTCTCTCTACGTCTCTCTCTCTCTCTCTCTCCCTCTAATTTTATTTATCTCCCTTTGTCTCTCTTCCTTCCTCACACCCACCTTCCCTCTCAACTTATCACTATCTAACCTATCCCTCTACCTCTCTCCCCCTCCCTCCCTCCTTCCCTCTCTCCCTCAATATCTCCACCTTCCTCCTTCCCTCTCTAATTCTCTCTCTATCACCTCTCTCTCTCTCCTTCCTACTCTACTATTTATCTCACCTTTCTCTCTATATTTTCTCTCCTTCTTTGAGGGAGATTTAGGTACAAAGAGGGAAAGGGATATACACAAAATTAGAGAGGGAAGGAGAAAGGTATGGGGAGAGAGGTGAGATAGAGAGAAAACAAAGAGATAGATAAGTAGAGAGGGAAGGATGGAGAGAGGGAGGGAGGGAAGGTGAGATGGAGAGAGGAAGTGGTGAGATAGGGAGAAGGAGATAATGATTAAGAGAGAGGTGAGTAGGATGGAGAGAGAGGTAGACAGGATAGGTGAGATAGAGATAAGTAGAGAGAGGGGAGAGAGAGAATGGTGAGATAGAGAAAGAGAGACAGTGGGGAGGGAGAGAGGGAAAGAGATGGGGAGGGAGGGAAGGGTAGGTAGATGGAGGGAGAGAAGATATGGAGAGTAGAGAGGGAAGGAGGGAGGGAGGGAGATACAGGTGATATAGAGAGGTTTAGAGAGAGAGTGGTAGGGAATGATGGAGGGAGAGGGGAGATAAATATAAGTAGAGAGGGAAGGAAATGTAGAGAAAGATAGGTAGTAAGGAGGGAGAGGTGTTGAGAGAGAGGAGAGATATAGAGAAGTAGAGAGGGAATGAGGAAGGGGGAGATAGGGAGGGAGAGAGAGAGAGAATGGTAGGGATTGATGGATGGATATGTAGGTAGAGAGAGGGATTGGAGAGATAGAGAGAGGGAGGGAGAGGTAGGGATGGAGGTAAAGGTGAGAGAGAAGAGAGATATAGATAAACAAATAGAGAGAGAAGTGAGATGGAGAGAAGTAGAGAGGGAAGGAGAGAGAGATGAAGGGGGAGAGAGTGAGAGAGAGAGTTGTGAGATAGATAGAAGCAGAGGGGGGGGAGTACGGAGGGAGGGTGGAAAAGAGAGAGGGGAGGGAGGGAAAGGGGATAGGTGAGAGAGAGAGAGGTAGGTAGAGGGAGGGAGAGGAGATATAGAGAGTAGAGAGGGAAGGTGGTAGGGAGGAAGAGGTAGGGAGGGATACAAAGGCGAGATAGAGAAGTTTAGAGAGAGAGTATTAGGGAGTGATGGAGGGAGAGGTAGGTAGAGAGAGGGAGAGGGGAGATAAATATGATTAGAGAGGGAAGGAGAGGTAGAGAGAGGTGGGAGGGAGGGAGGGAGGGAGACGTATGGAGAGAGGATAGATAGAGAGAAGTAGATAGGAAATGAGGGAGGGAGGGAGAGGTAGTGAGGGAAAGATATGTGAGATAGAGAGGTGTAGAGAGAGTGTGTGGTAGAGAGTGATGGATGGAGAGGTAGGTAGAGAGGGAGGAGAGAGGTAGGGAGAGGTATGGAGGGAGAGGGAGGGAGGTGAGAGAGAAGTGAGATAATGAGAAATAAAGAGAGAGTGGGAACTGTGATGGAGGGAGAGTCAAGTAGAGAGAGGAAGAGGGGAGATAGAGAGTAGAGAGGGAAGGAGAGATATGGAGAAGTAGGGAGGGGAGAGAAGTGAGATAGAGAGAGAGAGAGAGAGAAGAAAGGAGGGAGGGAGCAAGAGGTAGGGAGAGAGAGAGGTTAGATAGAATTAGAGAGGAAAGGCGAGATCGAGAGAGACATGGATAGAGAGAGGTATAAGGAGAGGGGGAGAGATATAGATATATGTAGAGAGGGAAAGAGGGAGGGAGGGATATAAAGAGAATTAGAGAGGGAAGGAGGGAGGGAGGGAGGGAGGGAGAGGTAGGTAGAGGGAGGGAGAAGAGAGGACAGAGAGTAGAGAGGGAAGGAGGTAGGGCAGGAGATAGAGGTGAGTAGAGAGAAGAAGAGGGGAGATAAAGATAAGTAGAGAGGGAAGGAGAATTGGAAAGAGAGAGAGAGGTAGGAGGGAGGGAGAGGTGTAGAGAGACAAGAGAGATAGAGAGAAGTACAAAAGAAAGGAGAGTTAGGGATGGAGACAAAGGTGTGTGTGTGTGGTAGAAGAAGAGGGAGAGATGAGATATAGAGAAGTGGAGGGAAGGAGGGAGGGAGGGATATAGGTAGAAGTAGACAGGGAAGGATGGAGAGAGAGGGGGGGAGGGAGAGGTAGGTAGAGAGAGGGAGAGGAGAGATAGAGAGTAGAGAGGGAAGGAGGTAGGGAGGGAGAGGTATGAAGGGAGATAGAGGTGTAGAGAGAGAGTGGCAAGGAGTGGTAGAGGGAGAGGTGAGTAGAGAGAGGAAGGGGGGATATAAAGATAAGTAGAGAGGGAAGGAGAGTTAGAGAGAGGTGGTAAGAAGGGAGCTCGGAGAGATAGAGATATGTAGAGAGGGAAGGATGGATGATGAGGTGTGTGTGCGAGAGAGAAAGAAATCAATATAGAGTTGTAGGGAGTGATGGAGGGAGAGGTAGGTAGAGAGAGAAGCAAGATAGAGATAAGTAGAGAGGGAAAATGAGGAGGGAGATAGAGAGGGAGGGAGAGAGAGGTGGGATATATATATATATAGAGAGAGAGAGAGAGAGAAAAGTGATATGGAGAGAAGTAGAGAGTGAAGGAGGGAGAGAGGGAGGGAGGGAGACTGGTATGGAGAGATGGTTATGAGATAGAGAGAATTAGAGAGGAAATGAGAATTAGAAAGAGAGAGAGAGGTAAGAGGGAGGGTCGGAGGGAGGGAGAGGTCAAGAGGGATAGATGAGATAGAGAAAACTAAAGAGAGATAAAGAGAGAGGGAAGGAAGGAGGTTGTGAGAGACAGAAGGAAGGGACAGAGAGGTAAAGAGGGATAGGTGTGAGAGAGAGAGAGGGAAAGAGGTAGGGAGGGAGATAAAGGTGAGATAGAGAGGTGTAGAGAGATACAAAGAGTGGTAGGGAGTGATGGAGGGAGATATAGGTAGAGACAAGGGAGAGAAAAGTGAGATGGAAGATAAATATAAGTAGAGAGGGAAGGAGAGGGAGGGAGAGGTGTAGAGAGTTAGAGATAGAGAGAAGTAGAGATGGAATGAGGGAGGGAGGGAGAGAGAGGTGAGATAGAGAGTTGTAGAGAGAGTGGTATGGAGTGATGGATGGAGAGGTAGGTAGAGAGGGATTTGGGAGATAGAGGTAAGTAAAGAGGGAAGGAGACAGTTAGGGAAAGGTATGGAGGGAGAGAAAGGGAGGTGATAGAGAGTTGAGATAAAGAGAAATATAGAGATTGGTAGGGAGTGATGGAGGGAGAGGGGAGATAGAGAGTAGAGAGGGAAGGAGAGAGGGAGGGAGAGGTACAAAGGGAGATAGATAGAGAGGAACAGAGGGAGGGAGAGTTAGGAGGAGAGAGAATAGTTCTTGAGCTCAAGGGAGAGGGAGCTAGATAAAAGGATGGAGATAGAGAGAGAGAGAGAGGTCTAGAGATTAAGATATGAACAATGAATGAGATAGAGAGAGATAGAGAGTGAGAGAAAGATGATACAACTTGTTGATTACTAAAATTTTACCTCCTAATTACTAAAATTTGACATGCTAATTACTTAAATTTGACTATCTTAAAAATTATAAGATCTTCCAAAAACAAGAATTTTCATTATAACTCCTAGAGTTCTGAAACCACTCTTAAACATCTTGAAAGTGTATACATGAAATATAACTTAAAGTATAAGAAAGTAAATGTAACCTTTTTATTAAATATTTATTTCATGTATATAGTTTCACTATCAGGGAAATAGAAAGAAACAGAAATAAGAAAAAGAAATTTTCAATGCAAACCATAACGTGACCACCAAATAATGCAAGCATGTTATAACATGCTAGCATTTTTGCTTGATTTGTAAATTTCCAAGCCTTTGGTTTGTATTTTCCTTTAGCTTCCAACCCAAAGGCTTGGAGTGATTTCCAACATCCAAAGACGTTTTTTTGCAAAAAATTTAAAAATTGACATAATCTCAAGTGCACTCTCCATTAGATTTGCACATGTTTCAATTTTATGTGAAAAACACCATGGCAATGTTAAGCTCACTCTTAGCTATCTTACCATGTAATTTTTTCACATTTTGAGTATGTTAAGGCTTTCATCTTTGAGTTTTTTTGTTAGCATTTTTTTTTTTCAAAAACCAATGTCTGGTATTTTTCACTTTATTTTTTAGTCATTCATCAAAATTGCAAATGCATTAAATTTTTAGAAAATAGACTCCATTCTATACATATTCAAAAAAAATATTTTCGGTCATTTTTCAAAAAATCTAGGGGGGAGCATTGCCCAAATTACTATTTTTTAGGATGTGTCCACTTTGAAAATTTGTTAAAAATCATATATTCATTAAAAAACTATCAAAAATATCAAAGACAAACTACATGGTGCTAGCTAATTTCTTACGAAAGAGATTTTTGAAATACTAAAAAAAAGCTAACATTTTAGGGGGGGCACACCAAATGCTATGTTATGTTTTTTGAAATAAACAAAGACCAATTTATGTAGCCCCCCTTTTTTAACCCCTTAACATCTACTATTTTTAAAAAGATAGATTTTTAGAAAGCAGACTCAGAGCACAACAACTCTTGTTTTCATTGCATCTTAAAATTTTGAGTGCAACTATCTTCAATTTTTCATCCAAGGCTAGTATTTCCTAATTTCAGAAGAAGAAAAAAGTGGCCACTTAAGACCCCTTTTTGGTTCCCCATCTTTTTGCACTCACCCATATGGTCATTGTCAATACATATATATCTACTTAATAAATTTTAAGGATGGGATTAGTTTTCCATCCTTATACCTTTTTAAATTATTACACTTGTGGGGTCTAGTTGTAGTAATATACATTGTAATACATATTGATCAACAATGGCACTAACTTAGGTGGACAATATAGCACTAAATGTCAAATTTATATTAAAACAAGAACTTTTCAACATACTAAGTCTCACCTCACATAATATTACTTGTAATATTTTTTAATTGAGGGTATCATATCTTTCATCTTCAATAATAAATTAGCACCTCACCCTCTTATCATCTATGTGTATATCTTAAGTGAATAAACAATGGGGTACAAAAATTATAACCAATCATCATGTTGAGGCCAAAGCCGCATTCATCAACATAAAATATGCTTTGGATAAGGGTTATTCAAAAGTTTGGGTTGAGAGAGACTCACTCAATATTATCAATTTCTTACTAGGAAATCAAAAGCCATGATGGACTATCGATCATCTTATTATGGATTCTATAATGATGCTAAGATATTTTGATGAAATTTGTGTCATGCATATCTATAGGGAAGGTAATTCCCTGGCTGATTTGTTTGCAAATAAGGCTACCAGCCTTAATAATTTTAAGGCATGGGAGGAGTACTCTCTCCTTCCCGAGGAAGCCAAGAAATTAATGTGAAATGATAGTTAATTCAATGCATGTGATCTAGGGTGATCGAGCTATTATCACCCATCTTATTACCACATGCTTTCTGGGTCTTTTTTCACCTAAACCTATGTTTAATTCTGTAAGAGTGATTGAGCTCTAGTTTTTGTTAATGGTGGCTGGTAAAATGGGAGGTGATAGGATTATAATCAAGCCACTTTATTTTGGGAGCTGAAAGAAGAAGCAAAAAGTTTGGAGAATCCTAAGGCATGGGAAATTTATGCCTTTTCTAGAGAGGCTCCATGGCCACGACCCTAAAGCCTCGACGTATTTTGTTCAATGTTGGCACTCGATGTTTGAATGTGAAAGGATTCAAGTTTGTTATTAATGAAAACTTTATTGCCTTCATTACTAGGCTACCAACGGATGGCTGCAAATTTTTCAAGGAGAGGAAGAGCAACAATGAGGCTATGGATTAGTTCTTCAAGGAAAATGAACAGGTGAAGCTGATAAAGATGCCTGCTTGGGGGTATGAACGAACTTCTTTGAAGCGTATTTTGGCTGATGTGGCCAAGGTTATAATGCAATATGTGACTTTGGAAGGTCGTTTCACTACAATTTTAGGGAACCATTTTACCCTACTTAATCATTTTAGACATGGGTTGCATGTTTCTTTCCCATTTTTCTTTTGTCATCTTTGGAAGTTTCTATGTATGCTTACTTGAAGAATCGAAGGGCCCCTGTTCTCCATGAGGGCCTTAGTTTTCTTATTATGGAGCACGCGCATGCTCATACTCCAGCCAAATTTGTTAAAGGAAATGAGAAGGTTTCTAGTGAGGATTTTTCTTCGACAAGATCAAAAATAAGTGTTGATGGTGATGCTAACTAGAATGTAGAGGAGGATAATATTGTGGGGGGGTCCTCTTCCCCCATGGTAGCTTCCTCTAAAAAGAGAAAGAAGGGGATTTTAAAGAAGAAGGGCCCCGCCAAGAAATTAAAATTTTGCAAAATTTAGATTCATGTGGGGCCCCGTCTGATAGGGAAGATATTGTCATTAGCTCTAGTGATTCCCATAGATGTCAGTCCAAGGAGAATGTTGTTATTCATGGGGACGGCTCTAGTGCATCTGGTAGTAAGGATAAGGTTTAGTCTGTGGAGGGTAGGGTTAATGTTGCAAAGGAGAATCAACGCAAGGCTTCAAGAAGGATTGCTAATTTAAAGTAGGGCTCAAAAGGTGGTAGGAAGGGAAAGAAGGATACCACGAAGTAGGTAAAGGAAGTGGTGAATGTCATTATTAAAGATTCCCCTACTCATCAACCCTCTCCCCATGGGGAGGATGATGGGCTCCCTGGTAGTGAGGAGGCCTTGATTGAAAAATCTATAAGTGAGGAGGTTGGTGTCAATCCTAACCTTGGGAAGCCAGAACTGTTGAAGGTCAATCCTCTTTCTAAGGATTTTACTTATTTTGAAAAGATGATAATACCTCCATGTTTGAATTGTTGGATATGGCATGGTCGAGTTCCACATGCACCTTTAAGCTCACTAAATGGGTGCTACAAGAATTTAACAAGGTTAATATCAAGATTAGAGGCTTGAAGGAAAACATGTCGAACCAGCTAAAGGCTTCGTCTTATGATCTTCTTATTGAACAGTTAGTTAACTTGGAGTGTTCCTTCATTGATTTCAAGACCCAATGTGAGAAATTCCTTGCTAAGATGGAGGGGAGGATAAAGAAAACAAATGAGGACATCAATAAATTATTGTAGGTTAGTCATTTCTTAATTAAAAATAGTGTGCAATCCCTAAAGGTTTTGTTTGATAAGATTAGTCACCTAAGGGAAGATTAGATGTATTTTGTGGATATGCTTGAGAATGACTAGACCTCTAAAGGTAAGGGGAAGAAGATCGTGAAAGATGAGGCTAGAGGACTGTGCACTCAAACAAGGGGGAATCTCAAGAATTCCTTTGAAGATGAAAAGAAAGAGCTCTTGTACATGGTCAATCTACATTACAACTAGGAGATCGAGGTGGCCAAAACCTTTAAAAACTTGAAATAATTGTTGTGTTTTTGTTTTTTTTTTCTGTTTCTTTTTTTTGCTGCTAGTTCATTTTTTTTTGGCTATTGGTGCTCTATTGGTTGTTGCTTATTCTTTAGGGTATTTATTTGTTTTAGCAGAATTTTGGTATAAAGTGATGTAAAGGGTTTTGGGTCCCTTTAAAACCTACTTTTCAAATATAATAAAAAAAAACATAACCAAAAAATATAAGGGTCCAAGTTAATTCCCAATGATTCATGAGTATGTAAAATAGCTCATTAAAATATACCTCTAGCTACCACAAATCAACTCACTATTCACTTTGTAATTCCCTTCATATTGAATCAATTATAGCTATAATTGTAGTAAATTCTAAGAGAATAGATGTCAAGAATCTTGAACCTATAGCATCATAAATTGTTACCCCTAATAATTTCACACTAGATTAGGCACCATATTTTGTATCTACAATTAATTACATTAATTTTTTTTTCAATTTAGGTCAAGATTTAGAAAATATATTTGATTCCCCAACAACCCTAGCATTTTGAGCCAAAAATTTGAGATAGAGGTGTTCAATGCCCTAATCTTGGTATGTTATTTTTAAAATTTATAAACTTTGAGTGTTTTCCTTTGGTATTTTAAAATGATCTCAGGTCAGCCTATGTCCAAAAATATCAATTAGGATGCATATATTAACAATTTTCCATCCCATTTGAACACTAAGAATTATTATTATAAAGTATGAGCAATTATTATGTGCAAATCATGAAGATACATTCAACCTCTTCTCTAAATGTTTATTACAACTCACTAATTGTGTTATGTGGACTAACCTATTGTAGGTATTCAAGTAAATTCATGCATTACTCATAAATCCTTTGTGGACACTAATGGTGTGATATCACTTCATCAAAGGTTTCATGGCTAAGGTAAAATTATCAATTATTGTTCATTTATTATAGTCATTTATTTTCTTTGTCTCCACTTGACTAAGGGAATGTGATTGATACCATAATCATTTGTTGTTGTGGAGGTGGAGATACCAAAACTATGGTTTTACTTATGAAATCCCCTATGTAGCATAACCTTTCCCCTCTTTTCATGTGTATAGGTCAATTATGGAAATTTCATTAGAAGAGTAGAGAGCATACTATGAAATTTTTTCCTAAAGTTGAGAACATACCAAAACACCCAAACTAGGGAACCCAATGCCCTTCTCCCTCCATTTGAGTCTCAAATTTCATCTACAAGTGCCCATTTATCATATTGGATCTCCTTTGGGGTAGTTAGCCAATCATCAAACCCTAGTTGGTTTGTGTTCCAATGTTAAGCCAAATGGAAAGGTATATCTAGGCTAGTTCACTTGTTAGATCTATGATCACTTTCCCACTTAACATTTTGGTGAACCCGATGCTTCTACAATTGCAAGTATTTTTATTTACATAGAATAAATTTTGTAACATGATCAAGAATTGGGTAATTTGAGTATCTTGTTGTACATATGCACTCATTTAGTTTTGAAAATCAAACATTTACACCTTTTAACACATTGGTAAGTCAATTTAGATCATATTTGAAGAATATTTTAATTTAGTTACATAATTTCATATATGTTTTTTCCTTGTTTAAGGCATTAGATCTGAATTATTTCATTTTTAGTTACAAATGTTGTATATTTACTTTGAAAAATTAAAGCATTTAATCACTTTTTTCTTTGCATAAATGTAAACCTAAATTATTTTCTTCTACCATTTCATTGATGTATCCTTTTTTTCAACACTTTCTTCTAACTTCTACCTCCTAGGAGCATTCATTTGTGAATTTGATTTGACTTATCATCTCCTTTGAATGCTTAAAATACCTAATTCATTATTTTATGTCTCTTATCAACAAACTAGGGGACATCAATTACTTGAGTTTTGTCAACTTTCAAACCCTAAATTTTGACATTAGAGACATATAGATATTATTACACATGTCCAAACTTTCAAAATCTAAAAATATGTACTTCAATACAAGAACACCCAAGATCCATGTCCTACCATTTTTTCCCCAAATTTATGTATGAGATTCTTCTTTGTCTAAATTTTCTCTCTATTTTTCCCAATATGATCTGTAACTCCCAAATTTTGTAATATTCCCTCAATTTGGTCCTAATTCACCCAATTCATTGAATTTCGCTAAAAATCCTTGTTCCTCATAGAAAAATTGGTCAAAATACTAATCAACCTTTTTGGTTGTCCCTTGAGGATAATAGCCAAATAGTGTTTCTTGCCTAAATTTTGTATCATTACCAAATAACCTTCTCAAGATGTTTCCTTTTACCACTTTACACTCTCCCAAGATGTGTCCTAAACCAAAAATTATTGTGCATTGTCATCCTAATGTCCCTCAACCATAAATTAGACCCATTTGTATTATTCGGCGTATCCCAAAATATACAAAATCAATTAATATGTTGTAGCAACCTCATTACCATGTAGTTTCTCACACATAAATGCTAAGCTCATTATCACTATTGGAGGTGTTCCAAAATAACCCAAACCTCTTGTTCATGTTATGTGAAAAAGACTTACTCTAATCAATAGGTGTCACAACCTCACCATCATGTAGTTTCTCATATGTACAATACTCAAAACATAAAACAACTTAAGGAAACACAAACCATGCCCACTTCCATTCCATTTCCCTAGCCCTATCTTGCCACGTGCCTCACCTTCTTCTACATATGGGTAAAGGGTATGATCTTGTTGATCAACTTCATAATGCTCAAGGTAAGATCTCTATTTGGTATTTAATTCAACCCTCACCTACATACCATGGGATGGTCCAAGAGGCCTTACACAAGATATGTTACCACCTTCTATTAGACCAAATGATGTAGAATTTTTTTGAATGGTATGCATTCAAAAAACTTGGAAATTGTGTTCCCCCAACATGAATTACCTTCTTTTTAAATTAAAAAACAACATGATTTTCTCATAATTTTTATCAGATCATCAACTAACACAAAATTAATTTTAGTCTAATTGATAATGGATCATCTTAATATTTATAGCATTGATCTACTGTATAGTATCAATATAGATACATATATTATTAATCCCAATACTCTTTTTGTTTATGGCTTTGATAATGTTTTGATTAAATGGGAAAATTAGTTTTTGAATGGACTTGAGACCATTTAGAAATAGGTTTTGATGAGACCCAAAACCCAAACTAGGATGAAATCATGCTGCCAAAAGAAAAAAAAAGAACAACCAATAGCATAACATCAACACTTTAAAGAATCATCAAGACAACCAAAACCTATAGGAAAACCAAGTTGCAAAAACCAATTTTGGAAGGAACTAGAAACCCAAAGAGCCAAGGTTTTATACAGACCTTAAACCCAAAGGTTTTGAAGGTACCTTAAACCCTTTACAACCAAGTTTTGGAAGGGACCTTGAACCCATAAATTTGAAGGGGACATAAATTAGCATATGACACCAATAAGGATGCAGGGAGAATTCATCACCCCACCAATCAAATCCCAACAACCAATAGCTACTATGAAGTAAATCCATCAAGCCAAGGAACACAACCACCAAACAAGAGTGGAGCCGCAACCTCATCCAACTGAAAACACCAAAAGAAACATATAGGGAAATAAGAAGCCCCTTGAAATCCCAACCAACCCAGCACGCCAACTCAGTCTCCACCTCAATAGGAGAGAGCTCCCCTCTATAGGATTAGATGAGATGAGCATGCCTTCTACCAAAGAAACACATCTCCAGCACCCACACCCTCTATATATATTATATTATCTATATATTAATATAATATAATATATAATAATATTATATATTATAATATATATATTATTATAAGATCTATTAATACATTATCATATATATATATATATATATATATATATATTATTAATACATTAATATATATTATATTAATATATATAATCTATATAATAATATATACATTAATATATTAATTGATAGGAAATCATTAGGTACAATAACATTACCAATTACGGTAGGACCCAGAAATTTGCTTATCCTTGTCCATGTCATGCTTGAATCTCCCTCGCATATAATATTTTTCTTGGTAGATCAAGGATTTGTGTCATGGTGACAGTTTGATCTACTCTTCACTGTATAATATTAAAGTTTGTATGTAATTACACACTCTATATGATTAAATAAAATACAAATCTCAAAATTTCCTTACAAGTCAAAGTTGTATATAAAACTCCTCTTAATCAATATCTTAGCACTTTGAATCTATCTTCAAAATAAGATCTACTAACTTCTAATGATATTAAATTACCTACAAATGAACTCTTTGATGATGATTGGGGTTCATTATATTTTACCCCCTCCTTCATTACAAAATATAAAATATCACCATTAAAACTTGAAGAGCCAAAGGCTATTTCAGTGGTATCCACACAATCTTGTCATTGTTATTCTCAAACATATAATTTCAACACTATAGTTCCTTCTTCTAATAGAAATAATGATTTGAATGTTACTTCATATTCAAGTATATATTTTGGTGATGGTTGGGTTTCATTAGATTTTACACCCTCCTTTGTGGGAGAGTAAAAAATCTCACAAACTAAACCTAAGGAGTCTTTTGTTTCATTTGCACAATCTTCTAAACAAATCAAATCTACTATTCCAACTCCTACATTGAAAAATTCATAAACATCATCATTTGATGATGGTGATGGGAGCTCTTTAGCATTCATCCCTGTGTCAAAAAATTCTAGCAATGATCATCCTCTTCTTGACCTTTCAACACTTAAAAAGTATTTGCATTCTTTCACAAGAATTGATTATTCTCATGTCAATATTGCTACTTTTGTTTCAACAAATAATCATACTTATCATTTAGACAAGACTTGTCCTCCTCCATTTGAGTTAGAAAAAAATTATGGAGTTGGATTCAAAATTCTTTCTAAACTTGGATACAATAAAAACATGAAACAAGGAGTTAAGGATCTTGTGAATCTTACACCACACCTTTCTAAAAGGGTTTTAAATTTCCAACCTCCTTCATCTACATCTCATCCTCTAGTTTCTATTGCATTTATGACATCTTGTTATAGGAAATAATATTTTATCACAAGAGAGAGGATGGTTTCCTACTTCTTATCCTCCATCTGAATAAGATCACATTTTTTGAGGCTTCTCAAACCCCACTTGATTACTCTTCCTCCACCAACACACATGAAATTTCATAAACACAATCATACAAATAATTCCTTTTGTATGTATCACCAAATTCTTGGAAATTCCACTAATGAATGTCAATCCTTAACTACTAATATAAAACAACTTATCAACTTTGGTACCATCACCCTTCCATTTGATAAATGATAAACTATCTTCTATTGTGTTGCTTCTCATTGTGTGGTATTCATAGATCTATATTTGTGGTCATTTTCATTCATGGTGGTACAATATCATGTGTAACTATATTTCATCTATGGTGTTAACATGATATTAATTTTCCATTGGATAACTATTTTAAGTCCTATGATTAGTGCTTCGTATTCAATGATTTTATTTATGCAAGGGAAGGTGACGCAGTAAACTTTAGGAATACAATATCGTTGGGGAGTTACAAACAATACTCCTTCCCTTGAGCCATGTTGGGTAAATGATCCATCAAAATACAAGTTCCACCATGTACTTTAGGTAAGAGAGAAAATTCCTTCATCTATGAATTCTATCAAAAGTGGGTGGTTGTCCATTAAAGGGGAATTTGCAAGCTAATCAACATCCACTTGTCCTTTTATAGCCTTTTAATCCACATATTCATTATCAATATTTCTAACAATAATAGCCCGCTTTGCCACAAGTCTAGTGAGAGTAGAATTTGAGAGTGGTTCGACTTTGGAAATGAGTTGAGTCTTGTGGTTGAGCATGTAATATCTTAACTTTCTGGCACACTATTACAAGGCATTCCCTTTCAATCGGAGTGTAGTTTAGTTTACAACCCACTAAAATACAAGATATATAATAACCAACTCTCTCCTTTCTGTTATCATCATGTTATGTGAACAATATCCCCAATTCCATTGTTTTAGATGAAATGTAAAGTAGGAGTGGTCTATTTAGATTTGTAGGCATGAGTACTAGTGGTGAGGCAAGATAGTTTTAAGGTTGTTGGAAATCTTGTTAAAAGTGTTGTCCCACTTGAAATTTAAATTTTTGTGCAAAAGATAAGAAAATGGTTGACGCTTGTCTACAAGTTGGGCTATGAATCATTTGATGGCCTATAATTTTCCTTGAAGACTATGTAGTCGCTTGATGTTTCTTGGTGTCAGAATGTCAATTATTTCTTTAACTTTAGTTGGATTGAATTATATGCCTCTATAAGACACAATAAACCCAATTATTTTTCTCAATGTGACACCAAATACATATATCTTTTGATTCAAATGTAGTTGGTACTTCTCTAATCAGTCAATTTTTTCTCTAAAACTTGCATGTGGCCAACTCTTTTTTTTTTTCCCAAAAGATCATCTACGTGATCCTCTATAATATCATGAAAATTTATGGTCATGGATTTTTTATATGCGACGCCTACATTCTTAAGATTGAATGGAATTACTTGGTAGAACAAGGTTTCCCAAGGAGTGATAAAGGTTGTTTTATGTTGATCATCATCTACTATCCTTATCTGGTTATATCCTAAAAAATGCATCCATGCATGACAACATTTCATGTCTTGTTGTTAAATCCATAATGATGTCAATGTTGGAAATCATGGAATCATCTTTGGGGCATATCTTATTAAGATCTTAGAAGTCGGTAAAAATTTTGATCCCGCTAATGGGTTTTGAGGCTTGCACAATATTAGAAACTAACTAAGGATAATCAATCAAGCAAATGAATCCAACCTCAAGAAACTTTCGTAACTCTGCTTTGACTAGGAGGGCGATTTGTTGATGCATTTTTCATATTTTTTTCTTAATAGGTTTGGAATTGGGGTATACTACAAAGTGAAGGACCACAAGAGATGGATCAAGCCTTAACATATTTGAATAGGTCCAAGCAAGGTTTTTGAATCTTTTTCTAATAAAATTTGATATGCTCTAATTCTTGTCTTCTGCTAAGGAAAAAAACATGAAAGTGATTTTTCTTGCTTCTTATGTTCCCAAGTTAATCTTAATGGTTGCTTCAGTCATTATTGTATATGTTTCTTGATATCAAGGAATATAATTGAGTGCCTCATCTTCTAGCGCCTCAAAGAGGTTTTCATTAGAAGATACATTTTTTATTTTCTAAAAATTATACTTCATAATTTAATTTATAAATCTTTAAAATTATATCAATTAATGTATTTACACCACTCAATTGCTTCTCTAAAAGGACTAGTATTTTACAATTTTTTGAAAGGAATTTAGATGATTGAATTGTGTTTTTTATATATATTATTCAATTTCAACGATTTGATCAATAAATAATATGTGCATTGCTTGGTCATACAAGAGACCTACCAAGGTATTTATCAATAATTCCATCACACATAAACAACAACAAGAAAATAGGAAATAACACATTGAGTGGGCATGTCCTAGTATTAAACCTCTTTTATTATGCTTTATTCTACATTATATTTTTCTATATAGTATTATAGAATTATAAAAAATAGAAACAATAACCATTAAAATAATATAGTATTGGGTATGTGCAGGATCATCATGGAAAAAACAGGTGCTTAAGTGGCAAAAAAATTAGAAAAATCAGAGTTAGGAAACTTGTCATAAAAATTTGAATAAGTTATCTATATTATTTCAAAATTATGTAAGAATAGAATCTATAGAAAATTGAATGTAGTTTCTAAAATACTAGGTTTATATTTATTTATTTTAAATCTATTTGGTGAAAAATTGAAATTTTAATGCAATAGTACTTAAATTTCAGGGAAAAAATAAGTAGGTGTCTTTCTGACCACCCTAACCACGATAAAATGATAATATTTTTTTTATAAGATTTTAGATATAAGTAGAAGACTCATGTCTGGATGTGATGTATATTTTTTGTAATTTTTTCCAAGTAAATAATTAATTAAGAATTTTTATTACAACTTTTAAAAATATAAAAAATCATATGTCCGCCACCTTAACTTGGTCAAAACTTCATGAAATTCAATATATATATTTTTAATCCTATAGTATGTGAAGCATAGAATGTGACGCATGTTTCGGATTCAAAAAATGTGATTGTTTGAAAGCTATAGATGTTTTTCAATCAACTTATCAATCAGGACTTTAGTCGTAATTCAAATAGAAAAAGAATAATAATTATTAATTAAATTCAAAGTAAAACATAATTTATATTGGTAGAAAGTTGAGAATCTCCTTTAAAAACTCTTTTCGTTTCATCAATTTTGGGTAAAAAAAAAGTCATCAGCCACATACCCATCATATCGCCACTTTTTGGCCCATCATGATCCTGCACATACCCTATTATAGAATTATAAAAAAATAGAAACAAGAACCATTAAAATAATATTAGAAATTGATTCAAGTTAATTATTTCTAACATGGTTCCAAGAACCGATTTTTTTTCCAATTAAGAAACATAATTTAAGTTCTAACATTGGAAACACTAAGTAACTATACTATTTAGTATTGTGTTACTAGCTAGATAAAACATAGTTTTCCTCTATATTCTATAATATTATTCATTAATTATGCTTATTGACTCACCTATCACTATAAATTTTTTATCTATATTGGTCTAATAATTTTAATTTTCATGTATTTGATTTTTTTGGGATGTGAGGCCAAAATGACATTCATCTTTCTCAATTTTAAATTCATTTTTTTTCTAAATGTTACCCATCCATCCTTTTATAACTCGTTGAATTAACACATGTTTTCATTTTTTATGTATTTTTATTTCAAATACATTCAAATGCATTCATTTAGTCATCAAGGAACATCAAATAAACATCATAATATTTTAGAAGTATGCTAAATATGTACTTGCATTATAGAAATCAAATAACCTAGATCTACATGCTCATATTAGAAGCATTTCCATATTTGAAGATTATTATTTAAATTTTTTGAAGTAAACATTTCAAAGTATTGATCTAGGAGAACATGTCGAGTTTAAAAATATTCACAGTCAGCTATATGTATTACAACAGAAAAAATAACAAAATAAAATGTAGATGTTTACAATCAACAAGATTACATTCATTTTCAAAGGATATATTCATATATGTAGAAATGAACTTGAATCATACACTTAGTCTAGCATAAAGCTATGTTCTGATATAGAACTAGAAATGACACATAGATAGAGAGATTATTTTTCTACTATTGAAAATTTTATAACTAAGTGTAGCATGGAAATCAAATCATTATTTAGCAACAAAACTAAACACATTCATTTTTCATATTTAATTCATATGGTCTAACATTTAATTTATAATAACATATAACTTTAGCTCTAAATTATTTAATTTAGTTTAATTTAGGGTTATGTAAATACAACTTATTTTATTATCTGAAAATAAAATATTTTCTTTACAAAATATTGATTTATTTCTTTCATATATAAATTTTTACAATCTAAATATTTTAGAAACTTCTCTTGAAGAATAGTCATGATATTTTAAAAATACATAATAGTTCTTAAAATATTTTGAAATTTTGGATGTAATTATATTAAAAAATAGATTTTTTAGGCAAAAGGTGAAGAACACCTATAATATTATTAATTATAATATGCTTACAAAATATATGAGACTGTAATATTTCTACAAAATTATAGAAGGTTATCCAAGCCAATGAAAAGGTTGTAAATAGCTAGTTACATGAGCACCATGGAAAAACAAGACCATATACAAAACTAGTTGTCACAAAATGGTGGGGGGGATCTGATTATGCCACATCAAGGGTGGCATAAAAATCCACTATCCATTCAAAGTTCTCCATAGGCTCCAGGTTGTTCACTTTTTTCTAGAAATTGCAACCCATGTGTGTTGATGCTCTATGTTGTATGAGTCTCACCATATATAATTTTTTGAGGAATGGGAGCCATTCCACCACAACGCCCTCCTTGTGCACACTTTAGACATCTCTCGGCCTCGAGACTCCAACTCCATACCTTGCCACTCCCATTGTTTCCTCTAACATGCCAAGGTTGTGTTTCTCAAACAGTTCCAAGAATTACAATTGATTATTTTAAATAGATTATAGATAATGCTCCTTAGAATGATATGGATGGAGAGTAGGTTGCAAAAAAAATAGAGATTAAGAAAAATTGGGTACAATGTTAGTACTTAACAAATAGAAAATATTAAAATAATAGTAAAATGTTACTAAATTTATAAAAATAATAATTGTAATTGTGAGTGTATCGAATAGTCATAGATAATTATTGGCGACCTTGTATTCATTTTTAGATGTCTACAATAATGATAAAAGCATACAATGATTTTAAAATTATAATACCATATAATTACTAAATATTTGATCTACTAATATAAATTATAATTATTAATACAATTATATATTTATTGGTGTGAAATTAAAGTTAGTATTGATATTACTTTGAATATATTAAAAATATGGTTAAATTATAATTTAATTGAATCTATTTATATTTCAAAACATACAAATTATAAATCAAAGAAATAAAGATGATCATAATAATATTGTAAGATATTTTAATATTCTAATATTTTAATTATATATAATTGATAAAGATTGATAATATATATTATGAATCATATCTTGATAATGATACTAGTGGTAATGAATATTATTAATAATAATTACTATTGATGATGGTTGTAATTCTATTCAACTTATGGTTATAAAAAATAAATTTCAAATAATATGCTTATTAACCTTAATTTTATTGAAATAAATGAACATAAAATACATACAAATCTTTATCAATAGTTATCCACATATATAATAAATAGACATAAATATATATAATTTATAACTATCATACTCACCTTTTTTAATCTTCTAAAGACAATAAATATTTTAGAAAATAAATAAAAATCATTTTAATAATAAAAACATTTCAAAAATCATACAGTAACAAACAAAAACAAAAAAACAAAAAATAAATAAAACCAGTATATCTGACTACACTTCTAGAAAAAAAAAAACTCAATAGCATATTAATCTATTGAAAAAACTTACATACACGCATCAATATATAGTATTATATAGATTATGTCGAAATCATGTGAAGAGGACTCATTATAGTTTTAATAGTCAAATTCAATAACCTATGTTCCATGATCACATCAGCTTAGGACGCTAACCAGTTCTTTGGTGCGTGAGTCTATGCGGGAATTGCGTGAGTGTATGTGGGCACTCGAAATTCCCGTGGAAAGAAAGTATGGTAAGCATTCATTGGTATCGTGCCGTATTCATGGGAGCAATGTTATGCAATGCTGGAAGTATCCGCTATTGTCTTTGGAGCATCTGCCCAAATTTTCAATGCAATTCTAGAAGTATCAGTTGAATGCAATTGTGGAAGTATCAGTGGAAGGCAGGCCATGTTGACTAGGTAAAGCCGTAGACAGTTGGGACGATAATGCAATGTATGTGTTGGAGTTGTTTGAAAGATATTATGCAAAATTACAGTCTATGAGACCCCACGAAATAAAACTGAAATCGCCTCTGTCAAGTCAGTCTATGAGACCCCACGAAATAAAACTGAAATCGTTTCAGTCAACCAACAAAATAACCTTCAACCCACCAATTACTTCTTGTTGTCTTGTAAGATTGTCAAAAGTCTTCGCTTTTGAAGTCGTGCATATTTATAAATGTATGCAGCTCGAAAAGCATCTGCCCAAATTCTCAAACCGTATTTGAATGCAATTCTGGAAGTATTCATGGAAGGCAAGTCATGTTCACTAAAGTCGTGCAAATTTATGAGATAGTTGGGAATGGATGTACACACTCCAAATGGCCAAATCGAAGTGACGTTAATGCAATGAATGAGTTGGTATTTTTGAAAGGATATGTAGGTATGAAAGGCAATTCTTGTTGACTAAATACGCAAAATTCCAGTCAATACAACGAGAGCATAATGAATGTTTACACAAGTTATTTTGTTCAATTAAACTTGGCGCTTGGGAGGAGAGAGTATACCCGGTGAGGAATAAGAGGAAACGAATTTTAATTTGAATTTAATAAATAGGGGAAACGTATTCAGCAAGGGAAACGTACATTCAGAGTACTGGATAGACATTGCTGACGTAATGGCTGAGGCATGATATTTTTTGATTGAATGGTCTTTCGTTCTTTATCCATTCCCACCATACCACAGATCTCCGCGACTGTTGCATCTAACTTTTAAGGGAAACAAGGCGTGCTTAAATAACATTTCTGTGGTGGCACAATTAGGACTAAGCGACTCCTGGTTGGCTTGGGCTTTAAATATGTGTTAGGGAGGGAAGGAATTTTGATCTTGTGAGAAAGAGTTGTGAATTTTCACAATTTTATTTTTTAATAGTCAGCAGATTGATATAAATTATTGATTGATATTTTTAGCTTTGTCTTCTTCAAATAGGATTACGTCTTCAACGTAAAAAATTGGTTCATATCAGACACCCATCTAGTATGGTGAATAGTTCTTGTTTTGAAGCTAATATTAATTAATATTTAAAATTATATTATATTTTATATTTTTATTAATACATAAGGTCAAATGTATATTGTGTTGAGTATTATTGTTCTTTTTTATATATAATATTTGAAATTTGTTAATTTATTTTAATATTATAAATACAAGGATGGATAATTTTTGAATTATAGGATAAAGTTATAAATAAAATATAATTAATTTTTTCATAATTAAAAAAATATTATGTATATAATAGATATTTAATATTTTGATTGAATAAAATTATTTATTGAAAGAGTTTTTTTTTCAATAAAAGACCAAGGCCTAAGTATTTATATATTAACATATTTAAAAGCATTACAACCATAATCAAATTTATAGTACTGATTATATCAATATATCCATATAGAGAAAAATTGTGCCTAATTTATATGGCACATCCACCTTTCTTTTTCTCTCACAACCATAACTATATGTCTACCAAATACACATTTTTCATACTATCAAAATTGTGCAACATATGTATAGCACATGTACATTCTATATACTAAAAATAGAAAAAGTCATATACAAAATGGTTGTGTGTTCATTCTTCCATGTAAGCAGTTGCTTCGTCAATCTCTTGTGGGTTGCAATTAAATCAATGTTGTTCTCACCCTTACCCTCTTGAGGATTACCCTCCCCCCTTTACCTTCCATATGACCATGTTGATTCAGATGACCTAAAGCTAGACAAAACAACACATTTGTGCCTTTTGTAGTGATTCAACAGGAAAGCAAGAGCATAAAATTTATCCTTAAAGCTATCAACCATCTGATATCCTAGTTCATTTGAAAAAAAAATTAACACTCTACACTTGGTCCATGGATCATCACTTTTCAAGCTATTCCTTACTGCCTTGAACACCGCCCTATATGTTCATTGCTTGATTTTTAGAAATTTCTTTGGAAACAGCCCTCCAATAAACCCTCTACCTTTATCTAGGTTGTATGACTGCACACATTGTAAGAGCTTGTCCTCTCCTAATACATTTGGTTGAACATCCTACTCCACTACAATTTCCATGAGCTCAAGCGACTACAAAAGGTCCATTGCATTGGATAGGAAGATAGATAGCCTTTTCGATGGAAACAAAATCCTTGGTGTTGTCGAACTTAGAACATGCTCGCCAATCACAACCCTGACACTCTCGATCAAACTAGGGCATAACACCCTAAAAATAAAAGACAATTCAAATTCTCATATTTCCCTAGAAAATAGATGCTCTCCAACTTTAATTTGCATAGGTACCCTAAAAAATTTGCTACGTATTCCATTGATAACCCTTAAACACCAACCTTAAAACACTACAATTCTTCCAAATGGAATAGAAGACCTAGAAAAGTACCCGCCCCAAGGACTTAAGCCCTTCAACACTCTCCACTTTTAGAAAAGAACCAAAATGACTTCACCCACTTATAGTGAATGAACCAGAGAATGACCCAAGCATAAAAATTGAAGACAACAAAGCACTGTGATGAAGAGGATTTCAATTCAATCTTATCTACTAGATAAGAAAATTTACTACACATATTGCTTGCCACTTTTTCATACACCTCCACAAATATTATCCACATAAGCTTGCTAAATAAGAGATGGAGAGCCACCTAGAAACTTGAAATTCACTAGAAGAGTGCCATAAAATTAATGAACAAGGATCTTTATAAAGATGTCGATGTGCTATTGAAAGGTTGTTGCATTTATTTCAAAAGGATTTTCTCACGAACAAAATATTTGAAGCCTTACACAACATAACCAAGAATGATTACTGATTATTTCAATTATCCACATGATATTAAAATCTTTCCTTAGATCAACAAATTTTGACTATGATTGAAAGCTTTTATTTAACCTTAACCTTGAGTTATGTACTCAATTAGCATATACAAAGCACATGTTGTCATTAGAAATCACCAAGCAACATTAATAATGATATATTTACAAGCTTTGGAACCTCGAAGCAATCATTCCATACCACCTAGCATACGTCGTAATGATTATCCAGCACATTAATAAATGCCACTTCATTCTTGACACCATCATACCACCTCATACAAGTCACCATCATCCTTCTCAAGATTTGTAGATGCATACCTTACCATAACATATGATCACATGTACATTTCAACAGAGCATGAAAATCCTTGAAAGTACATAGCCAACAAACAAGATCAGTAGTGAATAATAATAAGTTAAATTTATTAATGCAATAAAAATAAAAATTCCATTATATGACCCCTGCAAAAAAACAATAAAACTCATTAGAAATCAAGGTCATGTTACTCTGCTTTTCTCAAGAATGGTTATATCTTAAAGAGATCATGTGAGCATATTTGACTCAATCCCCTAGAATATTTATGATTCTTGTTGCTTGCAACCAAGATTTGCAAGATATTCAGACAATCGATTCCCTGCTCTATAAACATGATTCAATTGAAAGGACTCCAGGGTGTTGAGTAAACACCATATTTTCTCCAAAACATACTATAACTGCCAGTTCTCAGACCCTCTAACCCTGCAAGCATTAATAATAACTAAAGAATCACCTTCAATTTGAACCTTTGAAAGATTAAGTTGTTTGATTAATTGCAACCCAACTAGAAGAGCTTGAACTTCTGCCTGATTATTAGTCTCAATAGGCAGTCGAACTAATTTAGCTCCAACAAGCAATCCAACATGATTTTTGACAACCACCCCTGCTTCTAATTGCCCTAGGTTACCGTGAGCTGCTCTATCAAAATTTAACTTTACAAAATTTGTAGAAGGAGGATACCATACCACCTTTTTCTTATCTTGTTTCACTTCCACCTTTTCCTTACAATTACCTTTGAAAGGGATAACCAATGAGTTCAAGCCTTAATTTTCTTAGAATCCCAATCTGTGAACTCAGAACCAACATGTTTTGAGTTGAGTACATAAGCATTAAAAATTTCACAAATTGACTTCTCCAAACTAATCAACACTTGTTCAACACTTGAGGTTTGTTTGTGTAAAATCCTTTTATTTCGCTCCCACCAAATAAACCAAACCACTGAGGAAGGGATGAATTTCCATATGCTTGCAAATAATGATGACTTATATAAGAAATGTCAACTTGTGAACATTTCCCAAATAGTGGATGGAGAAGGAGAGGACCATCCTAAATTTTTTTACAAAGTCCCAACAAGAATTTGCAAAATGGCATTGCAAAAGTAGATGATCAACCTCTTCGGAATTCTTGAATCACATAGCACACAATTAAAAGGAGCAGAAATTACAAGTTTAACTAACCTATCACTTATCAAAATTTTGTGCTTTAAGGCTAACCAAGCAAAACATCTTGCTTTAGGAAGAACCACTTGATTCCAACAAAAAGATAAAGCCCTTTGAGGCTGACCCTAAGCTTCCATATTCATAACTACTTTGTACCCCACTTTAACATAATAATTTCTTGACTTTGATGGTGCCCTAATGAGTTTATCTTCCATCTTGCAACAATATACAAACCTTTCACCCAAGATCTTAACCAACTCTGAATGTTGTGAATTTTTAATAGAGATATGGCTCAAATATTTCCATTTCACTCTCCCTGTAGAGTGATCCCACAAAGCTGGTTTACAATTTCTGGGAGGAACAATTTTTTGTTGAAATCACATATTTTTAGAAAATATAATGATTTAAGCCTTAAAATTTCCATTTAAAGCATTCCAATTGAAGAGGGTTTGATCAAACTACCTTATATCAAACCCCCTTGGATAGAACCCCGCTATTTTTAAACCATACCTATAACGAAGTCTCCTTTACACCTATCAAAATGCTGATAAAAACCCACTTTTGATTTACCTTTTGGGGGATCAAATAAATTCATTTAAAACTTATTTTTTGTAAGTATGTAGTACTTATTATAAGCTTCCAAAAAACTATAAGTTTAAATAAATTTTATTTTATTATTATATTTATTTTTTATTTTCGTGAACTTTGTTCTTTACATGTGGAAAAATGCAAATTATCAAAAGTGAGTGCACCCTTTGATCCAACAAAGAGAAAAAAGTTGAATTTTGATACATCTATCCTGAATTATAAATGGTTTGACTTTCTTGATTAAAGAAAAAATATTCAATAAAAAAATATCTAATAGTGGAAGCACTAGATATCCTAAATTCACATTAAGTTATCTTATACCAACTCTGAATGTTGTGAATTTGTAATCAGAGATATGGCTCAAATCTTTCCATGTTCAATCTCCCTGTATATTCATCATAGCCCTGAATCTATGACTTTCATACCCAAATTTTGGGTCCAAATATTTTTTGTTGCTTGGAAATCATACAAAATGTGGAGAGAAGGATACCCATTCCATGAGTCCCTCCAAAAATTATATTTTAAACCACCATGAATTTCCTATAATGTTAAATGAGGAATAATTACCTTTCTACATGTTAACATGAAATTCCACATTACATATCCTTGTGGAGGATTAGATATTGTAAGTATATAATCTAACACATCACAATCTAAGTATTTCACCTGCATGATCTTGCACCACTTAGAATGTGGTTTCTCATGCATATTCCAAACAAGCTTGGCACCAAGAGCCACATTTCTTGATTTGACAAATTGTGAACCCTAGCCCCACCTTTTAACTTATCGAAAAAAATGTTTTACAAAGATATAAGCAGTATTTTCTTATTGTTGTGCATGTTCCCCTTCCATAAGAATGATCTAATCAGTTTTTCAATCTCTACAATAACAACTTTGGTAGCCTTCAAAACTACCATAAAATAGTTTGGAATTAAAGAAAGGGTGGATTTTATCAATAAGATTCTTCTTGAAATAGATAACCAGCACCCTTTCCAACCTACAATCCTAGATTGAATACTATGTATCACCTTATCCCAATATGAGATCTTATTCGTCCCTAAAAAGAAAGGAATACCCAATTGCTTGCAAGGAAGATTGACCACTTGAAAACCCAAAACCTAAATGATCTTAGCTTTCAACAAAGGCTTTGTATTAAAAACATAAACTTTTGATTTATTTTCATTCACTCTCTGACCTGAAGCCAAAGAGTATTTATCCAACAAACACTTAATATGCTTTGCTTTAGGTAATGTTGCTAAACCAAACAAAAGTGTAACATCTAGAAACAAAGAATGTGTCATTAATAAATCTGTGGTAGGTATCTTAATACCTTCTAACAAACCTAGTGAATGAGTCTTATTTATTGATCTACACAAAGCTTCTGCCAATACGATGAAAAGAAGAGACAGAGGATCTCCTTGTCTCACCCCCTAAGTTGAGATAAAGAAACTTGATAGAGTACCATTGGCCAAAACTAAAAATAATTCCCCTAACAACAATGAGTAAATCCATTTGCACCATTTTGATTGAAAGCCAAAAAATTTTAATATTTACATTAAAAAAGACCAATCTACTCTATCATATGCCTTCAACATATCCAACTTCATGAGTCTTGAAGATAGAGAATGTGTGGATATGGAATGCAACACCTCATGCACTATTAAACCACCTTTAGTTGTCTCTCTGCCTAGAACAAACCCACCCTACTCTATGGAAATAATTCTAGGAATAATGTGTAGCAATTGAAAATAAATTGCTTTGGTGAAAATTTTGTAAACTGTGCTACAAAGAGAAATAGGCCTAAATTTAGAAAAAGAAGAAGGATTGAGAACCTTAGGAATAAGAGCAATGTGAGTTACATTGAACTGCTTCAACATAGCACCCGAACTTCTAGATTCTTCCAATGCTTTTAACAAATCATTTGCAATGAAATACCAACACTTATGATAAAAGCATGTTGTAACCCATCTAGCCCTAGCACTTTATCAAGAGGCATAGAGAATACTATTGCCTTTAATTCAGTTAAAAGTGAAAGGTTTTAATAACTAAATATTTTCTTCTTGTGAAACAAGAGTTGGAATAGCATCCAACATTTCTTCCCTAACACTCTCAATCTAAACTAACTTACTACCTTATGTTGTCAACAAATTTGAAAAGAAAGCAACCCCTTCATGTTGAATATCATCTTCCTTTGCTAATCTTTCCCCAGTTTGACTATCAAGTATTGAAAAAATTGTATTCTTTGCTTTCTTAACCTATGTTGATCTATGAAAAAAAATTGTATTTTTATCACCCTCTCTCAACCACAATTCACGAGACTTTTGATTCCAATAAACCTCTTCCCTAGTTGCAATCTCTTCACATTCTTCTTGCAACCTTTTTTGTAGTTCAAAAGAAGTTGGATTCAAACCATTAACAATAATCTAAACATTAACCTCTACAAGCTATTTAAAAACAACTTCCTTTTGGTGGAAAACATTCTTAAATACAATAGCATTCCAATGCTTAATATTTCCCTTCACATACATTAACTTTTGAGAGAGATGAAACATGAAAGTTCCTTCCACCATAGGAGCCTTTATCACCATTCACATAGAAAATTAACAAAATTTGGATATTAAAACTACATCATTTCAAATTTAAAAGAAGATTTCAGATTAACTAGTCTTTTTGCTAGCAATGTTGAAGGATAAAGGGAAATGATCAGATCCCACCCAAGGCAGTATTGTTGATAATAAATCAAAATTTTCCATTATCCAATTTGGAGAAACCAAAAACCTATCAAAACACACAACAATTTGAAAAAAATATTTGTGTTTATTTGTCTAGGTATAATTTCCATTGCCTAGTTTTATATTAGAAAGTGCATTGCTTTGAAAAAAATCATTGAAATACTCCAATATTTTATCGGGAGGAATAATTCCACCCTTTTTCTCAAAAAAATGAAGTATATAGCATTAAAATCTCTAGCTAGAATCACTTTTTCAGAATCTAATTGATACAATGACTGATTTAACTCTCCCCATAGTTGTTTCTTAATTGTAGTAGAATTCAATGCATAGATATTATACAGGAAGAAACTCAAATCAAATTGGGATACCTTTAGTAACTGCCAATGTTGATTAATTGTTAAAGCTTCCACTAGCACAGTGTTAGGATTCCACAAAGCAACCAAACCGCCTAATGCACCTTGAGCAGCTAAATGACAAGAATTCCACCTCACCCATTTTTTAATGATCAAAACAAAATTTTATTGTGACAACTTTGACTCATGAAGTAAGACTATGTTTTCTCCACAAGCATCAATTTGATGCTTGATACAAGCTCTCTTGTTAGGGTCATTAATGCCCCTAACATTCCATGTTAATATTTTCATAACAACTTTAGAGAGAAGTTCGCTCCCCTCAATTTCTTTTTAATACTTCCATCCAAATTCATTTGTTTCCCCATATCTATCTCCTCTTGCAACTTGACAGCATTAGATTTTCTACCCCTTTTTCCCATAAACTTTTGAGCAGTTGGTGAGCAAGCAAGATTTTTGTTACAGACAAAATTTGAGAAAAATCAAAGTCTAAAAATCCCTCTATAGTCTCCAAACCATTACTAAGAGCATCCACTACTCTGGAAAAATCATTTCCCCTTGCTTTTCAGATGAGAGGCTAGATAGAATAGCAAACTTAATCATAGAATTTTGTTCAACTTCCCCAGTTTCCTCAATGATTTCATCAATAAAAGAATTTCCAACCAAAGAAAGAATATTATGAGTTATTCCCTCCAAATTACCATCATCTAACATTGATTGCATCTCCAAAAAACCAAGAGAATCAACAAACTTCTCCTCCCAAGACCCCTTAGAAGAATTTGAAAAAGCTCACTGCTTACTATCTGATACATTAGATACAGCCGATGATTGTAATACAAATTCATCCAAAACCAAGGAGGAAAAAATAGAGCAAACTTGCTAAAATGAGACAAAGATATTTGGAAGATATAAATGCAAGGATCTGCCCAAAGCAAATAATTGTGAAAAATGGGGTTGGCAAAAAGGTGTATGAACAAAAACCCTCCTCGAAACTATTTTCTCTACTAGATCCAAATCAACGTTTGAAAAGAGAGCCACGTCCTTTGGCTTTACAAGAAAGTTATGAGCATCAGAATCATATTTCATACTCATTGATTGAGTTCCAAAGTCTAATTTTTGAGCCAAATTAGATCCAAAACTAGAACCAGTAGCCTTTTCCATAGTCCTTATAATAGAAAACTATGAGTTTGATGCTCCCAGAGATGGAACCACCAAATGTGCACCAGAAGAAGAGGCTAGATTGGAATGCTTGTAATAATCAAGAGACAATAAAGATAATTTCTCCTTTCCCTTTGAAACAGATCCCTTGGACATAAAAGGAAAATCCAGATCCATCCCAAGAGAATCATTCCCCATGAAACCCTAAGAGTCCCAAACTACATTTGAAACTATTTTTTCATGATTCATAACAAACTTTGCCTTGCACAACCTAGTCTTATGACCCCAAATGTGACACTTTTTACACACATTAAAAGGAGTCTCAATAAAAACATCTTGTGTAAAAATCCCTACTTTAGATCTAATTCTAACACCTTATGGAAGATCTTGAGTCGTATCCAAAAGTACACAGACTTGAACAGGAAAATGGGGGTTTTGAAAAAAATCCAAATCATACTTTAAAAAAATACCTAACTAATTTGCCAAATTTTTGAGACTTCCTGGCTCTTTGTATTCTAGAGGCAAAGAATGCAGCTGAATCTGGAATGGAATAAACTAAATTGTAGTCGTATGAGGGTTAAAATTCGGGTGCCAAGGCTGAATAGACAAACCAAAACCCTCATACACCCATGATTTAACCCTATAAACCGAATCTCTAATTTTTTTCAAGGAAAAGAAAACAACAAAAAAACCATTTCCTCTATCAATATAAAAGACTTGAGTAATCCCTTCCCAATCATAAAAAATCAAAGATTTCAATTCAAATATGGAAGAAGAATAATTCCAAAACTTGCAAATTAGCACTATTTGTCACAAATTTTTAGACTACACACATAGTAAATCTTCTGACAGAGTCATACCCTTTTCTCTAGGAAAATACCTCTGGAAGTTCTTATTATTCTTCACCCATTTTCTCTTTTGAAAATGCTCCTAACTAATGGAAACCACAAATGGCTTGCTATTGAAACCCTTTCCCAAGGTAAGATTATTTGGAAATGTTGCAGGAGATGATTCTAAAAACTAAAGAGGCATTTCCCTATGGGATACAGATGATTGATAACTCCTTTGCTTCTCCAAATGACGTTGATATAGAACAAGATCTACCACAATATTGTTAGGAAATGAGATCTTCAAAGGAATTTCATTCAGGAAAGACGTTGAACCACCATTAGTGGAAAAATCCCCATCACCATCAGATCCATAAATGTCAAAAACTACCTGCCTTCACCTAGAAAGTTGTTTCCTTGGAAAATGATGGGAATGAGACCAGGAAATTAAAAAGACTACCCTAGACTTCCCAAACTAGGAGGGCTCAGTATGATCACCTTGAGAGTGACCTCAAGATCTAAGATTTCCTTCCCAAGAATTTGAAAAATGACCATTGTCATGCACTAGCCCATTTGGATAGATTGTGAAAATGTTGACACTTAATTTTTCTTATTGGTGAGATTTATTGTGAAAATATTTTTATACTTTTGTTTTCATAGAATATAAACATTCTAATAAGAATATGCATAATCTTGGGAGTAATAGGATAATATTTTTTATTTTTTATTTCATACATTTAGTAAAAGAAGAAAAATAATCTAGAATATGAACTTGAGAGTTATTTATATTGGTAAATATGTCCATTTTCATTGAATGAAATAATCTTTCATTAAACAACTATTTTTGGTTGTCCAAGTCTTGTTCATTTGTTAATATTTTCTTAGATTTTATCTAGTATTGGTATCAAAACTAGATGATGTATCTTTGTTGAAGGAGAAGAACAAGTTAGTTTTTCATTTGTCATCATTTTTCTTTAGTTGTATGTTTCATTTCCAACGTCTCACTAAAGCTCTTACAATTCTTCTTTTCATATGTTTCTCATACATTACTCTTAGAAGTTGTTCTTCAAAATAGGTGGTGCTATTGAGGTCATTTCTTGAAGTAAAGGGAACTTGTGAAGGATTTTTTGTAATTAGAAGTTATTTCTAAAGGCTTTTTTTTGTTGTTTAGAGTGCTTTTGTAGTTTAAAGGTGTTTCCAAAGGTATTTTTAAATTATTTTTAAGGTATTTGTCTAATTAAAGATGCTTTTGATGGAAGCTTTTACCTTTTTCAAGGTATTTTTTTTCTAACTAGAGGTGTTTTTAAATGCATTTATTATAAGGAATTTTTTTTAACAATTATCTTTTGGAAGCAATAAAATACTTCCATGACCTTTATGAAGCTAGAGAAGATTACCATAACTTATTGGAAGAAAGATGACTCCATCATATTTAGCTTTTTGTTTAACACTTTTCCTAAATTGCATTTTCTTTTGTAGTTTTTTAAATCTTCTAGGTTAATATATCTTTCTTAGTTTCATAGGGTGATTGGATACTATTTTTTGTAATCCCTTTTATCTAATTATTTATGTAGTTTACTGAATTTTAGGATATTAAGTTCTTTTATTTATACTTTCCATTTTATCCAAAAAATAATAATAATGAATTATGTAAAAGAAAAAGGAAAAAAATAATTATGTCTATGTTTACCATCATATCTAGGTGTGGGGTAGGAAAACTGATCCTATATCCAACTAGACTAACTAGGATCAACTTCTTTTCACTTTCCCTCTACATTCAAACACAAAACCAACTAGGGTTTGATGATTGGATTATTGCCACAATGGAGAGACAATCTCCTAGGGTTTTGGTCCTTTTGAGTTGCAAAGAAGAGAATTTTGATGTGTGTTTTATCAAGCCTATTTGACATAAACCCTAGATCTAAATATTTAATTTATCGCACAAACAAAAAATAGAAATTGAGAGAACAATTACATTTTTGGAAAATGGATATAGAGAGGAACCGATGACTAAAAATTGGGCCTAAATTTAAAGGACAATTTTTGTACTGACCTTGTCCAGAAAAGATGTTTTTTTAGGGTTTGAAAACTCTAGAAGGTAGGTTATAATCTACTCTTCATTTACTATGACAAATTACTGATGAAACTTTTAGATCTGTCCCATACACATGAAAAGAGGAGGAAAGGTGTTAGGGTTAGAAATGGCAGATATCTAACAATTAAATGCAAATTTAATTAATAAATAAAGAAACTAAAACACACATAGAATAAATTATAACACAGAGAATTTAACATGGTTCACCCAATCCAGGCTACATCCACCAAACTGCAGCCATCCAATGATTTTATTATCCAGTGCAAAAACCTATTACAATCTTGGAATAATCTACATCCACCAAACCGTAGCCATCCATTGATGACATTATTATCCAGTACAATATAGTCATGATCAGTCGCCACATACCAACAAAAGGTTGTGCCATATAGGGGCTTTCCTAAGTCAAACCCCATTTTGGTGTTTCTAGTTCTACATACAACAAATAATGATGATCAAGAGAGCATGCCCTAGGTCAAGTAGAGGCCAAAACAATAATTTACTGAAACAATAAATAATATATGATAATTTTACCTTAGTATGAAATCTATGTCGAAGTGATGTCCACAAAATATGTTGCCACCAAAAGTTGTTTGATGGATGCTTGAATGGCTTCAAGATCTACAATCGGTTAGTCCACAAAAGACAATAGATTTTTGTAGCTAGCATGTAGAGGATAACTCAGTACATCTTCACAATAAATGCATCATAATAGCTCCTTCTTCATAATTTCCTTCTTCTTCCCTTTCTCATGTTCAAATGAGGATACAACGTATTTATATATGTGTTCCAATTAATGATTTTGATAATAGGCCAACATGGGATATTTTTAATCCTCCATGAACCAAAACCAAAGCATCAAATTTGAATTAGGTCCCCTTTACTTGGACAAGGGTGCTGCCCACCCTATCTGGGTGTTTTTTACCCAAATTTATCAAGATGTCATGGAATTTAATGTATTTTTATGATTTAGCCCTGAAATGAATAAATTATTATTATCATTAATTTTGTAAGTAAAATAGGGTATCAAGGTAGTGTGAAATTGTGAAGAGTGACAATTTATGATGCTAAATGCAACCCCCACTTTAGTGAGAGTGTGATCTTACATTCATACTCACACTAAAGTAATAAATTATTCTATCAAAATGTTGAAGAGACAAAATGACACCAAGTTGAGGGATACACAAGCCCCCAACATAGGCTATCACCAATCCATGGTGTTAAAACAAACATGAAGAATATTTATCATATGCAAGATAAGAGAAGATTCATTCATACATAGAGCAATCAATGGGGTACATAAAAGAATACACAAAAAATTCATAAAGCAAAAACAATGCATACAAGTAATAGATGAAGCATACACATGGAATACATGAGGAAAACACATGAAATACACAAAGAAACCATATGGAATACATGAGGAAAAAACACAAAAAAAATTGAAAAGCACAAGGAAAACATGGTCCACACATAAAGAAAACATAATATGCACATGAAACAAAGAACAACAAATGTTAAGACACAAAAACTAAAGAAATGAGTCAACAAAGTAAAGAGACCTCAGTATTCAGGTTGTCTCGGCTACCAAGCATCATCCATTGAATACACAACATAAACATCTAAAAAATACTAACTTGATTAGCTACATAGATCTATTGGCTAGAAAATTGTTTTATGCTAGATTTCCATGCAATATGATGGGTTTCACAAGGCTAGCAAGCTATGTTATGTTAGTTTTCTCATGAAACACATGGATCCACTAGCAAGCTAGTTGTGTTATGCTAGGTGGCCATGTAAAAATTTCTTAATTTCTTATACCAAAAATATTATTTATGTTAGATCTATGAATTATTTGTCCAATCATTCTTCAAGGAGTGCATAAAAATTTAAATTCACAGGAGACAAATCAATGCTTAATGTCATAGGGGACAAATTGATAACCACACCTTGGGGTGTTTTATAAACACCACCACCACCAAGGGAGTATGCAAATGTAATTATGGAAATAGGGTTCCACCTTTTTGGAAGATGGAACAAGGGAGATGAAACCCTCCTATTTCGCTAAAACAACATTCAAAGAGACCCCTATCTAGATCTCAAGTTAGGGATGAAATGAAGGAAAGAGATATGTAATAGGGGTGTTCTAGGGTATGAAAAATGATTAAAGAGGGGTTCACCACCAATCTAGGGCTTGGGAAGACTAACAGCATGCAAGACTTAATGAAAAATCCTAATGATATGCAAGACTTCACTAAATGACCTAGAAATGGATGCAAAATAGAATAGAAAGTTGAGAAAGGTACAAAGGGGCACCTGGAAACCTGCAGTAACTTGATTGAAGACCTGAAATGTTTAATATGATGAATCTAATGTCTATTGGGAATCATACGCCAATATGGGTGATTTAGTCCTAGATTAGGGTTTCTGGGCAAGAATAGGAATCTAGAGAAGACAAGTCTGAAACACCTGAAATCTGCAAATTTCACTATACTCAAACTCATATGCTAGAAGTGGCATATCAATCCTGCTTAGCCTTTTCAGAGGATCAAGACTTCAATCTACTCTTCAATCTTTTCTCTATCTTCCCAACCTAGTTTCTGGATCTGAAATGTTGAATTATGCTCTGTAGATGTCTTTCAATGATCTTGCAAATGATGTGACAACTTTGAAAACTTTGAACACTTGACAATTTTTATCCAATCTTCCTCTTTAATATATCTTCAACCTAGATCTGCAAATCACACACTAAAGAGAGGGGGAAATGTTTTTTTTTTAGTAGAAATGGGTTTGCCTTGGTCAAACCCCATTTTGGTAATCAAACCTTGTAATGACATGAAGGAATGATGAATGAACAATATGCAATGTCACAACTCACCAAACCATAAGAATAGTGTTACAAACATGTATGAGATGGCTCCAATGGATGTAGATCTTGAATCTTTCTTGAATATAATAGAAAATGAAATAAATACTTGCTTGAATCATGAAACCCTACATCACAAATGTTAGCTCAAAAAAAACATGGTGCATGATGACTTTGACATGATGCTTGATACTTGAATAATACTCTAAAACACTGGATAATTAGCTCTTGAATTCTCCTGTAAACTCTTGAATGTTCTTGTAAACTCCAATTTTATATTATGAATCCTCTCATGAAATTCTTAGGTCTCTTGTAAACTCGCTAGGTGAAAATGAGTGAAATAACCTTATATTTATACTTGTTTATGCCAAATTTCCCAAAATTACAACACTACAAGCCGAAATCAGATCTAGGAGAATAAAATCCTACCAACAATTTGAATTTAATTTAATTTTAAGCCACAGAACTCATACACCAGTTGTGGCATGTGAGTCCCATTAGGCTAGGCTTTGGGACGCATTTTTCAATTAATGCTTAGATTCATGTGAAATCCAGATCGGGGCCCCAAAAATTAGGTGGGACCCATATGCCCAAGGTGGCATATGAGTCCAAAATCACTAAATCTGGGTCATACAATCCAAAAAGACATTAATTATGATTGGATGTTGGTTCATGTCAGGATTATCCTCAGAAATATGGATTAATTAAGTCGTGTGGATACAAAATAAGCCCAATTAAAGAATAAAGAAGCCCCATTAATTAATAAAGCCCTAGATTAGTGAGAAAGTGTGGTACAACACTTTACAACACCCAAAATAAGGTAGCATTAAGTCCATTTAGTTTACAAGGGCCCAAGATCTTATGTGAATGTGTAAAACACACTACAACACTAAATCAAGGTCACATCAAGCTTGATTTAACAAGGAGGGCCCTAAACAACTATGAAAATGCAAAGGAGTACATTTTTTGTCATTACATCTAGACCCCACTTTAGTGAGAGGAGGAACTTTCTCCAAACTCACACTAAAGTAGACAAACTTTCATCAAGAGGGGTTTAAATGAACCAATGCTAGTAAGATAGGATGACAACGATCAAGAGAGGTAATCAAGCTCCCAAGATCAAGATCCTATGGAAAACCAACATAAGCACAAAAGAACACACATGTAAATGATAAAGAGCATTGACAAGGAACAAGCATACACTGCCAAAAACATAAGGAAAAGAAAAAATTAAAAAAGGGGGGTGGATCAAGCTTTGACCATTTGTCCCACATGTTATGGATTAGATCTAAGATATTTGTACAAAAAATGCACGCTCACTCTAAAGAAATGAAACTTTAGGTTGTCCATTGGGTGAGTATCCAAAAGGTGAGACACATATGCACATGACCAGTATGCACTCACACAAACAAGCAAGTGGCTATGGGAAAGTCACACCTCAGTTTGGATTCTTGTCCAACCGAAACAAAGTTATACATCCTGATAACTTTGATAAGGCACCACACATCAATGAACTTTGAGCTTCATGAGGAAAGAAAATATGTGTATGCTTAGAACTCATGAATAAAGAAGATAGCTCCATAGGCATGCAAAGTGTGTTATGCAAGGTGGTCATATCTCTGAAATTATAAATGCAAAAATATTGTAAGGAATGTTCAAAGGATTCTTTATTATTTCATGTAAGGTCTTAACTCAGGGAACATTGTGCCTAATGTCTCCAAGAGAGGACCAATCAGAGAATAGAAGATTCACAACTTAGGGGATGCAGTGTATCACATCAAGCCACTAAGAGGAATATAATATGCTAAGAGAGATCATGCTCTTAAAAGACATCACACCCAATCTCACCACAAAGCGAAAGACACGTCGCATGAAGTAAGAAGACTACACCATGAAACATGAAATGCAAAAGAATAATACCAATTTGTGTCCCCACTTTAAAAAAATTGCTAAACACCATGATGTGAGAAATTACTTTAAAGTAACAAGTGATAAATGCTAACAATAAAGAGGACATGAGAGCTTATTTGGAAATCCCTATTCCAAGTCATATGTTTCCAAATAAAGCTACCTCATACAAAAGGAAAAGAAGGTTTCCCACAAAAACTGCAAACACATGAGGGATCCATGGATTCGGGGTTAGTATGTTCTTGCTACAATGTTTTTAGAGAGCTCACAACTATCTTCATTCCCTAAATACTCATGGAACAAGAAGAATGACACAAAGAGAGTGAAAACAAAGAAAAATCTATTGGGTCAACATGGAATAGACATGAATTTCTCGACACCTTGTGTCATCCCTAAAAGGAAAACATAAGATAAATGAAAAAGATAAAGGAAAAGCTTTTGGGTCAACATGAAAGATACATGAATTTCTCAACACCTTGCATCATCCCAAAAAGGAAAACACAAGACAAATGAAAAGATAAAAGAAAATATTTTGGGTCAACATGGAAGATACATGAATGTCTCAACGCCTCACGTCACCCCCAAAAGGAAAACACAAGACAAGGAAAAGACAAAGGAAAAGGTAAAAGATTTATGACATAGGGAAGAATGTAGGTACAAATAGAGGAATGTCACAAAGAGAGAGGGATATATCAAACTAAATAGTACGGGGGATCACATTAGGCACATGAAATCACATAAAGAAAAATTAAAAAGAAATAATGCAAAAAGACTAGTAAGGTGCATGCACGTCAACCTATGAGTAGGTCGTATGCATCCCAATCATGTTCATAGTATATAGGAGGAAAACTAGCCAAAGGGACAATAGCAAGTTCCAAACTAGGGTTATTATCAATTTCAACACTCTTCCTTAGAGAATTATGATTTAAGCTCATAGAAGAGGAAAACAATGTATTCAATTCATTATGCGCTTCTTCATCAATTTTAGCAATCTCATCATTGTCATCCAATTTAATCACAATGGGAGGTTGAATGATAATGTCCAAAGAAGGGTTTAGCTCCTATTATAATTATGGTATAGGATATTTTTGTTGTGGTGAGGGAGACTCATCATGCATTGCTTTATTCAAGTTGGGATGTTGATTTTCTTCATTTTTTTCTTCATTTAGCTTTTCAGCAAGAGTATGATGCCTACACCTATGCTCTCTAGCATTTCTATTTATTTTTGTATGACTTTCAAGTTTTTTTTTAGTAGGATTGGTTTTATCAACCATAGGTTTTGTTTCTTCCCTAAGGGGAGGAACTAAAGGAACCATGGAAGGTTGTTCAACCACTTTCTCTTTAACTTTGTAAACTTTTTTTATCCTAGGAGGCGTGAGGGGATTTTTTTCGTTATCTCTTGTTCTTTTGTAGGATATAGGAAAAGGGTCTATCTTAATTTTTTCTTGGTTGCTTAGCATATCTTTTGGTTCAATCATAGTTTCATCAAGGATAGTAGGCTCAGTCATAGGTTGAGGCATGTTTTAAAGGGATGGTTTTTCTATGCATTTTTCCTTAAAATTTTGGTAGGATTTGAAAAAGAAGTCTTCTCAAGGTTTATTAGGTTCTATAGGCTCGGGGAAAAAGAAATCTAATGAAAAGTTTCCATGAGAAGAAAAAGGGTTAAAGCCACTATGATGAAAAATAAATATTTGATTGTCAAAAGGAAACTTTAAGCATTTATGCACAACTGACGAGATAGCTTCCATGGAGCATAGCCATGGGTGACCAAGCTTCACACAAAATTGGTCTGACATTGAGATGATGGAGAATGAGACATATAATTGTTTCGGTCCTATTTGTAAAGGAAGGGTGATTGATCCCATCGTAGGGCAAGTGAAACCATTATGAATCTTCGTCCATGCTCTCAATTTATCATATGTTTCTTGATAAAGTTCAAGCACAAGTACAGGAATTTCTCTATGATCACATTCTCTCCATAGATGGGATTAATCAATATCCCATTAGTATGCTTATCATAGATTCGGCCGGCTATGTAAAGAGGACAATTAGGTGCACCTCTAATGATATATTTATATGAGAAAGTGTGGTGTAGGAAAAATGGGTAGGATGTTATCATATGACTTAGGGCATAGAGCATACCCACTTTCCACCAACTACATTCAAGGGTAACCCTAGATATTTCACTGCAAAAGAGAAGGAGATCTTGCAATAGGGTTGTGCTAGGGGATGAATGCAAACTATTAAGGGGTTCATCATCAAGTTAAGGCTTGGAAAAGACAATGAAATGCAAGATACAACACTAAATCTTGATTCAATGCAATGACCTATGAAAGCACCCAAAAAAGTAAATGAAACATCACAAAAAACTAAAGATAGGAAGGTGTGCACCAAGAAATCTAGAAATGGTTGAATGGAGGTTTGGAACAATGGAAATTCTAATTTCAATGTTGAGTGGGACTCATTTTCCAAGCTAGGAAAATCATTCTAGTTTCTGGAAAAGTGTGTGAGAATAGGAATCTACCAAAAGGGTATCTGAATCTGCAAAAATCTGATTTTTGACTGGAACTAGAACGCATTCACCAGAAGTGGAAATAAATCTAGTTAGGGTTTTTTGAAGCTTCAAAGTTTGATCTTGCTCTTCTCTATCTACTCTATCCTTCTTGATTCAATTTTGGATCTAAAACCCTGATTTGCAACCTGTAGGTCTTCTCCAAGGTTCTCTAAGGGTTAAAGATAACTTTGACAACTTTTCTCCAATCTTTCTCCTTGGGAAATTTGCAATTTAGACCTACAAATCACACACAAAGGAGAGGGACAAATATTGTTGGGTTAGTGGATAGGGGTTTTCCTTGGTCAAACCCCGTTTTGGAAATCAATCCTTGAAATGAAATCAAATAAGAATGGAGAATGATGAATGAACAAATGAAAATGTTGCAACTCACCAAACCCTTACAAAAGAATTTTGCAATTATGCTTGATATGGCTACAATGGATGTGGATCTTGACTCTTGCTTGAATTATGCTCTTGAATAGAACACTTGCTTGAATCACAAAACCCTACATCACAATTTTTAGCATAATAATAAACATGATGCATGAAGTCCTTGACATGATGAATGATGCTTGAATGTTGCTCTAAAAATCTTGATAATCTTTTGTTGAAGACTCTTGAAAACACTTGAATGCTCTTGTGAAATCAACTTGCTATAAGGATCACTTGATTGCTTGATAGGTGTAAAATGACTGAAAAAATTTGTATTTATACTCAATTATGCAAGAATTCTCAAAATTACAACACTACAAGCCAGCATCAGATCTAGGAGGATAAAATCCCACCAAAAATTTGAACTAATTTTGATTTTGAACCACACGAGACTCATTCGCCCAAGGTGGCGAATGAGTCCCACTAGGCCTAAATTTTGGGACCAGTTTAAAAAATGCTTAGAAATGTGTGAAACCGGGTTTGAGACCCAAAAATATAGGTGAGACTCATTCGCCCAAGGTGGCGAATGATTCCCATACCACTAAATCTAGGCCATTCAAGCCTAAAACACCTAAATTATGATTGGGTAATGATTTGTGTTAGGATTATCCTCGAAAAGATGCAATAAATGAGCCTTGTGGATGCAAAATAGGGCCAATTAAAGCATAAGAAAGCCCAATTATTAATGACAATCCTAGAAAAGTGTGAAATTTTGTTACAACACTTCAAATAAGGAAATATTAAATTTAAAAAGAGGTTACGTAGGTGTAATTAATTAATAAGACATTAGAAAAGTGTGAAAGTGAGTTACAACACTTCACAACACTTTAGCAAGGTACCATTCATGTTTGTCATTTCACAAGGGCCCAAGACCTAATGTGAATGTTTCAAACACATTACAACACTAAATCAAGGCACCATTAATCCTAGTTCACAAGGAGGGCCAAACAAGAAAGGGAAAAGTAGAAGGGATACTTTTTACGTTAGCAAATTTAGCCCCCACTTTAGTGAGAGGATGAACTTGCTTCAAACTCACACTAAAGTAGAAAAACACACACATAAAGAGGGGTCCAGATGCTCCAATGTTGGTGAGATGGGATGACAAGGATCAAGAGGGGTGATCAAGCCCCTAGGATCAAGATCCCATGGAAAACCTACATAGGCACAAAAGAACACACATGAAAATGATATAAAGAGCAACAACAAAGCACGAGCATACACTGTCAAAGACATGGAGAAAATAAAATGATAAAGAAAAAGGGGTGGATCAAGCTTCGATTTTTTGTTCATCATGATGTGGATCATATCTAGGTTGTTTGTCTGAAAAATACATACTCACTCTGAGGCAACAAAACTCATGTTTGTTTGATGGATGAGAAGTCCAAGAAGGTGAGAAATATATACTCTTGGATAGTATGCTCACACACACACACAAGTTTCTAAAGGAAAGTATTGCCCTCATTTGGCTTCCCGTCAAACCATACCAAAGTTATACCTTCTGATAACTTTGATAAGACACCATGCAAAAATGATTTTCAAGCTCCATGAGACAACAAAAGCTTCATATGCTTGGAGCTTATGAATAAAAGTATGGCTCCACAGGCATGCAAGCTATGTTGTGCAAGGTGGCCATATAACTACAAATGCAAATGCAACAATGAGAATTTTCAAGGGATTCTTTCTTAACTCATGTGAGGTCTTTAACTTAGGGAACATTATGTCTAATATCTCCAAGAGAGGACCAATTAAAGAATATAAAATTCATAAATTAGGGGATGCAGTGTGTCACATCAAGCCACTAAGAGGAATGTAATATGCTAAGAGATATCACACTCTTGAAGGACATCACACCCAATGTCACCACAAAATAGAAAACACATTGTATAAAGTAAGAAGATTGCACTCTGACCCATGAAAAGAAAAATGCAAAAGAATAATACCAATGTATGCCCCCACTTTAAAGAAATTTCTTAACACCATGTTGTAAGCAATTAATTTAAAGTAGAAAATGATACATGCAAACAATAAAGAAGACCTGAGAGCTAACTTGGAAATCCCTATGCCAAGGCATATGTTTCCAAATAAGATTACGTCATGTAAGAGAAAAGAGAGGGGTTGCCCCCAAAATGAAAATTCCAAACACATAAGGGATCTATGGATTTGGGGTCAGTATGTTCTTGCTACAATATTTTTAAGAGAGCTCAAAACTGTCATCTTTCCCCAAATACACATAGAACTAGAAGAATGGCATAAAGAGAGCGAAAACAAAGAAAAACCTTTCAAGTCAAAATGGAAGAAACATGGGTGTCTCAACGCCTTGCATCATCCCGAAAAGGAAAACACAAGACAAAAGATAAATAAAAATGAAAATGAAAATCCTTTTGGATCAACATGGAAGAGACGTGAATTTCTTGACGCCTTGTGTCATCCCCAAAAGGAAAACACAAGACAAATAAAAAAGATAAAAGGCGAAAAGTAAAAGATTTATGACATAGAGAAGAATGAAGGTACAAATAGAGGAATGTCATAAAGAGAGGGAGAACATCAAAAAAAATAGCTTGGGGGATCACATTACACACATGAAATCACGCAAAAGAAAAAGAAAAAGAAATAATGCAAAAGACTATTAAGGCATATGTGAGTCAACCTAAAGCAGGTTATCTACATCCCAATCATGTTTATTGTATACCAAATGCAGACAACTAGCTAAAGGGAAAAAAACAAGTGTCGAACTAGGGTCATTACCAAGTTCAACACTCTTCTTAGGAGCATTGTTGTTTAAGCTCAGGGAAGAGGAAAATAATGTGTTCAATTCATTATGCACCTCTCCTCAATTTTAGTAACCTTGTCATCGTCATCTAAATTAATCATAATAGGAGGTTGAATGATAATGTCCAAGGAAGGGTTTAACTCTAGTTGTGGTTTTTGTATTGGATTGTTTTGTTATGGGGCAAGAGTAGGGTCATCATCCATTGCTTCAGTCAAGTTTGGATTTTGATTTTCTTTGTTTAATTCTTCATGTAACCTGCGGGCAAGGGCACGGTGTCTATGCCAATGCTCTCTAGCACCTCTGTTTCTTTTAGTTTTTTTATCAAGTTGCATTTGTGTAAGAGTGGGTTGATCAACCATAGGTTTCTTTTTTTCCCCAAGGGGAGGAATAGAAGGAACCTCGAGAGGTTGTTTGACCACTGTCTCTTTAACTTTGCAAACTTGTTTTATTCTAGGAGGTGTGACAAGATTGTTTTCATTATATCTCTTGTTCTTTTGTAGGAGGTAGGTGAGGTTTTTGTCTTAGGTTGGTCTTGGTTGTTTGAAATTTCTTTAGGCTCAATCATGGTTTTTTCTAGGATGGTAGGATCGGTGGTGGGTGGAGACATGTTTCGAAGGGATAGCTCTGCTATCTTCTTTACCTTGAACTTTTGATAGGACAAGAAAAAAAAGTCTTCTTGTGGTTTTATAGGCTCCACAATCTCAGGCCAAAAGAAATCTAAGGAAAATTTACCTTTGGAGGAAAATGAGTTAAAGCTACTATGATGGATAGTGAAAACTTCATTTTCAAAGGGAAAATTTAAGCATTTATGCACAATCGAGGGGGAAACTTTCATGGAGCAAAGCCATGGATAGCCTAGCTTCACACGAAATTTGTCTAACTATGAGATTATGGAGAATGATACATCTAATGTTTTTAGTCCTATTTACAATGGTAAGGTGATGATCCTATCGTAAGACAAGTGAAATCATTGTGCATCTTGATCCATGCTTTCGTTTTATCGTATATATCTTGATAGAGTTCGTGTGGAAGTAAGAATTCCTCGGTGATCACGTCTCTCAATAGACATGATCTATTAATATCCCATTAGTGGGCTTATCATAGATATGACCGACTATGTAAAGATGACCATCAGGTGCATGTTTAAGTATATCTTTAGAGGAGAAATAAATGTCAAGAATATTTTTAGTTCGGACCTTATGAGGAATCACATCTATCACTCCTACCATGCCATCCATAGGATCATTATCTATAGGATCATGTTGAGTAGGATCATTGTTATCATCATCTATATCAACAGTCATCACATCATTCTTTGTAGTTCATTGTGTTTGACAAATAAAATGTTATGTTTACACATAGGGTTGGTGAAAATTTGCAAGTTTTGGTTAGGAGGGGCAACTGACTTATTTCCTTGATCACTAACACCTCTAACAGAAAGACGACCAGAATCAATGAGGTCTTGCACAAGATGTTTAAGGCGCTTACAATGTTCCTTGTCATGTCTATTTTTTCAGTGATAGTGGCAATAAGCATCTGATCTAAAGCTCAGAGATAAAGGCTTATTAGGATCAAGTGTTTTGATGGGAGGAAAGGTAATCATTTGTTGTTCTAAAAGTTGGGACATTGTGTTATGAAGGGTATTGAGTAAGGGAGTGAATTATATTTTTGAGTACACATAGCTAAAGGGTATCATGGCTTTAATAGTAGCTACCTAGTTATTAACATTTTGAGTTGTTTGTTGAGGGGGGTTGAATTGAAGGATCCCTTTATTCTATTTCCTAAAAGGTTTGGAATTGTTTTGGTTTGCGAGCTCATATTTCTTAGTTCAGTTAGAGGTGGACTTTGTATCTTGACTACTAACCGAATTTTGATAATCATGGAGGGTAGTACACAAGTGCATGAAGGATGATAATTTCATCATGATAAGCTTGTCTTGTATCTTTCTTTGCAAATTTTCTATGAACATATTTTGAAGGTGAGGATCAGGAACCTTGACATTGATTTGGGAATAAAGAGATTGATAGCATGAGATAAAGTCAGTTATAATTTCTTCTTCTTTCTACTTGCATCTCATCAAATCAGCCAAGGTCATCTTAGGGGTCATATGCACTTGGAAATGATTAACGAACACCTCAACAAGTTCATCAAATGAACAAATTAATTTGTTCGGTAGAGAAGAAAACCATTCCAAGGTAGTATCTTTCAAGGACCTATGGAAAAGCTTAGCCAGTAGTTTATCATTAAGGAAAAATTCACTACATAATGTAGTATAGGAATTAACATGGTTAGAAGGATTTATTTTTCCTCCATATTTCTCAAATCTAGGAACCTCTACACCTTGTGGCATCGATGTTCATAATATATCTAAGGACAATGGACTACTTTTGACATAATATGTATGTGGGCCATTTTGATTTTGGTTGATGGTGGAGATTTTGTTTTGAAGGGATGAAACAGTTTGGAAGAGTTGATTTATGAGAGGGTCATTTCTTGTGTTATGAGATGGAAGTGAAAAAGGTGAGGGGGTGTATGTGTTTGAGGGAAAAGTGAATGGAATTCTTACAAGTGGTAAAGTGGTAGGATATATGACATGTGATGCCATAAAGGTACTAGGGATGATAGTGGAAATACCTAAGGAAGGAATCACATTACTAGTTTGTTGCATTGTTGTTGTGACTTGAGGATTGGTATAGGTAGGTATTGAGGCAATTTTTGTGGGAGAGGAATTTGAGTTCCTCCTTGGCTTGTGAAATTGCTTGTTGGTAAAGGACAACTAGTGGTTGGGGGGAGGTATTTTCTGAAGATTTGAACTATGTTTTTCACAAGGTCAATCCCATCTTCACTTTCAAGCATTCGGTGAATGCTATCTATAGTAGGGATGGTGGTAGTTGAAATGTTGTCATTTTGCACTTGATGTTGTAGGTTTTCTAAGTCTTCATGAATTTGAATTATTTTTTCTTACAGGACACTACCATTCCTTATTTCAACTTACATCACACTACTTGAAGGAAAGAATGTATTAAGGGTATGGTCCATACCTAGTGTACTAGTGTCAATATGAGGAGTGAAAGAGCTAGACAACCCAAAATCCACAATGATTGTGCTATCACAGGATGACATGAGTCTCGAACTTCATCTCACTAAAGTATTAGCAATAGGACATCAAATACTCATACAAGGCCTACTAAATGTAATATGAATGCAAAGCTAAGAACAATGAAATGCTTATAACAAAAATTTTGGAAATTGAAATAGAAAGTCTATAACAACAAACAAAAACTTAGAAACAGTATTTTGAATGCCAGAATATGTAGCTCAGAATATGCAAAGGGACTGATTTTCCCAAAGTGGCGAATGAGTCCCAGTAGGGATTTTTTTTCAAAATTTTCAGAAATTTTTAATTGAATTTTATGCTTTTTTATGTTTTATGATCTGTATCTTGGATGCAAATACAGATTTTGTATGAATTTCAATGAATTGAGATGAAAAAATGCAAGCTATATAAGCTTTCACTAATGCAAAATTTGAAACCCTAGAATGCTAATTAACTAATGTAATCTCTAATGCAATGTTAACACAAGCCAAATCTAGGATGATGATGCACTCCAAATCATAAATTTATTGTTATAAATGCATGTTCACAAAAATGTGGTGTAGGAAAAATGGGTAGGATACTATCATATGACTTATGGCATAGAGCATACCCACTTTCCACCAACTACATTGAAGGGTAACCCTAGAGATCTCAATGCAAAAGAGAAAGAGATCTTGCAATAGGGTTGTCCTAGGGGATGAATGCAAACTATTAAGGGGTTCACCATCAAGTTAAGACTTGGAAAAGATAATGAAATGCATGATGCAACACCAAACCCTAATCCAATGTAATGACCTATGAAAGGACCTAGAAAAGTAAATGAAATAGAACAAAAAACTAAAGATAGGAAGGTGTTCACCTGTAAATTTGGAAATGGTTGAATGTAGGTCTGGAACACTGGAAATTATGATTTCAATGTTGACTAGGACATATTCACCAAGCTAGGAAAATCACTCCAGCTTCTAGAAAACTGTGCGGGAATAGGAATCTACCAAAAAGGTATCCAAATCTACAAAAATCTATTTTTTTACTAGAATTGGGAAGTTCATTTGCCAGAAGTGGCGAATCAATCTAGTTAGGGTTTTTTGAAGCTTTAAAGTTTGATCCTACTCTTCTTTGTCTTCTCTATCCTTCCTGGTTGAATTCTTGATCTAAAACCTTGATTTGCAACTTGTAGATCTTCAGCTCCAAGCTTCTCCAAGGCTTAAAGATAACTTTGACAACTTTGAATGATTTGACAACTGTTCAGCAATCTTTCTCCCTAGGAAATCTGCAATTTAGACCTACAAATCACACACAAAGGAGAGGGGAAAATGTTGTTGGGTTAGTGGATAGGGGTTTTCCTTGGTCAAACCTTGTTTTGGAAATCAATCCTTGAAATGAAATCAAATAAGAATGGAAAATGATGAATAAACCAATGACAATGTTGAAACTCACCAAACCCTTGCAATAAATTGCTGCAATTATGCTTGAGATGGTTGCAATGGATGTTGATCTTGATGCTTGCTTGAATGATGTTGATCTTGAATGGAACACTTGTTTGAATCACAAAACCCTACATCACAATTATTAGCACAATAACAAACATGATGCATGAAGTACTTGACATGATGATTGATTCTTGAATGCTACTCAAAAAATCTTGATAATCTACTCTTGAAGACTCTTGAAAATACTTGAATACTCTTCTGAACTCAACTTGCTATAAGGATCACTTGATTGCTTGTTTGGTGTAAAATGAATGAAAGAAACTTGTATTTATACTCAATTATGCAAGAATTCCCAAAATTACAACACTACAAGCTGACATTAGATCTAGGAGGATAAAATCCTACCAAAATTTTGAATTAATTTTGATTTTGAACCACATGGGACTCATTCACCCAAGGTGGCGAATGACTCCCACCAGGCCTAAATTTTGGGACCAGTTTTAAAAATGCTTAGAAATGTGTGAAACCAAGTTTGAGACCCAAAAATCTAGGTGGGACTCATTCACCCAAGGTAGAAATTGAGTCTAAAATCACTAAATATGGGACATTCAAGCCTGAAACATGTGAATTATGATTGGTTAATGGCATGTGTTAGGATTAGCCTCAAAAAGATGCAATGAATGAGGCTTGTGGAAAAATGGGGCCAATTAAAGCATAAGAAATCCCAATTATTAATGGAAAGCCTATAAAAGTGTGAAAGTGTGTTACAACACTTCAAATAAGGCAAGATTAAAGTTAAAAATACATTACTTAGGTGTGATTAATTAATAAGAACTTAGAAAAGTGTAAAAGTGAGTTACAACACTTCACAACACTTTAGCAAGGTACCATTCATGTTTATCATTTCACAAGGTCCCAAGACCTAATGTGAATGTGTCAAAAACATTACAACACTAAATCAAGGCACCATTATGTGGTTGAGTTTCAATCAATGCATTCAAACCTTTTCCAATAGTATCCATATGACTAGTTTCCATAGGAGCTTGTTTTATGTTATCATCATCTGTGTGAACATTCATCACATCATTCTTTGTAGTTTCTCTAGCTTTCACAAATGAAATATTATGTTTAGGCATAGGGTCGATAAATATTTGCAAGTTTTGGTTGGGAGGAGAAAAGGACTTATTTCCTTGATCATTAACACCTTCGATTGAAAGATGACTGGAATCAATGAGGTCGTGCACTAGATATTTTAGACGCTTGCAATGTTTCATATCATGTCCATTTTGTCAGTGATAATGGAAATAAGCATTTGATCTAAGAATTGGAGGTAAAGGATTATTAGGATCGATAGTTTTAACGGGAGACAAGGTAATCATTTTTTGTTCTAAAAGTCATGACATTGTGTTATGAAGGATATTGGGTAAGGGAGTGAATTTCCTAGCCATATCCCCAAATGCAAAAGGAGTTGTTTTCCTAATAGAAGCCTTTATTCTATTTTCTCAAAGGTTTGTAATTATTTTGGTTTATAGACTCAAACTTCTCAGGTTGACTAGAGGTGGATTTTGTGTCATGACTACTAACCAAGATTTGATAATCATGGAGGGAAATACATAAGTGCATGAAGGAGGGAAATTTCATCATGGTAAGATTATCTTGTATCTTAGTTCGAAAATTCTCTATGAACATCCTTTGAAGGTGAGTGTCAAGAATCTTTACATCAATTTGGGAATAAAGTGATTGGTAACATGAGATAAATTCAGTAATCCTTTCATGTTCTTTTTTCTTACATCTCATCAAATCAGCCAAGGCCATTTTAGAGGTCATGTGCACTTGAAAATGGTTTATAAATCTCTCATCAAGTTCTTTGAATAAATAAATTCAGTTGTTTGGTAATGAGGAGAATTATTCTAAGGCAATATACTTTAAATATCTATGGAATAGCTTAGCTAAGAGTTTATCCTCAAGGATAAAGTCACTACATAAGGTGGCATAAGTGAAAACATGGTTAGAAGGATCTCCCTTCCCCCCATATTTCTCAAATCTAGGAACCTCTATACCTTGTGGCATTGGTGTTCTCAATATCTCCAAGGACGAGGTTTTTTTTTCACATAATATTTAGGTAGGCCATTTTGATTTTGGTTTATGATGGAAACTTGCATGTAAAGGGATGAGACAATTTGAAAATGTTGGTTTATGAGAGGATCATTTCTTACATTTTCAGATGGAGGTGAATAGGGTGGAGGTGTGTATGTGTTCAATGGACAAGTGAATGGAATATTTATAGGGGGTAAAATGGTAGGAGATATGACATGGGATGCTACAAAGGTATTAGAGAAGCTAGCGAAAATACCCAAGGATTCACATTACTCATTGGTTGCATCATTGTTGTAACTTGAGGATTGGTATAGGTATGAATAGAGGCATTTTTTTGTGGGAGGATGGATTTGAATTCCCCCTTGGCTTTGGACATTGTTCAAAGGTGGAGCATAACTAGTAAGCTTACCAAAATTTTGAGCTAGGTTACACACAAGTTCAACTCCTTCAATTTCAATCATGCAATATATGTTATCTATGGTAGGGATAGCAGTGGTTGAAATGTTTTTCAGTACTTATTTGGTTTTGTAGGTTGGCTAAGTCTTCATGGATTTGGATTATGTTTTCTTTTCGAATACAAGAAACCATTGTTTCAATATTTGTCACACTACATGAAGGCAAAGAGTTGGTAAGGGTATGGTCCATACCTAGTGAACTAGTGTCAACACTAGTATTAAAAGAGCTAGAAAACCCAAGATGCATGATTATTGTGCTATTGCGAGATGACATGAGTCTTGAACTTTGTCTCACTATAGTATTAGCAATAGGACAACAAGTAGAAAATCTCATACAAGGGACAATCAATGAAATTGAACATGCAATTAACACAAGACAAATGCTATTCTCTAATGTTGATTCAAATAAAACTAAGGTGGATGAAATGAAATAAATGTAATAGAAATTCTGCATAATCAAACATATAAATAACAACAATAAATAGAAACACAAAATTAGATAATTTGATGTAAAATTTAGTTTAAAATTTAAAATGGGACTAAATTTCCCAAAGGAGTGTATAAGTCCCAATCAAGGTTTTTTAGGAGTATGAATGTTGAATAATAGTCACCATAGAATACCAAGAAATTATGAAAAATAACCTGTATTGGGACTAAATCGCCCAAAGGGGTGTATGAGTCCCAGTTTAGGATTTTTGCAAAAATTTCAAAAAATTCTAAGTGAAAGTTATGCTTTCTAGTTTGGATGATTTCTAAACTAAGTTCAAATGCAGATTTCAGATGAAATTCAATGATGCAAGATGTAAAAATGCAACCTATGTGCACTTTCACTAATGCAAGATTTCAAAACCCTAGATGCAAATCAACTAATGTAAAACCTAATGCAAAGTTAATTTAAGCTAGATCTAGGATGATGATACACTCCAAATTAGAATTAAAATGTTCTAAATGTAGGTTCACAAAAATGTAATGATGGAATTAGGGTTCCACCTTTTTGCAATATGGAACAAGGGAGATGAGACCCTCCTATTTCACTAACATAACATTCAAAGAGACCTCTAGAGATCTCAAGCTAGGGATGAAATGAAGGAAAGAGATTTGCAATAGGGGTGTTCTAGGGTATGAAAAATGACTAAAGAGGGGTTCACCACCCAGCTAGGGCTTGGAAATACTGATGACATGCAAGACTTAATGAAAAATCCTAATGATATGCAAGACTTCACTAAATGACCTAGAAATGGATGTAAAATATAATAGAAGTCTAAGAAAGGTACAAAGAGGCACCTAGAAACCTATAGTAACTTGATTGAAGACTTGAAATGTTGAATTTAATATCTACTATGACTCATACACCAGTCTGGGTGATTTAGTCCTAGATTAGGGTTTCTGGGTAGGAATAGGAATCTAGCAAAGACAAGTTTGAAACACCTAAAATCTACAAATTTCATTATACTGGGACTCTTGAATCTGCTCTTCAATCTCTACTCTATCTTCGAGCAACCTAGTTTTTGGATCTAAAATGATGAATTTTTCTATATAGATGTCTTTCAATGATCTTGCAAATGATGTGACAACTTTGAACACTTGACAACTTTTCTCCAATATTTCTCTTCAATATATCTTCAACCTAGATCTATAAATCACACGCTAAAGAGAAGAAAAATGTTATTTTTAGTAGAAATGGGTTTTCCTTGGTCAAACCCCATTTTGGTAATCAAACCTTGTAATGAAATGAAATGAAATGAAGGAATGATGAATGAACAATATGCAATGTTACAACTCACCAAACCCTAAGAATAAAGTGTTGCAAACATGTATGAGATGGCTCCAATGGATATAGATCTTGACTCTTTCTTGAATATAATAGATCTTGAATTGAATACATACTTGAATCATGAAACATTACATCACAAATGTTTTCTCAAAAACAAACATGATGCATGATGACTTTGACATGATGCTTGATACTCGAATAATACTCTAAAACACTTGATAATCAACTCTTGAATGCTCTTGAATTCTCTTGTAAACTCTAATTTTCTATTATGAATGCTCTCATGAAAGTTTTAGGTCACTTGTAAACTTTCTAGGTGAAAATGAGTGAAATAACCTTGTATTTATACTTTTTTATGCCAAATTTCTTGAAATTACAACACTACAAGCCGACATCAAATCTAGGAGAATAAAATCCCACCAAGAATTTGAATTTAATTTTAAGCCACATGGGACTTATATTCCAATTGTGGCGTATGAGTCCCATTAGGCTAGGCTTTGGGACACATTTTTCAAGAAATACTTAGGTTCATGTGAAATCTAGATTGAGGCCCCAAAAAATTAGGTGGGACCCATATGCCCAAGGTGGCATATGAGTCCCAAATTACTAAATTTGGGTCATACATCCAAAAAGACATGAATTATGATTGGATGTTGGTTCATGTCAAGATTATCCTCGCATTAATTAAGGCTTGTGGATGCAAAATAAGGCCAATTAAACCATAAAGAAACCCCATTAATTAATAAAACCATAGATTAGTGTGAAAGTGCAGTACAACACTTTACAACACGCAAAATAAGGTACCATTAAGTCCATTTAGTTTACAAGGGCCCAAGATCTAATGTGAATATGTTAAACACACTACAACACTAAATCAAGGCCACATTAAGCTCAATTTAACAAGGAGGGCCTAAAAAAAATGCAAAAATGAAAAGTACATTTTCCATAATTACAGTACATAAGTCCAATATCATAAGATGTCATGCTAAAATAGATAGTGATATTGTCCCCCTTAAAATGTCAATATACTTTCTATGTTGATATTTTAAGGAAAAGAAGGAAAAGACGGGATCATTGAAAAGAATACAAACCTCCAAAAATTAGCTATCATTGGCCTCCAAGTGCATAGTTAAGGATAACAATTCTAGAGATTATCATGTTGTTTCCATAGATGAAACTATGGTTGCATGCAAGTGTAAGGAAACTTGCAGCCATTATATGACAATTTCCACATAACCCAAAAGAGATAACAATGAAAATAAGTGCTCAAAATCCACATGCAAGAGAATAGACAACGTACCCATAAAATATGACACAAGATATACCCTGGGAAAACCCAGCCTCCACAAGTATCCATACTCCATCATATAAATTAGCAACAGAAAATACAAGAGTTACAATGAACACCTTTGAAGCATCAAGCCCTCCAATGCATTCCCATGTGTCTAGCCACGAATCCACACATCCCATGACATGCTTCACAAATGCACTTCTCAAGAAGACTCAATAATGACATCCAAACCACTTAGCCAACCTAAACCACTACATATGTGTTTTCTTTTATAGACACAAGCTCACACAAAATACGACTAGTGGTAAGGTGAAACCATGTACCACAAAACCATCTAAATACAAAACCACTAACCCCTTATTTAATATTGGGTACTAAGACATCACATTATTTGATATTTCCCCAATATTAAATTATTATCACATGTCTCCTACACATTAAATAATAATACAATGTTACAATACAACATAAGTGGGTACCCAAATAATTATCTAGTGTAATTATGCACACCACCAAGGTGCATCACAACTAAATAATTATTTAATTACAACATTATAATAAATCATTTTATGCAATGGTGTACACCACCATATACCAACAGCAAGACTATACCACCATGAATGGAAATGAGCAAGCATATGAAGCTAAAAATGCCACATAGTGAGGAGAAAAACCATAGAATAGAGAGATTATCATTTAGGAAGAGCACCACAATCAATAAGTTATTGTATTTTCCTACTTAGGCCTGAAATTCATATGTGGAATGACCATGCACTTGATAATGCACAAAAAGATTATTTTTTATAAAATTTCTTGTGCTAGAGGAGGAAGAGTAATCAAGAGGGATTTTAAAAGCCCTAAAAAAAATGCTCTTTCTAAAATAAAGGATATGGAGTAGGAGACAATCCTTTCCATTGTGAAGAAAAGTTGGCTCTCTTACCATAATAAGTTATAAATATAGTAGATGATGGATGATTATATGTAGAAAAAGGATAAGGTTGGAAAACTAAACCCCTTTTATCAAGGTATTATGTAGACTTCACATGATCCTTATCTCCTTGTTCCATGTTTTCATTATATCTAATTTTAGAAATATTTTTAAATCCAATCCCATTAACATTTTTTGAACTCTGATGGATAAGGAGAAGTCTTGTTTAAATGTTTATGAGAAGCATTGATTCCTTTTCAAGAATACAAAACCTTTTTAGGTGTTTAATTATTAGGATTAGACATTATTAACAAATGAGGGATGAAATTTAAAGATCCCCCATCACCATCATGAGATGATACTGTTGGATTTGTTGATGTAGGAGAAGATTGAGAAAATAAAACACAACACTCATTAGGTTTAGATTGTGATATTTTACCTTCACTTATAAAGGAGGTTATAAAATCTAATGAACCCCAAACATCACCAAAGGATGCATTTAAATAGGAATCCATATTGTGATCATTATTTGCAATTCAAGAATAGGAATGGAAAGATTGTGTTGAAAACACCTCCAACTTTATAGGCTTTGTTGGTGAGGTTTTATACTCCCCAATGAAAGTAGGTGTAAAATCTAATGAACCCCAATCATCATTCAAGAATTTATTCATAGTACTGTTAAAATTGGAAGGTGATGGTTCTACTTTTGAAGATGGAATAAAATTACTAAGAGAGTTAGAAATGCTATGCTCAGCTTGGGCATGTAACTAAATTTTTTTATTTTCTTTAACCATATATCTTATTATTATATTCACATCTCGTTGTATGATGAAGAGTATATGGGACTCCCTTCATGGCATTATTCCACAATCTACCTAGACGAATGTTATATGAGAGAGGATCTAGCATGACATAGATAGGGTAAGGTAAAGTCACATATCCTACCTTAATGGGTAGTGTGATTGTCCCTAACGATTGCTTACCACTATTATCAAAGCCATGAATAGAAAGAAAATTTAGTCTTATGAGAGACTTATTGTGGACAAAGATTTTAGCACCCACGATTCTTTAACACTTCTAGGGTTTTTCACCTAAAAGGAGAGAGGTGGGACAAAATGGGCAATGTCCCCACTCAAAAATAATGCAAATATGAATGAAATATGCCTAAATATAATGTCCTAAATGCAATAAACTGATAAAAGATATTGATTATTAATGCAAAACTAATGAAATACAAATTGCTTGAAAACATAATGTTGTATGCAAAAATGACCTAAGAATGCAAACAAACAATAACAAAAATGAATGAAACTAAAGAGGTACACCTGGAAACTAGAATGTGATGCAAAGAGGCTCCAGAATCCTACATAATTTTCTATTGAAGCCAACTGGGACACTTACACCAAGTTGGGTGACTCAGTCCTATTTCGGGGAGATTCTGTCAGAACAAGTTTCGGCCAAAAGGGTATCCAAAAATGCACAAATCACTTTTCAATGGGACTAATTCACCACAAATGGCGACTTAGTCAACCTGTGAATCTCAAGAAATTTTGGGCAAGAATCTATAACCTTCAATCTATACTTATGTTCTTGACAGGTGTATGGTTCTTAATCCGTAGAATTCATGTTGTAAATGATCTCCAAGCTTCTTTTAGGGCTTTTTTGACTTGAATGACTTTGATGAAATGATGAAACCTTTTAACACCTTTCTCTTTAACAAATCTGCATACAAGATCTGCAAAACACACATGCAAAGAGGGGGAAAAGGGTAAGGGTTAGTGAATAGGGGTTTTCCTTGGCCAAACCCCAATTTGGTAATCAAACCCTTGAAAATGAAATGAAATAGAAAGAGAATGATGAATGAAAAGCATGCAATGCTACAACTCACCAAAACCTTGATGTAAAAATTTGAAGATATGCAAGTGGATGCTCCAATGAAGACTTGATAATGCCTAGAATGCTTGAGAATGATCAATGAGTGAATGAATGTATGTATGCTAATATATGAATGAATTGGGGGTGAAAATGAGAGGAAAACCCTTTATTTATAGTTGAATTTACAAAATTTCCTAAAAATAACACATCACAAGCTGACCTCAAGGTTAAGAGAATAATATCCTGCCAAAAATTTAAAATAATTTTAATTTTTGTGCCCAGTGGGACTAAGTCGCCCCAAGTGGCGACTTGGTCCCACCAAGGAAATTTTAATGGGTGTCAGGAATTAAAGTGTTTTTAATGATGTTTAACAAGATTATTCTTTGAAACACACTTAAGTAGGTTAGAAAGTGTATGAAGGGGTCATTTAAGCATAAGAAAGGGTCAAATTATTGATGAAAAGCCTAGAAAAGCATGAAAGTTTGTTACAACTATTTACAACACTTTGAAATAAGGCTTGGTAGGTGATAAAAAGAGGTTATTTAGGTGAATTATAATAAGAGGGTCCTAGAAAAGTGTGAAAATTTGTTACAACACTTCACAACACTTTTATAAGACATCATAGAATTCTTATTGATTCACAAGAAACCAAGACCTAATGTGGATTTGTTAACCACATTCCAACATTAAATCAAGGAAAAATCTAGCCAAAATCACTAGGAGGTCCTAAACATGAGAAAAAGTAGAAGGGTTTCTTTTTCCATGTCCACACTTATCCACACCAATATTATCTAAAAGGTCAATGCTACAAGAATCAAGACCCAATCCATTATTAACGATATTACGTCTAAACCCATTTTTATTAATTACAACAAATATCAATAGAGCTTTATGTTGGTTTTTTACTTAAAGAAGAGGTAATTCTTGTTGAGGGAATGCAATATACAAGCTTTTTGCATACATGTTATCTAACAGGGATGCTAAATCATTTGGTTTAAAATAATGTGGGACAACAATCTTATGCAAAGCCCCATGGAGAATATTATGGTAGATAGGTTATGTTTTAATTAAATTCCAAAGAGAGATCTTGGCTAGAGTATTGTAATGTTTCTCAACAAGGTCATACTCTTTGTCACTATGTTGAGGGAGATGAAGTGTAGAGGGGAGGTATGGTTGAGGAAATGGAATGGAGGTTGGAACTTTATTAAATGGTTGTTTATTATTTTTAGTGTTATAAGCACGGGTGATTGCATGATTATGTGGTTGTTGCAACACATTTTGGTGTGTGAGTTGTTTCACAAAGTTAGGATATGACTAGGAGGTTTAGGCTTGTTTGAATGAGGTGCAATAATGAGGGAAGACATAGCTTGAAATTTAAGAACATGTTAAGGAGGGTAAATTATAAGATTTGATTCAAGACATCTCTTAAGAGGGGTAAAGGTAAACATATTGAGAAGATACAAAATCTAGGTACAAAACATTGTTTGGCTATTGTCCCTGAGGAAGAACCAATTAGGTTGGAAAATGTTTTGATCACTCTTGATGAGAAAAATGATTTTTTTATGAAAATGAAATGAAATAGGTGAATTAGGGCTAAACTATCAATGCATAGTAAAATCTCAAATTTTTAGGATAGAATGCCAAAGTTTCCATTCCTTTCTTGCTCATATGCCCAAGCCTCTTGTGCTAAAGTTTCATCTCATTGTCCACAACTGCCATCATAGCTCCCATTTCAGCATGAAACTCTAGCACATATAGAGTTACCAATTTTTTTCCTCTTGCAACTACCAAGGCTCCTCTGGTCACCCTCCAAGTGTTTGATGAAAAGGTGATGCTACATCCTTGAGCATCAAGCTGTCCCATGGAAATAAGATTTATTTTTAGCTTTGGAACATGTCTCACATCTTTTAATAATCATTTATTTCCATTCTTCAATTGTAACATCATATCACCTTTTCCAATTATCTCACATGGCTCATTGTCACCAAGATAGACTCTCTCAAATTTACCTTCTTGATAGTTTTTAAAAGCATCCTGACATGAGGTTGCATGAAATGAAGCACTGGAGTCCAACACCCATGAATCAGTTGTGATTTCGCTTGTGGAAAAAACTAATACCCCTCCATCATATTCACATGTGGTGTTAACTTCATTTTCTTTCAATTGTTTTTGTGCCTTCTTGTATGACCAACACTCTTTTTTTATATGTCCTTCCTTGCCACAAAACCAACAACCTTCTTTTATTCCCCTAGACTTGGATCTCTTGGCAGATTTTGATCTTCTCCTATTGTGTTTTCCCCTTTCTTGGGATCTTCCCCTATTGCCAAAAAGCAAAGCTTCTCCTATTTTTTTCTTTTGCCCTCTTCTCATATCTTCAATGAGAAGTGTTGCAACAGCATCATCATATCTCAACATTGACTCTTTTTTCTTGTCATTAGATCCTCTTCTTCTGGATACCAAATTGTTGATTGTCATTACCACACTATCCCAGTTATCAGGAAGAGAACACAAAAGCAACATGGCTCTCATTTCTTCTTCAAAGTTGATATCCATGGAGGATAATTGGTTGATCACAATGTTGAATTAATTTAAATGATTTGAGATGTTGTTACCTTCTTTCATCTTCAAATTGAACAATTTTTTCAACAAGAAAACTCTATTTGTTGTTGAGGCCCTTTCATACATATCACACAACTTATCCCATATTTGTTTTGTTGTTGTTTTCATGGTAGCATTGAATAAAACATTGTTGGACTGCAAAAAAGTGATATTTGCAGCTAATTTTTGGTCCAAAACATCCCAGTCATCATCTAACATCTTCTCGGGCTTCTTTGTTTTCCCTTGCAGCGTAATAGCAAGGTCCTTCTGAATCAGCAAGGCACAAATTTGAAGCTTCCACAAAACAAAGTTTTGTCCCAAAAAAATTTTGATCTTCCATTTATCTACCTCTTCCATCTTTTTGGAAATTCATCACAAATTCTCAATCAACTCCTTCACCGAGCTCTGATACCAATTGTTAAATAATGAGAGCAGATAAACAATTTAAGAAATTAGAAAAGAACAACACACAATATATGAATTTACGTGGTTCACCAAAACTAACTATGTCCCCAGGAGTGGGGGAAAATATACTTATTAATTATCACAACAAAGTACATAGTTTTTCATCATCTATTACATTGAGCAAGTGAATAGTTTTATAGCTTGCACAAAATGACTCTTCAAAGAGAAGGCTACAGAAGGTGAGGAGTCATGGTCAATGTGGTTGTTGGACTTCACACACCAATAGTGACATCTCAAGAATGAAATGATTGTAAGATATATTTAAATAAACAAAAAAAGTTGTAGAAACTTCTAACCAAAGGCAACTCATGGATGCAAGTCTAGGCTCCACCACCTTTACTAGCACCCTATATAACCGAATGCACTGGATATTGTTATGAGGAATTGGACATCCATGACCACCTAGAATACATAGATGCAAGCTATGGGAGCACGCAAAGAAACTTGAACTATTTGACAGAATGTCGAATAATATATTTGAAGGAAAGCAATGACTACACAATATGGATCTACCAAAAGAAAACTTTCAAAAAATGCATGCAAATGTAGCCTATACTACAAAATTCAACTTTCTTCCAACACACACAACTTGGACAATATTATGGGCATCCATCAAGGTAAAAAGGGATAGAGAAATTTGTAGATAAGTATAGTGTGACTTCCCTGGTAGACATGAAAGTAAAATGTGGAAGCAAAGAGAAGATATTTTATCTGTATGACATATAGTGTGTCTCATGCGTGCAAAAAGATGGAAGCATTTACAAGATGTGAGAACTATGTCAAATTTTCTTAATGCACAGAAATCATAGAGTTGCTACTTTGTTTTCCCAAAACAACAAGGGAATACAAATGTGGAATAAACAAACAAAACAAGGAGACATGCAAGCTTCTTTTTATTTAGTAAATTGGAAATGTAAATACATGAAAGATTAAACTAAAAATACTAAAAGAAAACTCTAAGCTATGAACTACAATATACTAGGAGCTTCATTAGCTGCTCAACCAAAACAGGTAACTTCAGGAGCTGTTAGGAGCTCACTGCTAGGAGCTACACAAAGCTCTTCAAGAGAAATCACTGCTCAAACATAAAACAAACAGTTGTTGTTGTTTAGGAGCTTTTGGGAGCTCACATAGACTTCTCTGAAACACACAGAGAACAAAAAAAATTCCCCTATAGACTATTGCTCCTTAGGAAATCTTCTTCTCCAAAACTGACAGAACAAACTACCTTCAATTATTTTTGTCTTCAAAAACATTCCCTCTCAAATTCTAAATTACCTACCAGCATTAATTTGGAATTCAAAAATCCCTACCATATTTACTTTAGGGGCTGTCAAGAGCTGCAGGGATGAAGATCCCAAAAAATGTTGTTGAAATTGGGGGCTCCTGATGGGTAGGTGAAATAGGGGGTCTGACGTGAGAGCAAGAGGCTTAGGAACAATAAATTCCCAACACTCCCCCTTTTTCCTGAGCTAACGAAATAGGATCAATCTTGATCCAAATCAACAACATCCAAACTGGTTCTTAGGCACTCAAAAATGTCCTTGCTCAAAGGCTTAGTGAATATGTCTACTAGTTGTTGTTCGGACCTGCAAAATGCCATTTTAATTTCACCATTCTCAACCAATTCTCTAATAAAATGATACCTTATTTCAATGTGTTTTCTTCTTCCATGAAACATAGGATTTTACATCAAAGCTATCGATGAAACATTGTCACAAAAGATTACTGTTCCATTCTCTTGTTCTTCCTTCAAATCTACCAAGATTCTTCTCAGCCAAATAGCTTGACATGTTGTTGCATTTTCTGCTATATACTCAGCTTCTTCTATTGATAGGGAAACTATGGGTTGTTTCTTGGAAGCCCATGAAATGACTCCCAAACCCAAATGAAACACATAGCCCGATGTGCTCTTCCTATCATCCAAACTTCCTACCCAATCATTGTTTGTGTATCCAACCAGCCCAAACTCATTTTTTGTTGTGTACAAAATGCCATATCCTTTGGTGCCATTCATATACCTCAGGATTATTTTACCTGCTTTCCAATGGGTGTCCCTTGGAGTCTCCATAAATTGAGAAATAAGATTCACACTATGCATTATATCAGACCTAGTTGCAGTTAAATACATTAAACTTCCAACCAAACTCTTAAACATGGTCGGATCCATATTGTTGCTGCAATCTTCCTTGCTCAACTTTAGACCTATGGTTGTTGGTGTTGGGGCAGGCTTGCTTTCAAGAATCCTAAATCTCTTCAACATCTCATTTGCATACTTTTCTTGAGAGATAAATATAACATCATGCATTTGATTTACTTCTATGCCTAGAAAATATCTCAAGTGACCTAAATCTGTCATTTCAAACTCTCTTTTCATGGCCTCTTTAAAATCAACAATGAGGAAATCATCATCCCCAGTGAAAACTAAATCATCAACATACAAGACAATAATTAAAACCTTACCATCAGCTGCCTTGATGTAAAGAGTGGGCTCACCATCATTTTTTCTAAAGCCATTGCTCATCAAATATGAGTCAATCCTATTGTACCATTCCTGTGGAGCTTGCTTCATCCCATAAAGAGATTTCTTCGGCCTATACACCTTGTTTTCTTGACCTGGAACTTCATATTTGAATGGTTTCTCCACATAAACTTCTTCTTTCAACACTCCATTAAAGAAGGGCTTCACATCCATTTGAAACACCTTCCACTTATGTTGGGCTGCAATTTTTATGACTTCCTGCACGGTCTCCATCTTTGCAATAGGGGAAAATGTCTCATTATAATCTCTCCCAAACTATTGTTTGTACCCCTTGACAACTAATCTTTCCTTGTGTCTTTCTATCCTTCCTTCGACATTGCACTTGGTCTTGTAGACCCATTTCACCCCAATAACTTGCTTGTTGGGAGGTAAATCAGTTAACTCCCATGTGTTGTTCCCCTCTATTGCATCTATCTCCTCATCCATGGCCTCACACCATTTCTTCTCTTTCACAGCATCCTCAAAATAAATCGGATCACTATGAGAAAATAATTCAAAATTCACACTCATCAAATTCTTCATCATACCTTTCATTTTGGTAGATCTCCCTCAGAATTTTGTTCTTCTTTGGCATTAGGGAGGTGAGAGTGGGGTCTAAACTTTCACTATTGTTGCTGCTCTACTGAACCGGTAGGTTCAGGAGCTGTCGGGAGCTCTCGGGAGCTCTTCCGAAGTTTTCAGGAGCTCTTCCAGAGCTTTTAGGAGCCAATCTTTTGGCTGTCTCTGGCTGCTTGCCTTTCTGTCTACTCACTTCAGGAGCTGTCGGGAGCTTTCAGGATCCTGACCAGTGCCTTCAGGAGCCAATCCTCTAGCTTCCTATGATTGTCTTCCTAACTATCTTGTTGACTATCTTCCTACTTCAATAGCCATCAGGAGCTGTCAGGAGCTTTCAGGAGCTCTTTCGGAGCTTTCCTGAGCTAGTCTGATGCTTTCAAGAGAAACTGCAGGCTCTTCTTGTTGAACTTCATGTTCTGTTTATGCTTCTTCAGGAGTTGTCAGGAGTGGTTCAAAGCTGTTAGAATCTACCACTCCATCCCATGACTCATCTTCACGGAACTCCACATCCCTACTTATGATGATTTTCTTGGTGACTGGGTCGTGCAACCTATAGGATTTGGAATCTTCACTGTAGCCCATGAAAATACACTTTTCACCCTTGTCATCCAATTTCTACTTCTTTTCCTTATGCATGTGGGCATATTCCATACAACCGAACACTCTCAAGTGCTCAACCGTCCACTTGCATTTTGTCCATGCCTCTTGAGGGATCTTGTCATGGACTACCTTTGTTGGACTTCTATTTATTAAATAAATAGTTGTTGCTATAGCCTCTCCCCAATATTCAATATGGATTCCTTTTGCTTTCATCATGCTCCTTTCCATCTCCACAATGGTCCTATTCTTTCTTTCAGCCACTCCATTTTGCTGCAGAGTATAACTAGTTGTTAGCTCCTTCTTGATGCCATTTTTCTTGCAAAAATTTACAAAAAAATTAGAGGTATACTCTCCTCCACAATCTAACCTTAGGACCTTAAGCATGTGTCCACTCTCTTTTTCATCCTGGGCCTTAAACAGCAAAAATTTATCAAAAGCTTCAAATTTATGTTGCAAAAATAGACCTATGTCTTACAACTGTAATAATCAATGAAGGTCATAAAAAAATCACTTTTACCAATAGAAATGATTTGCATAGTGCCTACCAAATCCATGTGCAATAGCTCCAATGGTGTTCTTTCCCTTGTCGAGTTTCCTGATTGAAAGGGCTACCATTGTTTCTTGGCCAAAATGCAAGCCTCACACCTAACATTAGGCTCTACTATTCTTGGAAAACCATCAATCATTTTATTCTTGGGCAAAAGACTCAAACCAGCATAACCTAAATGTCCATACCTGAGATGTCATAGCTTGGAGGGGTCTTGAATGGTTCTCTTGAGTGCTACTTGTTGTACTACTGTACACTTTCCACTCATGAGAGGTGTAGCAACAGACTAAGATGAGAAACATGTCTCAATCTTCAAAGGAAACATCCGGTTCTTTATAATTTGAACTGTTGCAAACACCTTCATCCTCTCTTTCTTGTCATAAATCATGCATTGACCCTTCTCCATCAGCACTTTGTATCCATTTTGGATTAGTTGTCCAACACTCATGAGGTTATTCTTTAACCTAGGAGCAAGAAATACATTATGTATCTCCTTCTTCTCACCTTGCTTAGTGCAGATCATAATAGATCATTTTCCCACAACTGGAACTACTCCATTGTTCCCCATTCTAATTTCAGACTTTACATTCTTATCAATGAAAGAAAACAAACTTTCATTACCACTCATGTGGTAGTTACAACCGCTGTCCAAATATCAAACTTCAGGGCTGCCTTCTTCACCAATGTTGCACATGATGAAGGTTGTGGACTGATTTCCTTCAACCACATTTGAATCAGCCACATTTGCATTTTTTTTTGACTGATAACACTGCTTTGTCCAGCATTCACTTGCATAATGACCAAATTTATGATAATAGTAGCATTCAAAATTGCTCTTATCATTCTTCTGATACGAACTGTTGTTCTTCTTGCCTCTTCAAGAGCTGGTCTGAGAAATGCTCGCTCCCTCTTGGTTGCTTGCTCATGTTGAGCTATCTCCTCCAGCATTTCCTTCAACATTTCCTTGTCTGGAGTTTCCATGACCTCTACCCCTTGAGCTCCTTCCACCATTGTTTCTTCTCCCCCTTCCTCTTGCATTTGACTGAGGTTTAAAATTCTTCTCTTGGGAAGAAGTAGTAGACCTATTTAGGTGTTGCTCATGGGTTTGCAGAGAACCCATCAGCTCATCAATAGACAACGTTGTGAGATCCTTTGCCTCTTCAATGGAAATCACCACTACATCAAACTTCGTGGGTAGGCAACTAAGGATTTTCTCCACAATCCTTTGACCATCTATGACCTCAGTATTCACTCTCAACTAGTTTATCAAACCTGAGAGTCTTGTGTGGAAAAATGAGATGGACTCATTTTCCTTCATTTCAAGAGTCTCAAACTCTCTTCGAAGCATCTGGAGCTTCACCAATCTAACTTTGTCAGTTCCTTTGTAGTTTTTATGGAGGATTTCCCAAGCTTCCTTTGCATAGTTAGTTGTTGCTATTCTAGAAAAAATGGCCTCTGTCAAGGCTACTTCTATCAAACTCAATGCCTTAGCATCTTTCCTCCTCAACTCCTTCAACTGGGTCTTCTGGTTTTTTGTGAGCACAACATATGTTGCTAGGTTAGTTACATCATTGAAACCACTAACCACGAACTCCCACAAATCATTGGCAACCATAATTATCTTCATCTTATTTTCGCAAACATCATAGTTCTGTCCATTAAAGGACAGTGGCTACTGCCAGCTCTTTCCTTCATCTCTAGCCATGTCTCCTACAAGAAAACTTAATACCCAAAAAAAAAAATTCCCTAACTCACAAGTAAATGGGGCCTATGGCTCTAATACCATGTCAAAAAATTTGTATGCACATAAATCACAGAGTTGTTGCTTTGTTTCCCAAAAAAAATAGGGGAATACAAATGCGGAATAAAAAAAAACAAGGAGACATGCAAGCTTCTTTTCTATTCAATAAACTGGAAATGGAAATACATGAAATATTAAACTAAAACTACTGAAATAAAACTCTAAGCTATGAACTACAATATACTAGGAGCTTCATTAGCTACTCAACCAAAACAAGTAACTTCAGGAGCTACTAGGAGCTCACTGTTATGAGCTACGTAGAGTTATTCAGGAACAATCACTGCTCAAACACAAAAAAATAGTTGTTGTTGTTCAGGAGCTTCTAGGAACTCACACAGACTTCTCTAAATCACACAAAGAACAACATTCCCCTACAGATTGCTACTGCTTAGGAAATATTCTTCTCCAAAATTGACAAAACAAACTGCCTTCAATTCTTTTTGTCTTCAAAAACATTCCCTCTCAAATTTGAAATTACCTACCAGCATTAATTTGGAATTCAAAAATTCCTACCATATTTACTTCAGGGGCTATCAGGAGCTGCAGGGATGAAGATCCCAAAAATTTCCATTGAAATTGGGGTCTCCTAACGGGTAGGTGAAATAGGGGGTCTAATGTTAGAGCAGGAGGCTCAGGAACAATAAATTTCCAAAAAACTATTTGGTGAAGAAAGATTTTGTTGTGATGCAAGCAAAATTGTAGAAGCACAGATAAAGCACTATAAATTATTTACATACCTGAATGGCGACCTCAAGACTAAACCTATAGTAAACCAACTTTGGTATCCTATGCCTCCCTGCAAATTCCAATTTTCATTTACTTCTTCTATGAACAACCTTCTATGCATATCTAATCAGACTCCCCTTCTCTACCCCCATCCTTTTTTTCATGGAAATCCCACAAAATTCCTCCCATTCTCTTTTTTAATAGAATCTCTTAAACTTTTTCATAACATCCACTCTCACTTTCCCTTAACTTCCCAGATTCATGTAATGCAAAACAATATCCTTTTTTAGTCACCCACTAAGTGGGAGTTTTAATTGCTATTATGTGTTTCGTAACTCCCATTCCATTTCTCCACTAAAATTATCAACCTGATTAGATCTTTTCAACTTATTTCAAATTGAAACTATTTTATTAATATTATGTGTATGTGTATGTGTATGTGTATGTGTATGTGTATGTGTATGTGTATGTGTATGTGTATGTGTATGTGTATGTGTATGTGTATGTGTATGTGTATGTGTATGTGTATGTGTATGTGTATGTGTATGTGTATGTGTATGTGTATGTATATGCGAATGTGTATGTGTATGTGTATGTGTATGTATATATGTATATGTATGAAACATAATATAATTAGAATTACATTTATTCTAATTTTTTAAATTTAATAGTTAATTTAGATAAATAAATATTCATAAAAAAGATGGTTGTGACATATTTGCTATCATAATGATCTTTCAATGTTATTTTTCATCATGTTTCAGGTTTCTAACCTATCAATATCCTCCCAAGTCCTAATCCATTGGCATGTCCTCAAAATATCTTTCATTGTCAAAATGGCTTGATGTCATATGATCAAATTTTGTTTCTTTATCTATCTAAGATAGTAGGTGTTTGTAGTTACTTTTTATCTATTCATATGTACTATCACATTTTTTAACCATGCACTGAATTATTTGAGTCATTGTTAAAAGTTCAATTTTCCCTCTATCTCCAATCATTAGAGTAGTTCAGCAAGTGTTGGAATGAGTACTTGTGCATTTCTTGGAGAAGCTCAGATATAAGTGATTAGAAGTGGATGTTTAACTCTAACCCCAAATCATTCATGTGTGTTATTGATTCCATCCTTTATTTTCTCAATTATGTGTTGTGATTGGATATTTTGTAGCTATTATTATTGTGATCCATCTAGGTCAGTTATTATATTATAGTTGCTTGAGATTTGTAGAAGTTGAGCATGTAAGGTGTCTATTTGAGTCTTTTGGGCCATGGTGTCTATTTGAGTCTTTTGGGCCATGGCCAATTTATGTAATATTGATATAATATAGAGACATTACCATAAGCATCATTTGGTTTCTTAATTTGTCAATTCAAGAATTTTCATTCATTTCTCCACATCTATTGTGTTTGCTCAATTTTTCTTGTTCATATTTTTTATGATTTGTTTATTAATATTTTTTTTTCCTATTATAAACTATTTATTTGATCTAGAAATCCTTGACTATTGTTTCTTCTAATCTGTTTATTATTATTGTTAATGAATCTATCTATATTTGCATTTGTTATTTTTGTATCATATAGATCAAGTTCTTCATGCTTTCTTCTAATGTGATATTTTTATGAATTAGATGTTTGTCACTATCATTGAATACCTCTCCTAACTTCATTTATATATTGGTGATATATGTGTGAATTCAATCTAGGGTTTTGTGGAAGTTTGCATAAGTATGTCTAGACTTATTGTTACTATAAAAGTTAGTTGTTTGTGTCTGGTCAAATATTTACTTATCTTTATCATTAGATCATTCACCATTTATTGAGTGATTAATTGTTTTGTTGTGTCCCCTATTCCTAATTTTCATTATTCTTTCCTTCTGTCCAATTTTTTTTCAAAGACTATTCTCAATATTTATTTTTGCTTGCCTTAGTTCCTTTTCAATTTGTTCTTTCATCCACTCTATAGAAATTCCAACTATTTATGATAATTTCTCTAGTTGTTGTATATGTCATGGTGATGGAAATGGTGTAGTAACTATTACTTCTTACTAGGTCAACTTGTAATGCTATGTCTCACTATTTGACCAAAGTGAAACATTGAAATCAATATTATTAACCATATTTTCACTTTCTATCAGTCATAACAACTAAACCATTAAGAATTTGAAAATGATGTGAACTAGTGATTTTTGAGATATTTTATGTAATTTTAAATGTATTTTTTTAATTTAAAAAGATGATTTGTGAATTTTTTATGCAAGTTTTAATAACTTATTTTTTATATTTAACAATATTTTTTAAAAAGTGACATTTATTCAATATCATATAATGTTTTTTAAGTATAAAATTATAATTATTAAACATGGATTTTTAACACCTATATCTAGTGCACAAACAAATTACATATTTTTTTGTTGCATATTTTATTTTTATTTATTTTTGAAGTAAGATTAGAATTAATTTATACATAGTTTTATTCTATTTCACATAACATTTTCAATATATTTTCAAATTAACTTATATTTCTTTGTTTAAATAATGACATCAATACCTAGTGTACATATATTTTTTAGAATTTTTTTTTCTATTTTTTATTTTTTCACGTATGTGAAACAAAGATCTTGATATTTGGTGAAAATTCTACATTCATACGAAATAGAAAATAAATATAATAATCAAATTAAATATATTAGAATCATATTGTTTGGAAGGCTTATAATAAGGGATACATACTTACAAAATAGACCTCCTAAATAACTTCATTTGATCTCCCAAACAATGAAGCAAAAGTGGTTTTTATCAAAAAAATTGTAGGTGTAGAGGAGAGTCCATTGAGGGTTTGATTTAAGACTTGGGGGGTTCTATCAAAGGGGGTTTGATCTAAGGGGATATTATCCAACCTTGTTCAATTAAGCCTTTTATTTTTTGTGTTTGTTTTGTGGTGTCCCTTGCCTCATTTTATTGTTTTTTAAGCCTTCAATATTGGTTCCATGTCTTCAATCATTAGACTATTGACTCCATACTATAAATTCTTATGTGAGAAATTATTTCCTACACTATTTTTTTTGGTACATTATAATGCCTAGTATACACAATCATTTAATTATGTTCTTTAATTTGGTTTACAGTAGTAATATTTTAATCTTTCCTTTTAACATGCTATTTATAATTTCATTGTTTAGGTTTTATTATTAAACTACACTAGTTGGTTGTATTTGATTAATTTGACATGGTCCTAGCCATTGTATCTTCAATCTAACTAATTTCTTGAACTTTTTATAATAGAGTAGTATTAGATCTTGTGGCAGGTATTGTTGTCATGTTTTTTTTCATTTCTCATATGTTTAATTGTAGGCTATGAGTAACTAGTTTGCACTTAATTTTCTAATTTCACTAACCAATATTCACTTGGTAATATTCTTTACTTAGTCATGTAGTAGTTGCAATTCTTAAATTATGGATTATGTGTTGAACTGGTAATGTTACATCTAGTCCATAAACCAATTGAAATGGGAAATATTTTATTAATAGTTTATCAATTATGTGATAGGACGAGACTATTGGTATATTTATAGCCCACTAATGTATTTTCATTACAAAATTTGGCTAGTTCTTTTCTAAAAATATTGTTAAAATATTCACTTGACCCATTTGTTTGAAGCTAATGTGGTATGATTTTTCTATGAAATCAAAAATAAATTCAAGGGTTTCTTAATATCATTATAGGATTAAAGTGAATATTTTAACAATATTGTTAAAAGATTCATTTGAATCATAAAAGAGTATCATTTAGGGGACATCCAAATCCTGTAATGATATTTTCATAAATGAACTTAGTTATTGTAATATTGCAATCTTTTTTTTTTTAGTTCTACCTTTTCCCATATTTTTATATAACTAATACTAATTATAATGAAACATACTTTATTATTTTACGAAAGGGGATTGATATGTCCAATGAAATCAATTTCCCAATTCTTGAATGGTATCATAGAAAATACTAGTTGAAGTGGCATTTCATCTCTTATAGTTGGCCTACTCATTCTTTGGAAAATGCCACATGTGTGATAATATTTGTTAGCATTTTTTAATAATGTTTCCCACTATAATCTAGCTAGTAAAAAATTTCTTGTATTTTTATTCTTGAATTGTGTCCTTAGATAATACCTTGTGTAATGGCATGAATTTGTGTGCCCCTAGGAAAATTCCAAATTTACACCACCTCCTACCTTAGAAAATTAAGTCTAATAATGCAATCCCTAGTTCGGCCACCTTTCCCCATCTACTTGGTAGCTATTTTTTGTCTTGGTGGGGGGTATTCTATCTGGGATGCTAGCGTGGTACATGGATGTCTATGTGGTACGTTGTTGTCCTGACAGGATTCCTACCTCTGAAATTTGTAGAGGCATTACACTCCTCCATTGGACGCAAAGTGTAACATTTCCTACCCCTCAGACTGACTTCAAACGACCCTTTTTCCTCCATTATTCTCTTCAAATTAGTCTATTCTTCATTCATTCTTCCTTCAGGAACTCTCTTGATCACTCTTGCTCTTAGATACACTTCTACATTCACTTCAAGCATAGACTCCACCTTCATTGAAGCTACAAGTGTTTTTATTGCCTCACTCTCTTCATTGTTGTGGAAATTTTGGCCTTGGAAAGCTTGTGAGCTCACTCCTTCCTCTATTTTCCTTGAGAGAACATGGTTGAGAAGGTGATGTCCTTCCATATTCACTCACTTTACATTATCATATTGATATTGTAACATATTATGTTTTCTTATCATTGGGTGTTTCTATTTATACGTACTCTCCTTTATCATATTTCTATAATAGTTGCTATCTAGTTGTCTGTGGAGGTGGAAATACCAAAGCGGGGGACTAACTGAGGTAGTCCTCTAAACATAACCCCAACATTTTCTCATTCTTTTGTGTGCAGGTTGTTCATCAAGTGAAGTTCTCAAAGACCTCAACTCGTGAGTTCAACGGTCCATTTCTACCACCTTTCTCTTTCCAAATTCTATCTTAGTATTGTTAAAGTATTCTTCTTATTGAGTTGTTATTTCTACATTTTCCATCTCTGTCATAGCATAAAACCTCATTGATCAATCTATTAGTTAATTTCTAAGCATTTTTGTCAGTACGGATGCCAGCCCACCACTAAGACACCAACGCGTCGCGCTAGAGTCTGTATCCTATGTTGTCCTCCTCAGGAAGTGAGCTACTTAAGTTGTAGACTAGACCTTGGGATTTGACTTGTTTGATCCCCTGAGACATTTGAGTCAATAGAAGGATAGTGGAAGGCCATTTTCCCTTCTTTTTCAACCCTTCAACCTTAAATCTTTCTTATTCATTCATCTAGCTTGAGGTAGATCAGGGCAACCTATTGTTCAAGGCCCTTCTGTGACCTGGGGTCTTGAGCAACTAGTCCCCCTCCTCTAAATTTTGGTGAACCTAATGTGAACAACATAGTGTTTGCTTCCTTGTGTTGGGATTCCTCCTCCTATAACTTATGTGGGTTGCAAAATTGAGGGTTGTGAAACTTTATGAGCTTTACAACTCAATCTAAAAAATTTAGGTACGTTGTGTGAAGGAGTGTGCGACATCGACACCTAGGGATGGATTTCTCGAAGGTCACTACTGGTTTCACTTCTCAAGAGATGGTCTCAGGGGAAGAGATGGGTTTCTTTGATGATACCACTCATTCCCCTACTCCTACTTATCCTATAACCCCACCTCTCCACGAGGATGATGCTCTTGATATCCCCGCAAAGAACCTCCTTGCTCTAGATAGGAAGCTTGTGGATCCTGAACATCATTTGGAGAAAGAAAAATATATGCCCAGGGTTGCTAGGCTTGTTAATGAAGTGAGATTCATGCTAGACAAAGATTAGATAGTCCTGGAATTCCTTTGGAGCCTTATAGATATAATGGAAGCATATTTCCCTTTGTACAGTTCTAGATCAGGCGTTAATCGAGGCCCTGAGTGTGAGACCTCTGAAAGATAGATAGGTGTTTTGATTCCCATGACGTCAGTGCACATGACTGAGATAGGTCCTTCCATCAACACCACCCCTATACCTAAAGCTCCTCCAACCATCAAGGTTTAAATAGGGTCCCTTTGGGATTTAGTGTCATTCCTTCCAGTTCTATGGTACTAACCTTGGGGGAAATGCTAACTCTGGTGGTGGAAACCCTAGTAGAATGGGGAGTGGTGGTTCTGGAAGTTTTGGTTTCTTTGATGGTGGTGCTAATGACAGCTTTGTTGGTCATGTTTCATCGTTTGACCCAGTTTTGAATTCTTTTCTATAGAACATGGGTCAAATGCAAAATCAACTTGCGAACCTATCCCAGGCCACCTCCTAGCTGATCTTTCAACCTTTCTTCTACCACAGTCCTCTTTTGATAGTGATTCTAAACACTCCCTTTCCCCAGGAGATGGAGATTCCTAATTTTGAGAAGTATGGTGGTAAGGGAGACCCACAAATACACGTGTCAATATTCAACATGATGTGTATGAACTTATTTCACCATGATGCCTTGATAGCCAAGCTATTTCCTAGATCTTTCAAGGACACAACACTAGAGTGGTATTGTTCCTTGCATGATAACTCCATATTCTCATTTAATCAGCTTGTGAATCAATTTCTCTAGAAATTCCAAGTGAACATTGGGCCAAAGACAACCTTTTTGGATCTCATCTGATGTAAGCAGGGAAAGCATGAGAAGATAACTAACTTCATTGCTCGATATCAAGTGCTATTCATGTAGATCTCTTACCCTCTACTCGACTCAGATATGCAGAAGGATTTTAGCGGAAACCTATAGAGGTCATGGAAAGAGAAGTTCACTTTGATGAAGTACCCTTCTTTCACACATTTGTGTGCAGCCCTGTGGGAGTACCAATAGATGGTTTCTTAGTTTGTGGGATCCTCCTCGTGCTCTCGTCCCAAGGGAAGGTCTATTGTGTCAATTTTTGGTAAAGGAAAATCTGTTGCGAATGTAGTTGTCACATCTGGTGACAAAGGTCTCAAACATAGCAGATAGTTCACAATGTTATATGAATCTTATTCCTCTATCTAAAAAAATTTATTGAAGGATAAAATATTAACCTTACCAAATCCTCAACCCCTTACTAAGCCCTACCTTGATTGGTACAAAGAAAATACATTTTTCCAATACCATCAAACCCATGGACATGATATTAAGTGATGTATGCACCTACATCATGAGATATAGGAATATATCAATGACGGCACTATCTACCTCGATGGGAAAAAGAAAAATGTGAATAAATCTATGGAAAAATCTAAAAGTGAGATGAAAATTTACACAAACCCTTTTCCATCACACTCTATGAACTTGATTATTAAACCTTTAGACCCTTCTGAGGAAGTCCTTTCAAAGTATGTCAATATGGTCTCATTTACTCACATTCCCCTAGCTCAACCTACGACCAGTTCACCATATTTAACCTTTACATCGCAAGATGTGCTCATGAAATGGAATCCTTCTCCTCTTTGCATTATTTCTCACCTCAACGAAAACATTATGACTAGGGTCCTAGTGGACCTCACAAGTCATGTGAATGTGATCACAAAGGAGATGTTTCTTCTAAATTTTCTTCATAAGGAGGAATATGAGAAGACGAAAAGAACCATACATACCCATGATGGACTCTTGATTGCTCCCCTTGGTTCTATCTCTCTTTCAGTCTTGGTAGGTCCCAAGGTCGTGAATACTATTTTTGACATCATCCTAGAGTCAAACTTGTTCAGAGTGAAGCTAGGCATCCCATAGCTAGTTTCCATGAACGTAGTCCCTTCGATGACCCATAAATTTTTGAAGTTCTCTCATGATGGCTCTTTGTACATTGTGCACAACACTAGGTAAAGTCATTGGTGTCACGTGGGGGCTATTCTTTAGATCATTTTTGGCCTACTCTGATCGGTCTACTCCCTCCAAGGACAGACTTGTTGTACCACACTTATGTTAAATACAAGACTATGGGCATAGTGCCAAAATTAACCTACCCTCCTTCCCCCTATGCTATTTTAGTTAAAGGCTCTATGATCACACAACAATAGGCTACCTCTTCCTCACAAAATGGGAAGGGGAAGTTCACTCATGCCAATGAGCCTCCTTCTTCATATGCATCTACTGCTTCATCCGCTTCCGCCTCTTTCCCTATTGTGATGCCTTCAACTTCCACCTACATGCATCTCTTGGGGAGTTTGATGGTGCTCACTTGGTGAAAGGCCAAGCATCAGGTTTTTAACCTTCTTGTCTTACCCATGGTGCCTCGACCTATTATCTATGGTAAGCGGAAGGGTCCATGTGGAGTTGACTCTATATCTCGGCCTACGTGACCTCCTACTACTCCCACCTCTTTGATGGAAAACATGAAGAGGCCCACCACCAAGGTACTTAAGTCTGCTTCTCCAACTATTGTTTCTTTTTCTTCTACATCTCTTCCTCATATTTTGTCTAGGAGTCAATCCCTCCACTATAAATGGTTGTGATGGACACTCCCATGACAAAATAGGATCCTTCTTCTCCTTCACAGGCTGCAACTCCCAGCTCTCAAAGTTGAAGAAATCACTTTGCATGTGAGTGTAAGCTCCAGAGAAAGGCTTTGGCTGCTAAGTAGGTTGCCTTGTAGAAGGAAGAAGGGTAGCCAATAGCCCTTATTTTGAAATCTTCCATTGTGCCTTCCTCTTTTGTTCCTTTCACTTCAGTTCCCCTCACCTTGGTTCTCCTTCTAGCTCCTCTAGTGAACACAGATTTCCCTCACCCTAAAAGGGTACAATTCACTCCCTTAGTTGAGCCTCCTCTCTTGGTGTCCCTTCCAAACATCTCACCTTTTCTTGAGCCCATGGATATGCCAAATTCCTAAGTGGTATCTACTATGGTTTTATCCTATGTCTCCTCACCTTTTGCTTCTTTTGTGGGGATATCACGTCCCAATAAAGCGTAAGTTAGAGAATGACCCTACTTCTAATGGGGGTTGAAAGAAGGGATTTCATTCTTCAAGAGAGGGTTCTACTTTGGCTTGCATTTTCCTAGTGACAGAGGCATCCCTGGCATCCCTCGAGTTTTTCACTACCCCTGAGCCTTTCGGTGAGGTTGGTAGTGGATATCAGGTACCTCCTTCTTTGCCTGCTTATTTGACACATGAACTCTTATCAAATGCATGTTCAACTCAGTGGACAATGTCTCAACTCTATTGGTGATCTTTACAAGATTGATGACTTTCACCTCATAGGAGCTAAGTGAAGAAGACCTTGAGGGGCCTTCTTCCTTAGCTCTTGTTGTAGGAGATTCATAAGGTGCACACCTCTTGCTATTCAACCCTTGCAATCTCATCTTCCTTCCCCTTACAATGATCTAGATTGGGAGAATGATGACCTCCCAGTTGATGAGGACTAGGGGAGCATGGGTCTTCTTTACCAATAGACTAGGTTTGTATGTGTTGTGTTTCCCTCGTGCTTGTCTTTATGTGTTCCTGGAGGACCCTTGTCACCCTTGTAAGTGCTTATATACATGATTATTTTGTGTTGTAAAAATTCTTCTATATGTTCCATCATTATTCTATTTGTTGTGCCTTGATTTTCAACAATTGGGGACGATGCAAAGTGTTGGGGGCATTTGCACATCCCTTCCATGTTTATCCACTTTTTTAATAGCTATTTTTATTTTGTTTTCATGTACCCTTATTTTTGATCAAATGTAGGGGATTGATGACAATTCATTTATACATTATATTATATCTATCTATCTATCTATATCTATGAGTAGTTTTGACCTCAAATTATCAAATCCCCTATCTCTTGATTTCTTCATCTTTGCATTATATTTCTCTCTTCTTTTCTTGCTTCGTGATGTTTTGATGCTTATGTGCTTTCCCTCACGTGTGTGACAAAATTTTCCCATTTCCAAATCATGTTATGTATCGCGAGCCACAACATCATCTTCTTCTCTCTCCTTAGGATGTCACGTTCCTACAACCTTAGCATGCACCATCCTAAGGGGGATACCATGCTTCTCTGATTTTCAACAAGGTGTATTCGATGGCCAATGAATCTCTTGCTTAAAATATCTCATTTTTCAAAAAATGCACTCTTCAACAAGGCCCCTAACATAATTTTTTTTCTTTCGAAACGAATTCGTAGAGAAAGAATCTAAAAAATTTCCTTCAAGAAGGAAGAACTTTTCTAATGAAAAAGTCTAAAAACTTTCCCTTGCAAGGGAGTATTCTTTCCTTTAAATTCCTTGACAAAACAGATCTTTCAAAAGGATTCCTTGATGCTAGAATCGTTTACAAAAAATGTTGCACTTTATAAATAGAGTGTCCCTTGAGTGGATCCCTTTTCTTTCGAAGGGTTCCCGAGGGACCCCTTTGAAATCTTCTCCTTCAATTTCTTGTGTCATGATATAACTGTATTTTTGTCAGCATGTGTAGCTTTCGCTATCTAACATGTTTTTTCTATGGATTAACATGTTGCTTTGCAAGACCGAGCACCTATGAAGCTACTTTTTCAACCAAGCTTGGAGGGTTGAGAACCTTTTCAAGCTTACCTTACAATACTAAGCACTTGTAAAGGCCAATCAGAGTCTGCAAAGCCTTCACATCTAGCCTCCCTCAAGACAAAGCACCTATGGCACCTCATTTGTAAGACCAAGCACATGTAAAGAATTTTTCATTCTACAAGACCAAGCACTTGTAAAACCTTTATTCATCTTCTATAGGACCAAGCACCCATGAAGTCAACTCTATAGGACTGAGCACCTATAGAGCCTTTTGTTCATCTTCTACAGGACCAAGCACCTATAGTGCTTTTGTTCAAATTTCCTTAGGACCGAGTACTTGTGGAGCCATCTCTCTCTCTCTCCTGCACTTGAGTATGTCATATCGTGGTCTTCTTCCTTGAAGATTCAAGTATATATTCCTCAACCTTCTCTCTACTTTATCATGCATTCGCTAACACTTATGCTTGCTAAAGTGGGGAAAAATGTAATTGTGTGAATTTACACACCTAGGAAAATTCCACATTTACACTACCTCCTACCTTAGAAAATTAACTCTGATAATGCAAGATCCTTATTTTTGCCACCATTTCCTATCCACTTGGTAGTTGTTTTGTGTGTCAATGGGGCATATTCTATCTAGGATGCTAGCACAACGTGTAGACATCTACATAGCACGTTGTCATCCTAATAGGATTCTCCCCTCTAGAATCCACAAAGGCATTACACTCCTCCATTGGATGCGAAGTGTAATGCTTCATGCCCCTTTGAGCGACTTCAAACAGTCCTTTTTCCTCCTTTCTTTTCTGCAAATTAGTCTATTCTTCATTAATTATTCCTTTGGGAACTCTCTTGATCACTCTTGCTCTCAGACACACTTCTACATTCACTTCAAGCATCTACACCTTCATTGAAGCTGCAAGTTGTGTTTTTTTGGCTCACTCTCTTCATTGTTGCAGCAACATTGGCCTTGAAAATCTTTTGAGCTCACTCCTTCCTCCATTTTCCTTGAGAGCATGTGGTTGATAACGTGATATCCTTCCATCTTCACTCACTTTACATTGTCATATTGATATCGTAGCATATTATGTTTGCTTATCATTGGGTGTTTCTATTTCTATGTACTCTCCTTTATCATATTTCTACAATAGTTGCTATTTGGCCATCCATGGAGGTGGAAACACCAAAGCAGGGGATTGACTAAGGAAGTCCTCTAAACATAACCCCAACATTTTCTTTTTCTTTTGGTTGTAGGTTTTTCATTAAGTGAAGTTCTCAAAGATCTCAACTCACGAGTTCAAAGGTCCATTTCTACCACCTTTCTCTTGCCAAATTCTAGCTTAGCATTGTTAAATTATTCTTCTTGTTGTGTTGTTATTTCTACATTTTCCATCTTTTTCATAGCATAAAACCTCATTGGTCAATTTATTAGTAATTTTTTTAGTGTTTTTTTTTTCACTCTACTTTTTCTATCTATACAGACGCCAGCACTCCATTGATATGTCAGTGCATCATGCTATATTTTGTTTCCTACGTTGTCATCCTCTGGTGGTGAGCTACTTAAGTTGCAGACTAAACCCTAAGATTTGACTTGTTTGACCCCTGAGACATTCACGTTAGTAGAAGGACAGAGACAAACTGGTTTTCCTTCTTTTTCATCCCTTAAACCTTAAACCTTTCTAATTCATTCATTTAGCTTGAGGTAGATAAGGGTAGTCTATTGTTCAGGGCCCTCTCATGACCTCGAGTCTTGAGCAGTCAGCCCCCCTCCTCTACACCTTGATCCTTGATACATGTTTTCTATAAATCTTGGTTTTTTTAAAAATTCCATGACTATCTTCATATGAATTCATCTTTTCCAAAAATACATAATTCTCCATTGATAATGGTATAGGGGAGATCTATGTGGTTGAAATTTTTATCTTCTTTGTTATAATTATTTAGGAAGGTACTATAGATAGTTCTTGAACAATGTCCTATATCTAACTGGATACCACACATATCTTGAATAGGAATATAACAAGAAAATCATATTCAATATGTTCTTCCTAATTGTAAATTCTAGAAAGATAGTATACTCCTTGATTGGATTTTTTGTGTTTCACTATAATCTTGAAAGGGTATTAGCCATCAATATATTCAATTACTAGAAGTTGTGCGCTTGTAAAAGTAACTAAATGATTATTCCTACCTCTAGGTTGTGTTAGTACTATGCCAATTAGGATACTAGATGAATTGGCATGATCATGATATAGTTGTGTCAAATATATAAATATTAATAACGGAGCCTCTAGTAATATTTTTAAGTGCATCAAATAATAAATGGTACTAATCTATCCATTTAAACTTATTTTTCTTTTTCTTGAATAATTCCTCAATAGGTCCAAAGATTGCAACATGGTTTATAATAAATTTATAGTAGTAACTAGTATAACCCAATATTTTTTTTATTTGTTACACTCCTTTGGGTTAGTAGATTTAAAATAATAACTTTTTTAAGTGGATCTACCTTAATTCTCTCTTTATAGATGATATGAATCCTAAAAGGCTACTTGATGAATAGAAAAATGGGTATCTATTGATATCGCACATTTTCCACTCAATCATTCACTAATGTCCTAGGAGTCCCAATTGGATTGACTATCAACCTCACAAGGTGAGTCAATTCACAATTAAGAAGGTCCTAGGAGTGGGTTCTTTGAGTTCTAAGGGGTTCACCACCAAGAGAATGCTTGGAAAAGAAAAATTTTGAAAACACGTTGTGATATAAAAAATGACCTAAAACTAGAAATGTAAGCTAAATGAGAGATGAAAATGATGAAATTATGCAACAGGGAGATTGTATGTGTGTACCTAGGAAGTTTGAAGATGTTGTTAGGATTTTGGAAATGTAAAGAAGTTGCCAAAAAAAATTGTGGAGGACTAAAACGCCCAAAATGGTGTATTAGTCCTGCTACTATTTTTTGGGGCAAATACAAAGTCTTCAGATGTCAGAACCAGATCTTGAAAAATATTTAAAAAATATGCCTAGGAGGACTAAGATGCCCAAGGTTGTGTATTAGTCTCATTCTAAATTTTTGTAAACTCTGAATAGGATCCCAAGCTACAAGGTCTACACTTGCTTCCCTTCCTATCTCAGGTTTTGAAACTTCTAGATTCAACCTGTAGGTTAGTTTTTGTAAAGATGACAACTTTTTGATGCAACTTTGCAACTTTTACAACTTTGCACTCCAAGTGATCTTCAAGTCTTCAACCTAGATCTGTAGTCACAAATATGCAAGGAGGGAAAAACTTATTTGTTAGTGAATGGGGGTTTTCCTTGGTCAAACCCCTTGTTGGTAATTAAACCTTGAAATGAAATAGAAATAATGAAGGAAATGGTGAATGAACAACATGCAATGCTACAACTCACCAAACCCTTGAAAATTCTACAAACTTGTGTGCAATGGTTGCAATGGATATGGATCTTGAATGCTTGAAAGATAGGACTTGAATTGCTTTCTTGAATCAAAACCCTACATCACAAATGTTAGCACAACACACATGATGCAAGAAAACTATTTGATATGATGCCTGAATCTAAAATGGCTCCAAATGCTTGATGAATCTTCTCTTGAATGCTCTTGTGAACTCAATTATGCTATGATAAAGGATGTCACAAAAGACTTGGGTTGAAATGAATGAAGGAACCTTGTATTTATACTTACTTATGCTTAATATACCAAAATTCTATCACACCAAGCCAACCTATGAATTAATTAAAAAAGGAGGCTAAATCCCACCAAAATTTGAAATTAAATCCTGAAAAATGACTCAAGGAGGACTAAGACACCCTAGGTGGTGTCTTGGTCCCAAGTCCTAAAAACTTGGGGCACAGACACCAAAAAGGGGCCCAATCCAAACATCTCAAAATCAGGGTCCCGGGAGCCTTGGGGGACTAAGACACCCTAGGTGGCATTTTAGACCTGACCCAAAAATCAAGGACACACTAATGGATTCATTAAATTATCATTTATGCATTGGAGAATGTCGGGATTAACCAAAAAAAGATGTCATTCATACAGCTTGTGGACACCAAATAGGACCAATTAAGCCATAAAGAAGCATAAATAAAGCAAGGCGGGCCCAAACAAGTGTGAAAATGCAAGGTTATGCATTTTACTACACTACGCTATTGAATGGAGTTGGAAATGTGTATTTCTAAATATTTAATGAAATTCTAAGACTATAAAATCTTTCAAACATTAGTCTTAGTGGTTGAATGTGATCCTTTAGCATTCTATATAATATTCATACATCAAGATATACTTAAAAAAATTCATGTACAAAATCTTTGAAGGGATTGACCATAATTCAACCAAAAACTATGATTGTATTATTTAGTTTGAATGGCATAACTATATTGTTAGTGTAGGTCTTTATTTTCCTTATGTTAGGGGCATTTATTTTTTCCTACACATTATTTAAGCTTGCTTATGTTTATTAGGTGTGGTTAATATGAGGACACATAGTAAAATACATCAGCAACATGTGTCACTATTTTCCACACATGGGTAGTTGAGTTACACATCCTCTTTTGGCTTGTTGTGCTACCTCACATAACCACTGTTTTATATTTACCTGAGTAGGTTACAAGGTAGTTGGGTTTCTCACCCTCTTTTGGCTTTATGTTCCACCTCACATAACCTCCATTTTGGCTCAGAAGAGGCATGTTAACCCAACCCTTAGCCTTGGACCTACAATTACAAGGCCATGTTAATAGCTAGAGAAAAAACTATTTTAACAATATGGTTGATAACTCTTTTTTTAGATTTTTTATGAAATTGAAACCCATTATAGATGACAATATCTATTTTTTAAATATGTAATATTTTTTATGATTCGAGATTATTTTCTATTTATTAATTGGTTTATGAGGAAACTAGTCTATAAACTTGAAATGTAAGGGGCTCATATTTTTTAATAACTTATTTTAAGTTTCCTTTAAAAAAATATGTGTCATCAATCTACACACAATTATTTCCATGGTGAAAAAAATATTAGTTTAGCTCAAATTATGCTTGTCAAACATGAGAGGTTTTTCAAAAATAGCAATTAGAGCCAATAAAAATTAATTATTATTTTTTTTTAAAGCATATACAAAATTAATTTGTATCATCTAGGTATTAAAATAAATTAAACATTTGAAAACTAGACTTTTTTAATATTCTATGCATAAGTGCTTCAAATTTTTAGTCCAATTGTGATAAACATTGATTTTCAAGAAAAACACTTACTTTTTGGCCAAAAAGTGGACCCAATTTATTTCACCCACCCATACTAGTGGTGTATGTGGTATCATTCAATATTTTTTTCCTTGTTTTTTTATATTTGAGGTGTTTTATTTATGTTTTATTTCCCAAATTTATGTCTTACTTCTTTGTTTGGTAAATGTATTACATCTATAATCCTTTTGAGCACATTGTATATTTATAATTTTGGATCCTAAAATTGGAAAGTACAAAAATTTTCCTTTGTTATATTCCAATGTTTTGTTTCTCCTCTTAATTCCTAATTGTTTATGAGAGTTAGAGTTCAATAAAATAATTGTGTTCTTAGAATCATTAGTTTCTCCTATCTCATCCCATGCTCCATCATATTCAATTATTCCACTAATATTCCTTTGTATTGATTAAGGTAACTATGGAAAAAATGGCATGTACATAAAAAAATAGCTAGATAGGAAAGTCGAACGAATCTCACCAATAATGAGACTAGAAAAAATAACAAACAAAATGTAAGAGAGGGGGGCCAACCATAGCAAGGCTCCAGGTCATGGAGAGTTGAGTTCAAAGGGTTGCCCTAACTTACCTCACTCTAAAGGGGTGTTTTATTACAAGGATTGAGAATGATAAGGCTTGTGATGTACTTCAATCACCTTAAAAATCTCGAACTTAGGTTTGGGCTAGGCGAGATGGATTTTGGAGTCGGTATTGTGCCTCAGATAGCTCTCTATCTGAGGACAACAGTGTAGTTCTGGGATGACAGCGCGACGTGTTGGCATCTCTCAAGTGTGCTGGCATCCATATAGTCAAAAAATAGTGAACACAACACAAACTACCAAAAAACAAACTAACATCCTAGCTAGTAAATATAGACAGTAAAAATAGAATGAGAAAGTATAAAAAATAGAGACTAAAGTGATAAAAACAAGTACACAAGAACCAGGGTGACAAAGATAATCGTGCAAAAGTGTTTGTTTTCCAGCTAGCTCCACACGTACTCTCACCTGTACACAAAAAGAAGGGGAAAATTGTTGGGGCTATATAGGGGTCTTCCTTAGTCAAACCCTTGTTTTGGTGTTTCCACCTCCATAGATAGCTAAAAAGCAACAAAGTAGAAATATGCAATAAAGAGAGGTAAAGAAAGTAGAAGTTGCAATAAAAACTACAAAAAAGTAAAGTTCTACTCAACCAAATCACAAAGGAGAGGATCGAAACATTACCACTGCCACCCAAAAGCTCACTAGCCAATGGAGGAGAATATGGACTTGGCAAGGTCACCATAGTCAAAACTGTGATGTAGGGAGGTCTTGCAAGACTCCAAACCTACGCTGATATGGCTTGCTTCACACTTGCTATGTGGAGTTGATGGAGTGTTGTTGCTGCAATGGATTGTTGAAGTGTTGCTTGGGAGTGAAGAGAATGCTAGAAAATGCTAAGAGAATGCCAATCTATTGCTTAGAGAATTTAGGAGTGAAAATGAGATGAAGATGGATGAATTTAAAGGAGAAGAGGGAATAATATTCCATTTTTGGGGTCGATTGGTCGAAGAGGGACATTACAAATCATTCCCAATCAAATGTGTAACACCTCTTCCAACTTCAGATGCAGGAATCCATCAGGGTCAGAAGCACACCACGCTGACATCTACGCATTGCGCATGTATCCCCAACAGAAATTCTCTCACCGACACAATAAACAGATGCCAAGTGGAAGGAAGGAAATTGGGTGATGTGGAATTTTTCCTTTGGATTTGATTTTCTAAGGTGAGGATGTGTAAAAGGGGAATTTGCATAAGGGGTACAAATTTTCACCTATACATTTTTCCCCCAATTTAGCAAGCATGAATAATGATGAGTGCTTCGATAAAGTAGATCAAATAGTTAATAGGGTTAGAAATTTATACCTGAACCATCAAGGAAGTAGACCATGACCTGGTGAGCTCAAAATCATAAGACAAGTAAAGGACTCCATAGGAACTCTCCCTGAGGAGTTTTGGATAGAAGATTCCATAGCCCTACGAAACTATGAAGCTACAGAAAGTACACCAAAGGCCCTCAAACCAACGATGGACAAATCCCACAAGATGAAAGCATCTCACAGGCCTGCAGACCTGTAAGGAGGCAGCCCCCAAGAACTCTCACATGAAGTAAGCTCTGTGAAGTATTCACCTTACAGGACTGCAAACCTACAAGAAGGTATCCCCCAAGATCTCTCACATGAAGGAAACCCCTTATAGGCCTACAAACCTGCAAGGAGGTATCCCCCAAGATCTCTCACATGAAGGAAACCCAAAGAAGTAAGTGGCTTATAGACCTGCAAGGAGGCGACCTCCAAGATCCCTCACATGGAGGAATCCCAGAGAAGGAGACTCCGCAAAGTCGGAAAGCAGCTTCACAGGTGCACCTGCAAAGCAACATGTTTACCCACAAATAAAGCATGTCTACAAAAAAGGTGGCCATCCAGGAAAATAAGAAAACAGTCATGCTGACTATCAATAAGTTGTAAGGATTTCAAATGGGTCCCTTGGGAACTTGACATGAAAAGGGGGGCCCACTCAAGGGACACATTGTTTGAAAATGCAAAAAAGACACTTTTTCTCAAACCGATTTGTCATCAAGGAATCCTTTCGAAAGATGTTCACTTCACCAAGGAATTCAAAAGGAAGAAAATGCCCCCTCGCAAGGGAAGGTCAAATTTATTTCCACCATGGAGGAAATTTCTCAATTTCTTTCTTTGTGAACCCATGATGAAGGAAACACGTTCCATTAGGGGTCCTATTTGTGAATGCGGTTTAAAAAAGAAATGTTTGTGAGGATTTTTGGGAAAAGATTCATTAGTGACGAATGTATTTTCTGAAAATTGTAGCATCGTAGAAATGGAATTGTCACACATGAGAGGGACAACTCAAGCAAAGATGAGAAAAAGAAAGGAAAAGAGTGAAAAGGAAATAGACATAAACAAAGAGCATAGGGGTGATCTGATATTTTGGGGTTAGAACTACCCATAAATATATGTATAAGTATAATAATAATATATAAATGAACTGTCATCAACCCCCTAATATATTAGACCATGTGAAGAATGCATGAGAAGAGAGAGTAAAAATAAAAAAATTGGGTCAACAGGGAAGGGGAGCATAAATTCCAACACTTTGCATCATCCCCAATTTTCTGAAAATCAAACACAAACATGGAAGAATGATGATACAAATAGAAGAAGGTTTATGACATAAAATCACTCTTGTATCCAAGCACCAACAAGGATGACAAGGGTCATCTAGGAACACATAACATAATCATGGGGGAACACAACACAACACATACATCTAATATAAAGATAAAGAAGAGGCCTCCCCCTAACACTCATCGACCAAGAGGTCATCTGCTTCCCAATCTAGATCATTGTAAGGGGAAGGAGGATAAGCCTGTAGTTGTGGAATATTAAGAGGGGGAGTATCTGACCCTCCCACAACAAAGGCTAAGGAAGAAGGCCCTGCAAGGTCTTCTCCACTAGGCTCTTGTGGAGCTATGGTCAGCGATTTTATGAAGATTGCTAACAAGGTCAGAACTTCATCTAGAAAGTTAAATATGCACTTTACTGGAGTTCCATGTTGTACCTCAGTGAGAAAAGAAGGTTGTTCCCAAGGTTCACCGCTTGGCTCACCGAATGACTAAGGAATGGTGACAAACTCAAGGGAAGTCGAAACTAGTTCTATTACTAAGACAAAACAAGACAACGCAAGACCACCCTTCAAAGAAAGTGGGCTCCTCTTATTCCCTCCATTACTGGAAGGGCCATCCTCTACCTTATGCTTCGTTGAGGGAAGTGAACTCCCCACAGACAAGGCGAGAGGTGTGGAGGAGGAGCAGGAAGAAAAAACTGCAATAGATACCACCGAAATATTTGGCATATCTACAAGTTTAGGGAATGGTGGGATGTCTAGAAGGGACATCAATAAGGGAAGCTCAACTGAAGGAGCAATAAACACCTACACCTTTTTGGGGTCAAGTGCACTTGCACTCACAGTGGGATTTAGAAGCGAGATTGAACTAGATTGAATGGAAGTAGAGGGGAGGAGAGAGGAGGACACAACAAGAGGCCCTGAAATGGGGGTGGTTGAATCCTCTTCCTTCTTCTGCAAAGTGGTCTACTCATCCATGAGAGCCCTTCACCGGTGCTTGTGCTCATGCGTAAGGAGGTTTCTATGACTCTTCGAGCTAGAGATCGGGAGCTGTGAAGGGATGAAAGGCTCCTGCTCAACCATGGGAGTGTCCACTATAATCATTTTTGGTGGAGGTTCAGGCTCCTAAATGGGAGCAGGAGGAAGAGATTGAGAAACAACAGGGGGAGTCAGCTCTAATGCCTCAGCAATGGGCCTCTTCCCGTTTACTGCTTTGGGAGCAAAAGTGGTGGGAGGCCGCGAGGGCTAGTACATAGAGGATTCCTCACGGGGACCCTTTTTCTTTCCATACAAGTAGTACCAAGGTCCAAGTGGATTAGTAGGGAGATCCAATATCCTAATCTTAGGTTTACACCAAGCAAGAACCATCAGACTTAGTAGGTAAAAGCCAGGAATATTCATCCAAAAGTCTTCTCTAAAAAGGAGTAGGAGAGCCATCTCGAGGATGGGGTGGCTTCTCTTTTCCCTTTCAAGAAGAGGAGGCATCAATTTCGGTTGTCCCTTTCCCCCAGTCTTATACTTCACATAATTCTTGTAAAGCAGGTTCATTCTCAGGGGAACCGAACTGACTAGGGTGGGCCAAAAATGATCCAATGAGTAACTCCCACGAGACACCAATGGCTGGTATCCAGTGTCATGTACTACATGCACAACACCTTCATGGGGGAACTTCAAACAATTATGAATTACAGAGGTAATTCCATTCATGGAAGCTAGCCAGGGTATGCCTAACTTTATCCTGAATAAATCCAACTCTGAAATAACATCAAAAACTATTTCTACATCCCTAGGTCCAATTAAGATGGACAGAGCTATTGAGCCATATGGCTTTAGACAAAGACCATCATGTGTACGGATGGTAGATTTCATTTGTTTGTACTCCTTTCTATGCAATGAATTAAGCCACAACGTCTCTTCCGTAATAACATTCACTTGACTCGCGGGGTCAACTAAGACCCCTGTCATAATGTTTCCATTGAGGTAAGCATGAATGTAAAGGGGGGAGGGCTTATTTTTCAAGGGCATATCCTACGAATTGAATGTCATGTCCAGTGAGCCAATTGCAGGTTGCATGGTAGGAGTGACTATGACCATGTTAATGTATGCCTTAGACTAAGTGGTAGAATCAAAGGGATTGATAATCATGTTGGCAGAATGCGACAAAAATGGGTCCGTGTATATCTGCAACTCACTATTCGCTTTCACCACCAATTTTTTTGTATTTTGTTTACTTCCTATTAGTGATCCAAATTTTCACCCCTAATTCCAAGCTATGAAAGAACTTAGCAGGTTTGGATGTAACATGGGACTGCTTTTAGGTTGTGCGTGTCCTATTTGAAAGTAGACCTCTAGATTATGGGCTAGCTCCCCTTTTGATGCCACTTAACTAATGATTTTTGAGGAAAAGTGTAAGAGATGCATAAAACATGAACATTAATCGAAACTACCTAAGGTGATACACCAGAAACCACCTAAGACTTGATAACAGCCTATCACATTCAAAAGAATTTCATAAAACTTTATTCACACAACTCATTTTCACATGCATTTCACATAAGTAATTTATAAGGAGGTTTCTAAACAAGACTCTTAGAATGAAAATAAAGTCTCACAACTAACAACACTATTAACTAACACAGCTTATAACCTGTAATAATGCATTTTTTGCTAAATAGATGCCTAAACATGAGACAAGTTTGCAAAGAAAGATTAAATTTCATAAAACATACTGATCAATCACTAACAGCATGCTATGAAATATTAAATGAGAAGGTAAAATGCTCTATTTTATTGATTCAAAGTACTCATTGTATAACAAGTCCATATGAGTTACAATACTACTCCATGCTGAAAAATAACTCCAAAAACCAAAGCTATCACTCTGTTGGAAAGAAAGAACTAACTCCAAAATGCCAAAAAGAAGCTACTTAAGCAAAAACCCATCAAATCCCTTCACACATGTCCATCTAGAAGGTTTTGGTCGGATGCAGCAATGAAGCAAAAAAAGAACCTTCTAAAATCACTCCAAAAGTCCTCCAAATGGTCCAAGGTCAAGCCAAGACCATAGCCATGCCAAAAGTGTGACAAAACAGCCTCCAAAATAGCACATTTATCTCCAAAATAGTCGAAGGCACAACTCACACACTCTCCTCATGTCTGCAAGTCATAATTTTGTCTCCTGCAGCCTTGACCCATGCTATATGTGTGTTTTGAAAACACAAGACACTAATTTGTATTAAAACAAAGATAATTTGCTTAAGTGATTTATAATCCACCACTTAAACAAATTACTTTACATTTCAAAGACCAATGCAAAAGGTCCCACCAACAATATTAAATTACATTACATTTGCATATGAATAACATCCCAGTGATTTGCAAATCACTTAAATGAAGGATACATCTAAATGCTTCCAAAAGCATTAAGAAAAATCATAACTCCAAGGCATTTGATGAAATTACACTCACCTCCACTCTTGCACTTCAAGACCACACACTTGGTCAACATTCTCCATGATTTTCAAAGACAACAAAAGGCCCATATTTCGGCCTATGTGGGCATCAGGGACTCCACACATCTTGGAAGGCATAACTCAAAGTCTTGAAGGCATCAAGGAATTACATGCTTCAAATGTCAAAGGAATAACATTAGGATTTGGCACATTTCACATTTTCTTCATGGAGGACTTAGCAATTTTGAAAGGTAGGGCACATGTTTTCAATCATGAAAATAAGGCAAAATTTTCCTAAGTCTTGGCACTTGTCATTGGCCCCCATAACACATTTAAATGTGTTTCATTTTTAAAATGAATGGGAAAAACTCCCATTGACTTTCCCAAGGGTTCAAACCCTAAACAACAAAAGATGAAACAAAGCAAAAAAAAAAATCATTTTTTGCTTCAATCCTTCTGGAAGAAGCCATGTTGCCGCCATAGGGTTTCATGCTTGCACACAAAACATGATTTTCTGATGGCTTCTTGGCAATTTTCTGATGAAAAATATAGAGAATAACATGGAATTGCATTCTTTTGACAAGAATCTATGTTATATCACTTTTTTTAAGGTCATTTTGAGCTCAAAAGTTGCGGCCTGTAGCATATTTCTGACCATTTTGTTTTTTTTCTCCTTTCTGTTGTTATTTCTCCTTCACACAACTGCCATGGTGACTTCTTGAAGCTCGAATGGAGGCCCTTTTTAGTAACAGAATTCTTGCAATTTGAAGGAAAATTTCATAAAAGCTCTGGTAAGCTTTGTCAACCCACTCCATTCTTTGCAAATAAAGCTCAAACTTGAGCTTTCATACAAGTATAATGTTGAAAGATAGTTTATTTTCCTATATTTGAAGTTTAAATAAAAACCCAAGTGTATTTCATGGTTTTGTGAAGAATTTTTTCTCCTTTGGCCATGGCCATGAAAATGAAATAGGGTTTCATTGACTTTTGATTTTCTTTTAAAACTCAACGATAACCTTTAAATGGCTCTATATCTATAATTTTTTAATAGACCCAACTCTTTTCTGTTGTCTTGTGAAGAAAATGAACTTTTGGCCACGGTCATGGAGAAAAGCTTAGGGTTTTGACATACCATTGTTTTTTGTTCAAAACTTCATGATATCCTTGAAAATACTTTTGTATTTCCAATCCATAATAAAATAACCCAGATGGGTTCTTTGATCTATAGAAAACTTTGCAATTTCTATAAAAACCCCAAGTGGGTTTTCATGTTTTTGAAAAGTAGAAACCCATATTTGGGCCACGGTTGTAAGAGAACTTGGTCTTCAATGCTTCAGTTGCTCTTTTCTAAAAGGAAACTCACTTTTATTCCTTGTATTCTGTATTTTGAAACACAACCCAAAGTGGTTTTTCTTGTGTCTTTGTGATGAAAAGACATTTATAGGTCGCGGCCATGAAAATGTATTGGAGTATTGTATACATTTGTCATTTTTGAACATCTCCATTCATCTTATTATTTCAATTTGACACAAACCCCAGATGGGCTTTTGATTTAAGAAGAAAACACTCTTTTTTTACCTCTGTATTTTGCATTTCATAATAAAAAACAAGTGGGTTTTTTTTTAATTTGTGAAGAAAATGACCTTACCAGGCTACCATGACACATTCTCTGAATATTATCATAAAAGTTCTCCTTTTTGCATCTCTGAAGTTGTATTTGGTATAAACCTAGATGAGGTTTTTCTCATTTTGTGAAGAACTCAGATTTGATGACCAATTTAAAGAATGTTTCCCCCAAAGTTTGGTTGTAAAAATATTCAATGCCATTGCACAGTGTGAGTATAGTTTAAAAGGCTCCACTTCATTTCCATTTTGGAATTCTTGTGAATCTTTAAGGAAATTCTTGTTTTGATTTTCTACATTCTTGTTATTATTTAAAAGATTATCTTTCTTCTCTACATCGCCATCATTGAAGAAAGGTCAGATAAGAGTGTGCAGTCAACAAAGCATTTACTTTATTGTTGTCTCCTTGTGCAGTTTCCATAACTTCCTTGGTTAAATTCTCAACTTCCTCCCTCCAAACCAAACCATCACCTCTCTTATTCAACCTTCTTCATGTCTTCCACTGATATTGTATATACTTTGAGTTAGTTGTTTGATCAATCCGTTGAGGAAATGCCAACATAGGAACACCCAAATTGAGGCTCTCTAGTGTGTAATTCCACCCACAATGGGTTATAAACAAACCCACAAAAGAATGAGAAAGAACCATCAGTTGTGGACACCAAGGTACCACTAATCCTTTCCCCATAGTTTCCTCAAAGAAACCCTCTGGAAAAATATTGTGTAGTGTTGCTTTCTTCTTTGTCATCACCATCATCGAATCACCCATAAAAATGAATAAATAGTGGCCTTCAGTCCAAGATCTATTTCATAGATCTTCTCTTTGGAAAGCATGATGACACTTCCAAAGGAAACATATATCACAATTGAGTCCTCTTGTGCATTCAGCCAATTTATGCAATTTGTTGCTTTCCATAGATGTACACCACCCTCTATGTCTTCAATAATTTTTTCCATCTAGAAAAGCTAATGGAAGTAGAGGACCTATTGTTCTAAATGGAATGGGTGAGTCCATATATTTCATTTTTGTTGCTTCTAGTTCATTGAAGGAGTTTCCCAATATCCATGTTGCTTGAGAAATGATACTGAACTAATTCAACACAACTTGGGTTGCAGCTAGATAAGGACTTGAATGTTGTAAAAATTATGGTAGATCTAATGGATGTAGTTGTGGAAGTCTCAATATTGCCTCCACATTCATAGCATTCTCTAGTTTATTCTTTTGTTTTATGTAGCTTTCCTTTGTTTCACAAAACACATCCTTTGTTGGCTCAAATGCCTAAACTCATTTGTTGTTTTTTTCCTAATCATGCTAGCTTGTTCTTTAAATGAAACATTTAGACTTTATGCTGAAAAACAACGGACTATTTACCTTTTGAAAGCAACAAACATATGAAAGAATGATACTCATTTTAGATGCAAAACAGAATGCATGTTGTACCTTGTCTCCCACTGCTTGATTCTTTTTATGCAGTCTCCATTAGATGTGAATGGTTGAACAGTATAAATGCTTTTAAATGTTCATGTGTTGGCCTCATTTATAAAGCACATTTTATTTTCATAGCCCCTTTTGATCTTGCTTAAGGGTTGCTCCATTGATGGAACTATTGTTTGAAATGCATTGACTAAACCTATAACATGATATGATTTTCTTTCACTTTACTTGTTGCATTCTTAAATACATTTTGTTGCATAGCCTTCTTTGAAGATCATGTAGCATGAAGTGGTTTTTCTTCTATCTCTATTGAGTGAATAACCATTGGTTTATTCCATGTGAACAGTGTATGGTTCTTTTGGCTCATGTAGACTTGTGTCTTTCACCATGTTCTTTCACTACTCTTTGTTATTAGCTCTTGTCACACAAGGTTATTATTGCTCATAGATTCTTGTTGTCCCTTTAATGTAGATTTTTACTATTGTCCCACCATGAAATGTAGCATGTATTCTCCCTTCTTTGACTTCCCCAATCCTCATGGTTCCACAATAATTTCTTGCTACCCCACATGTTTGTAACCTAGTTTCCACAACATTTCAGCCCTTATGATCATATTCAACAAATAAACACCATCTCCTCACTTTAATTCTAGTGGGCAGACACATGTCATCTATGTTGGTGACCTGATATCTCACCATCCTATGTGATGTGTGGTTGGCCAATAGGGTTAAGGTGAGAGGGACCTAATAGCACCTTGCACTATTACTTCATGTTGCCCCATATGCCTCATGATGGCTTCAGGCATGTCTTGATTTCTCCTTAATTATTTAAGAGATGCATAATTGAACTTGATGCATCTATAATTGAACTTGATGCATCTCTAAAATCACTTACTTCTTTTAATAAAATGGATCTTGGATCCACTTAAGAAGATTAAAGGACATATCCAGAAAAATGTACCTTCCTTTTGACATAATGGCAGCCATATGATTGATTCATTATGAAAAGATGAAGTATGAACTCTTGACAGCTCAAATTATATGTTGCATCTTTTGAATCTGATAATAAAATTTGATCAACTGGTGTGATTCCATGTTGATTTAATGCATTAATAGCATGTCTATCTTTGATCAAGTTTCTCAATTTCCTATCCCTCTTAAAATATCAAAGGGAAGCATGTTGAACTCTACCCTCGTGGGAGCCACATTTACCCCACATTTTGTAATAAGTTGAATTAGAACAGTAACAAGACTTGTCCTAAATCTGCACAAGGAACAAACAGTTAGATAAACAAAGCATATCATAGGTGTGTTTGATCACTCCTTTCTTGTTTTTAGGGACACTTATGGTATGCTGCTATTTTAATACTTGTAGACATTTGATCACATGTTTATGAATGTTTTGCATATAATTTTGATCAGGTATCTTTCACTGCTCTAACAATATTGTTTTAATCCAATGCAGGAAACCTAGGAGCAGCGAGGAAGGATTCAAATGGAAGCAAAGCAGCAGAGAAGAAGAGATGATGCAAGGCCAATTCAATGAAATTCGTCATTCCACCGAGAAATGATGGGTCCCTTTTCATGTTATATGCAATTTTAATTTTGTGTCCATATGCGTATGATTTATTCTTTACTAGCATTAGGATAGCTAGTTCCTTGGCTTGTGAGGGACATTTATACTCTCATGATTATCAATAAAGATTACATTTGCAATACACATGGTTCTCTTTCTCATTTTTTATGTAATTGCAACATTGAAATAAAATATAATCTTTTTTTTGACAATCTCTTTTATGCATATTAATGTTCTTAGTAGACTATGGTATATCTTTTAAAATGTTTAAACGAAAACACCAAAAGAATAAACACTTAAGTACCTAATTTCATCTGAAAGCTAAAAATCAGGTAACACTTCCATTGAGACGAATAGTACCATCCTCGATGTGGTCCTGTATCTCATGATGTAGATGCATACAACGTTCGGTATCATGTCCATTAACTCGATGGTACTAATAGAAGGTATTTGCATCGTACCAACTAGGGTAAGATTCCTTGAGAGGTTTAGGGTTCTCCAAGGCTATGATCTTATCCTTTAGCAACTTCTACAAGATGGAAGAATAAGATTCTACTAACTTTGTGAGTTTTTTATTGCATCTGAGGCCATTATCATTCGTAGTGGTTACTACATTTGCAACAACCTTACCCTTTCTAGATATCGATACAATGGACTTCCCTTCTGAATGGGAGCGCTTGGAGGATCCTCTGAACTAAACTACCATTTGTTGATATTCTCATAATGCAGCACATAAATGTGTGAAATAAGGGTATTTCATAAGGAAAAAATTCTCCTACCAAGGTCTCTACAAGTTTCCTATGAACACCTTCTACATGTCAGAATTAGGCAGGAGGTATGAGATTTATGAGAAGAATGCTTGGTATCGTGCTATGAAATCAGTAATCTTCACATTACCCCCTTGTTTGCATCTGACGAGATCCAAAAAGGTCATCTTCGATTCAATGTTGGCTTGGAACTGTCGGAGAAACTAATTTACAAGTTGATCAAATGAGAAGATAGAATTGTTTGGTAAGGAATAATACCATTCAAGCGTTGTGTCCTTAAGAGATCAAGGGAATAATTTTTCCATCAACGCATTGTGATGGAAGAAGTCTCTACACAGGACATTAAAGGCGGACACATACATTTGTGGGTCCCCTTTGCCCCCATATTTTTTGAATTTGGGAATCTCCATTCCTTGGGGGAAGGGAGTGTTTAGGATTGCTACTGAAAATGGGCTATGTCGGAAGAAGGGTAGAAAGATAGGTTGTGCAAGGGCTTGGGAGAGACTCGCCAGCTAGCTTTGCATCTTACCCATATTCTAGAGATGAGTATTTAGAATAGGGTCTTGGGATGACAAAGGTCTTGTGGAACCTCCTCCAGAACCACCACCAAAGCCACCTTTGGAACCACCAATGGTTGATGAGACAAAAAAATGTCTCATCTATTAGCCAAATAAAAGCATGTGTTTTACTTAATTATGAAGTTTATCAAGACTGAGCATGATGAGGAAAGTAAGAGATTTTTAGTTGGATTAGTCAAGATTTTATCATATCTTAAAAATTATGATATGGGTTCTTGATATTTTTGGATAAAAATTAGGAGACAAGAAGGTGAAAAACTCATTAAATTTTACGAAACCCTAGTTCGTGGTTTGAGAGTAAACTTCACTAGTCTGATCCTCCAAAACTTTTTTTTCATGCTCTAAAATTTTTGGAGCTAAAGAACGATCTAAGTGAAGGATAAGTATGATAGCATTTATGAAGAAGTTGAGCAGTTTTGGCTTCTATAAGTAGTTAAAGGACAATAATTGTGAGCATCTAGGGGAATTTCAAAGCATCTAAGGAAAGTTGTTGGTTTGTGCAAACGAATGGAGCATATCTAGGATATAGTTTTGGGTAGTTTGAACCTTTTTGAAAGCATCTAGGAGTTGTTTCATGATATTTGATGATACACAAGGGAAAGGCACGACTTTTTCAGCACTCAAATGTCTTTTTGGAGCTCATTTAGGGGCTGCAAAATAGGCATATTTGTTTTGGACGACCAAACAAGATTGACTCAACAAGATGAAGAAAAGACATCTTTTTCCCTCAACACATGTTCCTATCTTCTAGAAAGTTGTTGCACAACTATAAGGACCATCTTTTAAAATTCTATAAATTCATTGTAATCAAGGAATCAAATGGGGAAGAGTTTTATAAAATAATAGAGTTCATTTTTTGGTAGCAATAGTGTAGTTGTTTATAGTTTTAATTTCATAGTTTATTTTCCAACAATATTTCCATTCCTTGTTATTCACATTTCCAAAATTTCTCTTTGAATGCTTCTTAAGATAGATTTCATTCCAACATTTTCATTTACCAACTCTTAGATTAGATTTGTTTCTAGTAATTTCTTTCATGCATTGTCTTTCAATTTTTTTTATAGAAAAAGAATGTCATGCAAATGATTTCCTCTCCCTCTTGCATATTGCCATGGACACTTCCCTGGATTGAAATTTATAGTTAAATGATGAGGATTATAGCGACCTTCATCAACGGGGCCACCGCCAGGACCATTATCAGAGCCACCGCCATCAATAGGGCCTCCACCGGAGCCACCTCCACTTCCAAAGTCACCACCATGGCCTCCACCGAAACCACCTCTGCCAGTGCCCCTTCCGCCATCAAAGCCACCACCACTACAAAAGCCTCCACCAATCAACCCATCAAAACCTCCACCACTAGAGGTGGCAGGAAGGGTAAAACTAAAACCTAAGGGTATTCTATTTTCTTTGATAGTTTTGGATCTCTCAGAGGTAGAGGGGATGTTGATTGATGGGACTGTGTTAGTCATGTACACAAATGTGGGAGGCATCAACATTCCTAACTATCTCTCATGTTCTTCGAGAGTGGCCCCTTGTATGATGTTAGGGTTGTTTAGAGGGGCACATGCTTCAATTAGACTAGAGAGACTAGTCAGTAGTTTTATGTATGTTTGATCTTTTCCCACCATATACTTCATCTCCCTAATAACCCGAGCGGCCCTAGCCATCTTTGGATCCTTTTTCAAGTGATTCTCCAAGTCACCCAGTCCTATGCTAAGGGTAGAGATATATTTTGAAGGAATGTGAATGGCCTCATGCTTTTCTACCAACGGTGGTGTAGGAGACATGGGAGGAGTGTGTTGAAAAGACAACTAAGAGGGGGTGAATCAGTTGCAACCAATCACATTCACAAATCTCAAACAATTATTAACTTCACGTCCACTTTAATTTGTTATTAAGTATGAACATGAAGTGTAAATAACAAAAAGAAATATAAACACAAGACAAACTAAATTTACATGGAAAACCCAATAAGGGAAAAACCACTCTAAGGATTAACTCACAATATAAGAGTAATTGCAAAACCGTTGCCCAAGATAGGACTCACTATCCAGATAGGACTCACTGTCCAAATGGGAGGCTCACTTCCTATAGATATAGAAAGATAGAAATAAGAATGTTACATAGAGAACATTATCTCAATGCAACAGAAGATCCACCACAACTTCCACACATCTATAGCCTTGATTAGAGAATTACAGACACCATCATCTCATTGCTTTCAGGAGTCTAACACATTAAATTTTTCGCTGCCTCAATTCACTTTTACACTATCTTCACATCTATCTTTCTTATCACACTTGTGGCATACAAACCTTAACATCTTTCCTTGTATTTATACCATCTTCGTCCTTAGAAACTTTCTCCAAGGTCGGCTACACATGCTTCATTTTACAAATTCAAATTAGGTTAGCAAATCAACATTCTCACGGTGGATAAGAATGAGATTGGACCAAACCAACACTTAACCAAGACCCAAAATAATATCTCGGATCAATCACACGCTTCCTTAATTGATACTTATCCTTCACATGGCGTGTAAACACTAGGTCGACCAAACCTAATGAAAACACCAATGAAATTTGAAGTACGCACTTCCACAACAAGAAGATAACATGTGAACCACATAACAAGCTTCACCATACACTGGAACACATCCTAGATTCCTTCATATTCATCTGTGGAAAATGCAACAACCTGCATACACATAACACTTTCCATCAGTCCATCTGAACTGTACAGACACACACAAAAACTCAAAAACTAGTCTTCTCGAGCACCAAACCATGAACTCCTTTGATAGAACATAGATAACACCATTACAAGCCTTCTTCCAAATCCGCAAGACCTGAAACAAAACAATGGAGGATTGCAAAGTAGAAGCATTTCTCCTAGTCCACAAACAAACAACTTTTCTAGACCAGTTCACAAACCGGTGAACACAACTTTCACTCTTCATCAAACCAGAAAATATAATCCAAGACAACACACATCTCATAGTGCAGCAATGATACTTCCTACTCCCCCTAAGGAGTAGATCCTAGTCATCAGTCTAGATAGATGATGAATTTGTAGATCCACTAGATTGGTGCACCTCTATGTGCACCTAGTTCAAAGGAGGGGAAGTAACCCCCAACTTCTCCTTGAGATACTCAAAAGTATCCTTCAAAAGAGCCTTATTAAATATATAAGCAATTTGATCCTTTGTAGGTACATATTCCAACTTGACTTCATTCTCCAATACCTTCCCTCTCAAGATATGATATCTGATAGATATATGCATTGTCCCTAAATGCATTATCGAATTCTTTGAAATATTTATTGTACTTGTATTATTACAGAAGATAGGGATAGGCTCATCACACATCACACCTATTTCCTTCAATGTTTTCTCCATCCATAACACCTGTGTGCAGTAAGTTGTTGTTGCAATATACTTAGCTTCTACAGTGGATAAAGAAATGAAATCATGTTTCTTGCTTAGCCATGAAACTAACCTTCCTCCAAGAAAGAATGCACCACCACTTGTACTCTTCCGGTCATCTACACAACTAGCCCAATCTGTATCAGTGTAAGCACTCAAAGTAAAATCACTATCCTTAGGATACCACAAACCATAATCTGGAGTGCCTTTTAGATATATGAATATCATTTTCATAGTTGTAACATGTGTTTCCTTAGGTTATACTTGAAATTTGGCAACCAAACATACTACATGCATGATATCTAGTCTAGTAGCCATAAGATATAATAATCTACCAATCATAGATCTTTACTTGCTCTGATCAACTTTAGGAGATTCATCATCTTTAATTTGCATCTAGTCATCATAGGGGTACTGACCAGTTTGGATTCATCCATTCCAAACTTCTTCAGAAATTATTTAACATACTTTGATTATGAAATGAATATGCCCTTATTAGTTTGATTCACTTGAAGTCCAAGGAAGAAATTCAACTCACCAATCATAGAGATTTCAAACTCTTTTTACATCTCCTCTGTAAATTTCTTGCACATACCCTCATTTCCTCCAAAGATAATATCATCAACATACACAACCACTATCAAAATTTTGTTTCCTTCAACCTTGAAATAGAGATTAATGTCTTTGGAGCTTTTGTTAAACCTTTGTTGTGTCAAATACTTGTCCAACCTTGCATACCACGCTCTAGGAGCATGTTTAAGTCCATACAATGCCTTTTTCACTTACAAACCATGTCCAGTTTATCTGATAACTGAAATCCCTATGGTTTTTCCATGTACACCTCTTCTTCCAATTCTCCATTCAGGAATGAAGACTTAAGATCTATCTGGTATACCTTCAAATATTTGTGAGCAAAAAATTCCAAAAACATCTTAATAGCCTCCATTCTTGCCATCAGGTCAAATGTCTCCTCAAAGTCTATTCCTTCAACCTTTGAATAACCTTTGCACACAAGCCTTGCCTTGTTTCTTACTACTTCACCATTCTCATTCAGCTTATTCCTAAATACCCATTTTGTACCAATTACCTTCTTGTTTACCAGTCTAGGAACCAATTCCCATGTTTGATTTTTCTCTATCTATTGTAATTCCTCTTTCATTGCTCTAACCCAATTTTCATCTTTACATGCTTCACACACTATTTTAGGTTCTATCTTGGAAAGTACACACAAATTTACCTTAGCTACTATGAATTTGCTTCTTGTCTTTACACCTTCGCTTTTGTCTCCAATTATCTATTCTTCTGAATGATTTTTATGTACATATTTTGGAGTCTTAAGAGTATATTCTAGAGCTTCTTCTTCTTCAATATTTTATTCTTCTTCCTTATTCTCTTCTTGTACTTGTCTGTATATAGGTTCATCTGGTTCAACCTCACTTATTTCAACTAATTTGTGCATATCTTCATCAACTTTTACATTTACACTTTCAACAATCTTTCTCAATCTTTTATTGAAGCATCTATAAGCTTTGCTATTAGTTGAGTATCCAAGGAAAATACCTTCATCACATATTGTATAAAAATTTCCTAGGTTCTCATCATTTCTTTTAATATAAAATTTGCTTCCAAACACCTTAAAGTACTTAACAATAGCAATTTTTCCATGCCACAATTCATAAGGAGTCTTTGTGATGTTACCTTTGATCCGAACTTTGTTAAGAATATAAACAATAGTGTGAATTGATTCTCTCCATTACACTTCAAATACATTTTCCTCTTTCATCATAGTCCTTGTAGCCTCTTGAACAATTTGATTCTTCCTCTCAATGACTCCATTCTGCTGAGGTGTTCTAGGAGTAGAAAGATGCCTCTTTATACTATGCTCTTCACAAAACATATTACACTCATTGGAAGTGAATTCTCCACCTCTGTCAGACCTTAAACATTTGATTTTTAGGTTCACTTCATTCTCTACCATAGCCTTGAACACCTTGAATCTATCCATAGCTTGAGCTTTCTCCCTAAGAAAAAGTAACCCATGTCATTCTAGAATAATCATCAATTAGAAGCATAAAATACATGTCACCATTAAGACTTCCTATTCTTGTGGCACCACAGAGGTCTGTATGAATCAATTCCAGCATTTTGATAGTTAATTGTTATTTTCCTTTCAAGTTGCATCTTGTTTTTTCCCAACTAACAACTTATGCAAATAGTATTGATAGGCTTTGTGATCTTAGGAAAATCCCTGACAGCTTCTCTTGAACTAATCCTGATCAGATTGCTAAAGTTTGTGTGTCCCATGCTCTAGTGTCATAGCCAACTTTCATTAACTTGAGATACAAAACACTGAACATCAACACCCTTAAGTTGATAAATGTTTCCATATGTTCTTCTTCTTGTAGCTACCATAGTTATGGACCCTTTTCTGATTTCACAAGTACTATCTTGAAGTACAAGCTTGAATCCTTTGCTACACATTTATCCAACACTCAAGCGATTATTCCTTAAGCCCTTAACATAATAGACATCATCAGTATTTTGTTTTCCATCAAAATTAATTGTTCCTTTTCCAACAATATTTGCACTAGAATCATCTCCAAACATGACTAATCCTCCATCATACTTTTCAAGTTTAGTAAACTTACTTTTGTCTCCGGTCATATGTTTTGAGCAGCCACTTTCAATTACCCAATAATCTTCATCTTGTCTAGCATGAAAGGCAATAACCAGAGTACATTCCATCTCTTCCTTCTTGTTTTCTAGACCCCATTCCCTTGCACATCTTGCATGGTTAGTAGACACTGATTTATTCTCTAAGGCTAGAAACAAACATTCATCATTATCACCCTCAATATCAAATTCATCATCAAAAATTCTAGCATCTTCTCTAACATAATACAATTTCTTGAACTTTTTTTTCCTTTTTGTCTTTATTGTCTCTGCTCTTCTTATGTATGGCTCTATTTGGACATCTTGAAGCATAGTGACCAATATTTCCATAACTAAAACATTTAAAAGGTAACATACCTTTGTACTTTCTGATACCTTTCTTCAATTTCCTTATAAAATTTGCTTCCAACTCCTCTAAACTATCATCATCCAAATCATCTTTTGTCTTAGTGGCTTTGAAGGTTGTTTCTATTTTCTCCTTTTCTTTTCCAAACTTCCTCATTTCAAATGCGGTCAAGGTTCCAAATAGTTGTTCTTTAGTGAATTTATTTGGATCATAAACTTCCTCAATGGTGAAGACCTTATCACTATAACTCTCTGGTAGGGTCATTAGAATATTTTCCATTACATCTTCATCTGTCAAAGTACCACCTTGATTTTTGACTTCATTTACTACAATATCAACCCTTTGAAAATAGCTTGCAATGTCTTCACCCCCTTCCATTTTCAAGTTCTCATATCCACGCTTAGCTGTTAACTTCTTTAACAATTTGAATCTATCATTTCCTTCATAGATATCTTTCAACTTTTCCCAAACTTCATAAGCAGTGCCCAATAAAATAACTTTTGTCAACTCAGTCTTAGATAAAGCACCATAGATTACATACCTTGCTTTTTCATTTTCTTCATAGGAAGAAATATCATTTGCAAAAGGACCACTTGCTAGCTCAACATATTTTGTCTCAATAGCTTTCCAAGTCTTGTAACCAAGAGAGATCAGGTAACCTCTCATCTGCACTTTCCATAAATTATAGTTAGATCCATCAAACACGGGGATTGTCAATTTGTGCACCATCAGATCTACCTCAAGCAGTTAAGCTCTTCTCTAAGGAACGAAAGCTGTGATAGAAATTTTTGAAAAGAAAACTAAGAGGGGGATTGAATCAGTTGTCACCAATCACATTCACAAATATCAAACAATGATTAACTCCACATCCACTTTAATTTTTTATTAAGTATGAGCATGAAGTGAAAATAACATAAAGCAATATCAACACAAGAAACACCAGATTTACATGGAAAACCTAATAATGGAAAAACCACGGTGAGGATTAACTCACAATATAAGAGTAATTGCAAAACCATTTATAAAGAGGCTCACTGCCCAAGATAGGACTCATTGTCCAAATGGGAGGCTCACTGCCTATAGATACAGAAAGATAGAAATAAGAATGTTACACAGAGAACATTATCTCAATGCAACAAAAGATCCACCACAATAACTTCCAGACATCTGCAGCCTTGATCAGAGAATTGTAGACACCATCAATTCACTGCTTTCAAGAGTCTAACACATTAAATTTCTTGCTTCCTCAATTCACTTTCATACTATCTTCACATCTATCTTGCTTCTCACACTTTTGGCATACAAACCTTAACATCTTGCCTTGTATTTATACCATCTTCATCCTTAGAAACTTTCTCCAAGGTTAGCTACACATGCTTCATTTTACAAATTCCAATTAGGTCGTCAACTTGACATTCCCACAATGGATAAGAATGAGAGTAAACCAAACCAACACTTAACCAAGACCCAAAACAACATCTCAAATCAATCACACACTTCCTTAATTGATACTTATCCTTCGCATGACGTGTAAACGCTAGGTTGTCCAAACCTAATGAAAACACCAATGAACTTTGAAGTACATGCTTCTGCAACAAGAAGATAACATGCGGACCAATGATAACAAGCTTCACCATACACTAGAGCACATCTTATATTCCTTCAAATTCATCTACAACAAATCCAACAACCTTCATACACAAAACACTTTCCATCAATCCATCCAGACTATACAGACACATAGAAACTCAGAAACTAGTCTTCTGGAGCACCAAACCATGAATACCTTTGATAGAACATAGATAACCCCATTACAAGAATTCTTCCAAACCCATAAGACCTAAAAAAATATAGCAGAGGATTGCAGAGTATAAACATTTCTCCCAGTCCACAAACAAACAACTCTGCTAGACTAGTTCACAAACCGGTGAACACAACTTTCACTCTTCATCAAACCGGAAGCTATAATCCAAGATATATCACCCAAGGATTCCCTTAAAAAACACTTCAGATCCACACAAGCATAGGATCAACATAGAAGAAATGTGGAGCACGTTCTAAACACACACACAACTCTGACTTCATTATTTATTAATTTTCTCAAAATCACTTGGTAATTCATCATATCAACACACCTGCAACATCATAAAGATAGATCCATACACTCACAACATATCAATAGTATCTCAACTATACATGCACCACCTGCAATCACTTGTTTCTTTTCTCTCCAACAACCTATACTATGTTGACATCAATGACAACATTAATGAAAACACCACCATACTCATTCATACTTGCAATAGAGTGGGGATGTGGTCGATCTCATCAGAGAATCCTACCTTTCCCCTCGACAACTACTCCTGGGCAGCAATACCAATGGTAGATCCGACAAAAATTCTTGTAGAGAAACCAAAAGTGACCTTTGTCCTTTCCATCGGAAGGTGTCGAACACTTCTCCTAACAACATACCTGAAAGTTATGGACTGGGTTGTGATACTCATATACCTTCACAACACTCAAGTTTACAATGATCACAAGGTACAAGAGAAAAGTCTCAACATCGACGAATAGGCAGACATTGATTCACGTCGAGTTCACCAAAAATGTAAGAGAGGGGGACCAACCACGTCAAGGCTCCAAGTCACAAAGAGCTGAGAGCAGAGGGATACCCTAACTTACCTCACTCTAAATTGGTTTTTTATGACAAGGATCAAGAATGATGAGGAATATGATGTACTTCAATCACCCTATAGATCCCAAACTTAGGTTTGGGCTAGGTGAGCTAGTTTTGGAGTTAGTATTGTGCCTCAGATAGCTCTCTTTCCAAGGATGGAAGCGCAATTCTGGCATGACAGTGCAATGCGCTAGCATCTTTTGGGTGTGTTGGTGTCTATACAGTTAAAAAATAGTGAACACAACATAAACTACCAAAAAAAAAACTAACAACCCAGGTAGTAAATCTAGAAGGTAAAAATAGAATGAGAAAGTAAAGGAAATAGAGACTAAAGTGATAAAACAAGTAAAAAAGAACTAGGGTGATGAATATAATCTCACAAAAGTGTTCATTCACCACCTATCTCCACGTGTACTCTCACCTACACACAAGAAAGAAGGGGAAAATTGTTGGGCTGTATAGGATTCTACCTCAGTCAGACCCTTGTTTTGGTGTTTTCACCTCCACGGATAGCCAAAAAGCAACAAAGTAGAAATATGTGATAAAGAGAGGTAAAGAAAGTAGAAGTTGCAGTAAACACTACAAAACAGTAAAGTGCTCCTCAACCAAATCACAAAGGAGAGGAGTGAAACATTACCACCTCCACCCAAAATCCCACTAGCTAATGGAGGAGAATATGGACTTGGCAAGGTCACCACAACCACAACTTTGATGAAGGGAGATCTCGCAAGACTCCAAGCCCATGTTGTTATGGCTTGCTCCACACTTGTTATGTGGAGTTGATGGAGTGTTGCTGCTACAATGGAGTATTGAAGTGTTGCTTGGGAGTGAAGAGAATGTTGGAAAATGCTAAGAGAATGCCAATCTATTTCTTAGAGAATTAAAGAGAGTGAAAATGAGATGAAGATGTATGAATTTGAAGGAGAAGAGGGAATAATTTGTCATTTACAGGGTTGGTTGGTCAAAGAGGGACGTTACAAATCATTCCCAATCGAATGTGTAATTCCTCTACCAACTTCAAATGCAGGAATTCGTTAGGGATGACAACGCACCATGTGGATGTCTACGCAACGTGCGTGCATCCCTAATAGAAATTTTCTCACTGACACAACAAACAAATTCTAAGTGGAAGGAAGGTAGTTGGGTGATGTGGAATTTTTCCTTCGAATTTGATTTTCTAAGGTGAGGATGTGTAAAAGGGGAATTTGTGTAAGGGGTGCAAATTGGCTCCTATACACAAAACAAGTCCCCTCAAGAAGAGAGAAGAATAATAAAGGTCAGAATGCTTTTGACCAAAGCATGAAATTGGGATGAAATGATAAACAAGGGTCCCAACCCTATACAAAACCACTAAGAGGTTGAAAATGAAAGAGAGTAGGGAATACTAGAGTCTCACTTAGGCAATCGTAAAAGAAAACCAAGTTGACCTATTGCTCGCAACCTAAGAATGAGGTAGGAAGAGAAAGAATAAAGATATTTCCTCCTATGAACAACAATACAAACAATACTATCATCCAAATTCATATTACAAGGGGAAACAAGAGGATAAGCCTCCACAAAAGGCCTATCACCATGAGAAGAGGGAATAGGAGGACAAAAAGTTGAAAGGAAATCATCCTCCACTTGAGAATTATGGAGCTAAGTTATGGCAGCAAGTGAATTAGGTCGCAAGCACAAAGTAGAAAGTATCCTAGTAGCACTCTAGAAGATAGAGTCTCAACATAATCTTGATAAGAGTCATTAGTCAAAGAATAAAAAGTGTGGACTATCAAGTGATCTCCATTATAATTCTTCCACCAAGTAGCAGTTCCTTTATTATGCAAGAGAGAACAAGTTGTATCCAAGTGACCAGTTGAGAAGCAACAAAAACATCTAAAAGGAGGCCATCATAGTCAAGTAATTGAGTCCAAGGCCTACCCCAACCATCAAAACCACATCCCTATGAAGAGACTTGGAGATGTCAATTTCCACCAAAATGTGAGAGAAGGTAGAGTGCCCCATGAAGGAAATCAACCTTCAAGAAGCGACCAATAAATTTTTCAATGGCATCATAACAAGAATACTCCCAAAACTAGAGGGGAAGATTTGAAATTCTAAGACAGTGAACACACATTGAGTGGTTATGTAAGAGGGTTAAAGAAAGTTGTCCAAGGTTTGATCAACAGAGAGTGCTCTCCCCAATCCAATAGATTACTGGAAACTAAATTTTTATCCTCAAATGAAGCCATGGAAACAATGACAAAACCTTTAGCACAAGGAAAAGTTCAATCTCACTAGCTAATAAGGGCCTCCAAGAACCCAACACCCAACTATGAAGATCCAAAAGAGAAGGCCATAGATTGGATAATCTGCAAACTAGAACCCTATGTTAGTAGAAGTCCTCATTTTCTACCACATCCTGGCCACAACCCACCATTGACAAGGATTTGGAAAAAGGAAGATGGTATGATTTCCCTTGGAGGGATGAACAATAGCAGAGTTGACCACATGAGCAAAGCTCCTAGCCCCAATAGTAATAACAAGCTTCAGAGGAGGGGCACACCCCTCACCCTCAACACCAACACTGACCCTAATAACAGTCACTATAGTCATGGAAGCTACAAAAATTAGATAAATTTCTACAAAAGGAGAAGTAGGCATGAGACTAAAATCACCTACTAAAGGAGCAGTAGGCATGCATGGTATGGGAACATCAAGCACAGTGGGAGCAACAAGAATGACAAGAGTGGTAGAAGCAGCAAGAGCAATAGGATTGGCAAGAGCGATCATTTCTAGCTTGCTAAATATTACCAATAGTTCTTTGTTCTTATAGATACCTATTCTTAATTAAAAAAATGTTCATTCTTTCAAATTGTGTTTTGTTTATGATTCTTCCATCAACTTGTGGCACTTAAGATAAATGTATTATCAATAGCATTCATTCTAATGTATTCATTTGTAAAATTGTATTCCATTGTTTTATGATATTGTATTAAATCATTTATTTCAAAATAATGGGGTAGATTAACATGTGATACTCTTCATTCTACGTAGTTTAACCTTGTATTTTGTGAAATGTTCACTTAATATGCAATGTCCATTTGTGTCATTCTAATAATTTTTTGTCCATAATGACTTTTCTAAGTCATAATATCTTCTTCTTATGCTTCTTTAGCACTCTTATGCCTATGCCTCTACTACATCCTCTATATTAGTTGAAGAATTATTTTTGTCTATAAATATTTCAACTTCAAAATTTGATCACCATCCCATTCCTTTCTAGGTATTGTACCTATTGTGTATAATGTTTTACTATATTTTTCTTCATTCTTAGAGTGAATTTCTTCTATATATACACCTTGCATCCCTCCATTGAATGGTATATGTAATTATTTTCCATTTATTTATAATATTAATTATTTCCTATATTCTTTAAATATTCCTTCATTATCCACAATCCATGAAAAAAAAATTGAGATCCTTCATACATATCTATAACTTTGATGTCAACTTTTTTCTTTATACCCATGAAGTCTATTTGTACAATATGTCATGTATTAGACATATAAGGCTTCCACTTGCTAAGAAAATATCATATGATGTATAATATAGTTGTAATTTTCTAGATGCTTCCCAAATCTCTTCAACCATAATATTTACATCTGCTCCTAAGTCCAATAAATATTTTATAACCATTTTTCAATTTACCTTTACATATAATAAGACTAGCTAATTATTCCATCTCTTATGGGTTTGTAAGGATCTCATCTATGGTTTCTTGTGTTATAGATCCTTTTTATTCTATTTAAAAAAAAAAATGTTTATATTTTTCCAGTTTTTCCTTCTTTATTATTTTTTTTGTGTCTTATAGGTTTTGGGCCTCTTTGTCCAAGAAATATGTTCTATTAATTTCTTCTTATTTTTGTATTTTTCTATTAAGCTTTTTTAATTTTATAATCACTATATCATAGTAACTTTTGTTCGGACATTCGTTTTCTTTCCTACTTTCGTCATCTTCTCCTAATATATACTTGTTTTTATTGGTATAGAATTCTCCATAGGTTATTACTAAAATGGTGTTGTCTTTTTTCTTGCATTTTTTAAGAGCTTATTTCCTCACATGTTCATTTCTTTATCCATTGTATCTTTCTAGTAGTTCTTCCTTAGTCATAGAGGGTTTTCCCACTTCATATTTAGATTCAATTGATTTCCAAAATCATTTCCCATATTCCTAGAGAAATCAATCTACTTCATGGTCAGGAAATATCATCCTAAGGATAGATTGATCAATGCATAAATAGAATAGAATATATATGATTTAAAGTCAATTGTTGAGAGTGGATAATATTTCTTTCATCTCAATCTCATTTAAACCCAAGAGGGTATTTATAGAGGTATCCTTAACACGATTAATCACAAATAAAGATTAAAAAGCTAAAAATACGATAGTAACTTATTTAATGTATGTTGGGGCCCAAATATCATCACTAGAATAAAGATTAACCTATTGCAAATAGAACATTTTTAAGTTGATATGAATATCATTGCATAGATGCAAGATGTAGATGAGAAAAATATGATTCCTAAATATAGGAATTGTTATGCCTCACTAAAGATACTTCCCTAGTAGAACCATTGAATAGTGAGATACTCACAAACTACTAACCTACTCTTAAATTACTAGGGAAAGTTTTTACTTTGAGAATATAGTGGATCATTAACTTCTAGGACTAATGTATAATCTATTAGGATACAAACTCATAATATACCAAGAAAAATAACACATTGAAATCACAACAAAATATTAGTTGTGCATGTAATGTCCCTACCAAAAATATTAACTTACCATTTTTTCAACTTTAGCTCACAATAGTCAATGGATCATAAAATCATTTAATGTTTAGGAACAACTACTAAATGGTTAAAAGCACAAACTTGTGTCACACTTTCGACCAACTAAATAATTTTGAGTGAAACAGTTTCACCCTAAACATTTTTGGGAAAAACAATTCCACTTGAAACTACATGGCCTATACATGGCCATAAAGTTTTGAGTGAAACCCTTTCACTTGAAACAAAATATATATATACCTTTATCGATCTAAAAGCTAACTCAATTTGCATGTATGTTTTTTTATTGAAAGGATTTCAGTCAAAACCCTTTCACCTGAAACTATCTATGCGGCATACTTGTTGACAACCACCTCATCTTTTTTAAAAATTCTGAAACTTTCCACTTGAGCATGATATTTCTTCAGTCAAAATGATTTTTTTCAAAAAACTAAAAATACCATTTTGTAGAGTTCAAGAATCCAAATATATATAAAAATTTGATATTTTGATTAGTTTTAATATTTTTTAAAATAATGCAATTAGGTTGTTAAAATTAAAAAATGGGGCAAATTTTTTATAAAAAATACTAAAAAATATTTTAAAAAATCAAAAAAAATATGGTGCACTAGAGGAAAAAATCCTCTCCAAAAAGGTATAATTTATTTTTTAAATGATAAAAAAATTAGACAATGGTTGACGTCAAATGAAAACTATTGAACTGTTACATTTTAATTTAACATGTTATTATGAGGAAAATATACATCAAAAAAATTATTTTATTTTCCATGCACTAGATATTGAAGTTATCTATTTGGGAAAAAATTAGGGGAAAATAAAATTGTTTTCTTTTTTTTCTTGGTGTCAACTCAATGTCACTTTTTCCAAAAAAAAATCAGCAATTCAAAATTTGCTCTTAAATTTATAAAAAAAAAAATCTAAACAACTTTAAAAAAAATAAAAATACAAGAATAAAATTCACCAAGAGTTACACATTTCATTAGTTTACATCTTTTTGAAATTCAAAACATAAAGACCACATTTATATGGTCTAAGTTGAGAATTTTTGTTTGTGTTGATCGATTCCTTTATAAAAGTGTGACATGGGTTTCTACTTTTACCCAAATTTCTTTCAAGTAATATAAATACTCACAAACAGGTGTCTCAATAATATTAAAAATTGTGCATAGTTGGCATGGCCTTGCAATGGGCTTTATCATCATAAACTACGTTACATTTATTAATCATTTGAATTACACATTTTTGTCAAACAAGTCATATGCAAGTTGAATTTTCAATAGAGAGAGTACTTGAAATGATTATTATTGTCACTGTAGCTTGAAATATGGATTAACTTACTTTCTAGATACTACAGAGTTTTTTGCTCAATTAAAGATTAATTTTGGTCCTAAACTCTTTAGTGACCATTTATAGAGAAAATACTCCCCATGGAAGGGTCGTGTCACATTTTGAGGGAGCTTCAATTTTGTTTTTTACTACGGTGAACCTTTTTCTTGCTTGCTTTACTTCCCACGACCTTAATAAAACACACATCAATATGAATAATGGTGGCATCTTTAAAAATCAAACTTCTTTGACAAAGGTCTGCCCAATTTTGATTGTAGACACCTAGTAGATTGGATAGGTGTATTCATCATCACTAAATCTATCATCTAATCCCTAATCAACTAATTTCATCGCCTAGGCCTGTGTTCCATCATTTATTCCTAATTAACATAGGACATATCCCTTTTACCTAAAGTCCATCACGTAAATTAAATAATTCTATTATTTACTTTGCCACAATTTTTCATCTCCTAACAAATAAATAAATAGCTATTTCCATCTATTATCTACCTCGTCCATATGGTTAAAATAATTAAATAATAAAAGTCTATATTCCCTCACCACTTTTCAAGAATAATGGGAACCTATCTAGATACTTATTCTTGTACTCTCATTATTCTCTCAACAAATTCCAAGAATATTGGGCACCTATGAACACTTGTCCTTATGGTCCCCTTATTCTCTCATCACATCCCAAAGTTATAGCCTTCTTAGGTGCACATGTCCCTAATTTCCATCTTCCTCACAACTACTTACTAAATTTGGTAAGTTAATCCTAGCCATTCATGTTCTAAATACCTTCATCTCCACCCTTCATCCTCTCATAGATCTTAGGAAATTCCTCTCAACCATTCTCAAATCTTGATCATCCATTCTCCATTCCGAAAATCTACAAATTCAAACATCCTCTCATCCAAATGAATCCATAATCACTCATGATATACATGTTATCAAATTGGTGATCATTCAAGCAAAGAGCATCTTCATGTTATGCTTTGTTGAATTTTTCTTTTGTGTGCTCTATCTAAAAGTTTTGCATGTCTTGAATAAAGATTTTAGATACTAGTTTACTTTCATTTTAATTTCAAAACCTAGGCATTACACTGACATTCAATTATCTCCAAAAGGGTGTGGTGGCAGAATGCAAGGTGTTTAATTGCTTAGAAACTCCACGCTAGTATCTATTATGTGATCCTCTGAATCTCCACGCCTTAGATATAGAACAGCTAGCGGTCAAACTTGAACCCCCGACTCCTTCCCAAGCTGGTGATAAGCTTAAAGGTGCTACACTACCTTAAATTTCTCATATTCTATTTCAAAAAAGCTGAGAGATAGCTTTTAAATATTCCTAAGTGTATGAGGACTCCCTTTCTCTTTAACCCAATAGTAATTTAATGCTTAGTCATTTCCCAAATTTTTAAATCATTAAGCTTGTGAGCTTGTGTGTGTTCAACAATGTCTTGTATTCATGAAGACTCTTCAGTACTTAATTTTTTGATCCCCAAACTATCAATATTCACTTGATGTTAAATTAAAATAAACCCATCTCTCTTTAAATGGTAAGGCACTTCCATAGGATTGGTACGGTCAGCTCCGTTTGGGTATTTTTTAATTTTATTTTTAATTCTAGATTACAAGATCTTTATAATAATAAATATATATTTTTTAAACTAAATTTTCAAATAAACTCTTCAACATTGAATTGTGAATTCAAAATTAAGGATAAATAATAGCACATGTGTGAATCTTACAAATCCACAAAAAATTGGTTAAGGGGATTTTTATCTACGAAATCAATTTTGCCGTAGGGTTTTTATCTTAAAAGAAAAGATAACCAATTGTTCACTTCTTCACACTAAGGTTTGTAAAATGTAAATGTCAAGAATGGTCTCTTTTCTCCAAAAACTCCTTTTATATACACTTTTATGGCAACTAAAATAATTACTCTTTTATTTCACTTTTCCTTTTTATCATTATTTAAATATTTTTATTCCACTTTAATCATTTTTTTGAACTGAATATTAAAATATCACCTTGAGAAGATTTTTAATTTAATAATATAATTTTTTAATTGCACTGTATGTATAAAATAAAGTTATTTCAAGAACCTTAATATTAAATTATTAAATTATTTGTATTACATACTTAGTAATCCATCCCTAAGCTATATAAATATGTATGTAATAAAGAAGTGACCATTACAAAGCTTGAAATGCTTAGAATGTTATTAGCATTCATCTAATATCTATCATGATCATGCCAACAAGTGTGGCAAGAGAAAATTTTAAACTAGAATTTATCTAAATATCTACAAAAGGAATCACAAAGACATTCAAATACAAACACCAACTACAATATTAAAACCTCCTTGTGATTTACAAAACTTGTTGCTTTATAAGTGACTAGACTTGCAAAAATTAAAACTCTAGACAATCCTTGGCACTTACAATCAAATGAAAACTTATAAATGACTAAAATTTTGAATGACAAGTGAAATTATATATATAGCACTCCATTTGGTTGCCTAGTCACTTGTGAGAATTTGAATCATAATTAGATATCATAAATGTGGCATGCAAGACAAGCTAAAATCCCACAAAATATATTGAATGGGTAGTTGAGATCTTGCATGAAGATTTTATGCATCACAAACTCAACCATTGCATTAATGGAAATATGGTCACCCCTATCATCAACCATTGATAGTGTAAGAAAATTTGTGCCTTTGGTATGGACATAGGACTTTTAGGTAGGAAAGTCCTCCTAGAATAGTTTCTAAATTCAAATAATGTTATTAATGACATACTAGGAAGATCTAATAAGTGGTTGATTTTTAGCAATAAGAAATGTGGATATTTGATGTAGTATGGGAGGTTGGGACCAAATATTAAGAAGGAAGTCTAAAATTCCATCAAAACTCTATAAAAGGGTGAAATGAATAAATGAAATGTTATGGAGAAAGGTGGGAGAAAGATGTGGAACTAGACATTAGGATGAGATATCCAAGCGGGAAACTAGATGTCTAGAGGTCAACTTAAACTTTGCACATAAAAAAAACTAACAATAAAAGCATTGGGAATCTTTGAAGAAATTTGATGTTGAAGTAGAGGTCAGAACAAGACTTGAATGGAAATCTAGAAGTCCACTAAAATTCTACAAGAAAGAATCAAAGTAAATGGGAGAAAGTGTGGAAGAATGAGAGATGCAGAGTTCCATTGCAGGGTTAGAGGTGAGAAAATTATGTGAGGATCAAACTCTAGAGATCCATATAAACTTTGCAAATAGATGAAAAGATTTATGAAAAACATGCAAAATTAGTGAACAGAAGTTGAGAAAGAACTAAAAGAAGTCTAGAGGTCTTGAGGTCCAAAGTAATTCCTCAATGAGGGAAGTTGAAATGAATGCAAGAATTGAAAGAAAAGAAGGATTTGATGGGAAAGAAAGAAGTTTGGATGAACTCCAAAAGTATACAAAGGAGAGGAAATAAAATATTTGTTAGAAAACCAAGATCTGATTGCAAACCAAAATAGACCTTCCACAGAAGAGGAAAACGAAAAAGCAGAAGCTTTGCATAAAAACATGCAATTTGATATATTTGAAAAGACCAATAATTACAAGAGATAATTTGCTTTATAAAAGAAAAGATACCTAAACCTAATCTTATCTTGAGCAACAAGATAGCTCGATAAGATAAAGATATAGGAAAACGAAAAAACAGAAGCTTTGCATAAAAACATGCAATTTGATATATTCGAAAAGACCAATAATTACAAGAGATAATTTGCTTTATAAAAGCAAAGATACCTAAACCTAATCTTATCTTGAGCAACAAGATAGCTCGATAAGATAAAGATAAGATCTTATATCTTAGGAATTAAATAAATCCTAAGTAAACTTATGCTAAGCATAATTAATAATTAATTACACCAACACCCCCCATAAGTGCAACTTAGGGAGAAGCAGATTATTATGCAAATATGAGTCCCAGCAACAAGGCCTGATCAGGTACTCATGTACAAATGCAAAGAGAGAGAAAACCCAGTGGGAAAACCCCCTTCAAAGAGATGAACTGTTGCGAAGAAGCACTGGAAGAACTCTGATGAAGCAACACTAGAACCCCAAATCGGGCAAGTAAGGAAAGATAGTTTTGTTTGCAAAATACCAATCAGAATCACAAATGCAACAGAAGACCCAATGCCAAGGAACACTGGAAACTCACATACTAGATCAACTCTGGAATCTGTAAGCAACAGTAGATGAAAAGATGAATGGACCCATAATGATGACAAATCTGGAAGTTGTGTCTCACAAAGCCAATGCCAAACTGAAACTAAAACTGCCCATAGGACAAGTACCATCAAGATTCTGGAACATTAACCATAAAACCATGGCCCTCAAACTGAGAAAGATCTGAACCAATGTGGATCAAGAACTGTAAAATCCCAATGTGAAGTGTGAACCAAAGCAAACCAACAATGTGTCTAGTTAAGCAAGAAGGAAGCTAGAAGGAGACAACAGGAAACTAGACAAACTCATGCGAGTTGTCACCAACATGAAAGATGGATGCAAGAACCCCCCTTAATGGAACTTTATATCAGTTCATTATTACAATACCCAATGATTGCAGAAGGAGAGAATGCAAAACTACAGAAACATAAGTGAAAATGCAAACCTAAAGCATGAAACAAAAATGAATGCATGCATAAAATAAGTTACACATTTTCTATAAATAACCTCAGATCTGCATAGAGGTCGAAACCAGCTTTCTGATGCCGTGAAAATCATGAAAAACGGATAAGCGAGTCAAAAGATATGTGTCCCGGAGTGAAAACAACAACATATGACTTTCGAGGCCAAAAAAGACATCAAAAAAGCAAAACCAGAAAATCAGACCTACACCAATGCGTAGAGCTCGGAAACAGCTTTCCAGCGATATCTCTTTTGCAAAAAAATGTCGTATGTGAAATTTATGCTCGTTTCTACGAAACTGCTCTGAATCTACCCAAGTAGACCTCCAGGAGCCCTCAGGGGCTAAAAAATAAAGCCCCTGGTCGCCTGGGCAGACCAGGGGGTTGAAGCGCAGGGCTCGGCGGCGGAGCCCTCGGTCATCCATATGACCAGGGCGAGGGTTGGAACTCTGGCCGGGGGCTAGGCACATAGCTCCCGGTCCCCCATATGGCCAACGGCTACGAGTTAAGCCCGCAGGGGCTGAGAGGAGGAGGTGGCGAATTGGTGGTGTTGTGCGGTGGCGGTGGGCCGGCGGTGGCCGCTCGGTGGCTATGGCCATTTAAATTGGCTGCACAAAATTTCATTGGAAATTTTTTATTTTTTAATATTTTTTTTATTTTTTTTCGATTTTTGTGCCTCGGGAGTCATGCCTGGGGGCCATACGGCCCTTGCCCTTGGGCAAAAAAAATTTGCCTCTTCAGTCGACAATGTCCAAATCGGACAAATTTTATATCAAAATAGGGATTTTTGGGCGTTGCCAATCCAACGGCAAGGTCCGTTTGGGCCCAAAGTGCTCCGAAAATCAGGTGACCCCCAGATCTATCAAAAAAATCACCGCGCTGAAAACCCTCGCAGATCTAGCAAACGGTGATGAAAATCAATGAAATAAAAGTCATTTCTGACTTTTTTTTGGTGCTCTGAATCCAACAGAAAACCTCAATCTGATCCAAGATGCTCCAGAATGATGCTCAAAGATTGAAACCCTCGAGGGACTCCGAACGAGCTCTGCAACGAAATCCTCCAAAAAGGTTGAGAAGGGGCTGCGAATCGAGGCTCTGATACCATGTTAGAAAACCAAGATCTGATTGCAAACCAAAATAGACCTTCCACAGAAGAGGAAAATGAAAAGCAGAAGCTTTGCATAAAAACATGCAATTTGATATATTCGAAAAGACCAATAATTACAAGAGATAATTTTCTTTATAAAAGCAAAGATACCTAAACCTAATCTTATCTTAAGCAACAAGATAGCTCGATAAGATAAAGATAGGATCCTATAGCTTAGGAATTAAATAAATCCTAAGTAAACTTATGCTAAGTGTAATTAATAATTAATTACACCAACAATATTTGGGTGGATGAAAGAAAGGAAGGAAGTTTGTGACATACGGATAAGGGAGAAAAGTCTGAAGGTCTATCAAAACTTGCAAAAGGAAGAAATAAACAAAATGGAAAGAGAGAAGGACCTGATAAACTTTATAGAGGTTTCATGTAGGACCAATAATCAAGATAGAAGGTCAAACAAGAGGAAGATGTTTGGTAATACACCAAAACCCTACAACTCTACAAAAATAGTAAAATTTCATGAAAACACTCCCAAACTTTGAACTTTCTTGAAATTTTATAACTTTCAACATGTGATATGAACATGGGGATAAAAAGGAACAACACTTAGGAAATTCGAACCAAGGGGTGTCACTTAAATATTTCCTAGATCAGTTATAAATAATGGACAAAATGAGGCCTAATGCTCAAGGGGGTTGAAACTCAAAAAATGTTCTCTCAGAGTGAACTATGATAGAATTTATATTCATTCTAGTATATGGTTCCTTGTGTTTCATATATTTTTTATTCGGATTTTTTAAAATATTTATTTTCTCTAATAATTTTCTTCCTCTATTAGATAGACCATGTCTTTTACATTTTGGATCTTTGTCAAAGAAATCTACTCTCTTATTTTCTTCTTATTTTTGTAGGTTTTCTATTAATTTTTGGATTTTTTAATTACTATACCATGGTCACTATTTTTGGGGTGTTCATTTTTCTCCTCACTTCCATCTACTTCTTCTAAAGTATTTACTTTTTTTGGGGTATCTTATCCTCCATTAATTATTACCACAAATCTTTTTTATTTTTTCTTAAATTTTTCAAGAGATTCTTTCTTCAATTATTCTTTCCTTTATCAATTATTACCATAACCCTAAGAAAAATAATTTTTATAACTAGTATACTTGGCTCCTTACTTTGTATTTAGAGCACTACATGATTCACATTATCGATTTATCTTTGATTTTTTATCTATGTTAATTCCTTGTAATCATGAGTTGTATAACCGTTTAAAATGGTCGTGGTCAATCATTGGGTTTTTTCTATGCCTCTATCCATAAATTATTCTTTTTTATTTATTTCTCAAAACCATTGGTTCATATCTTTCTTCTTTCAATAATATAGGGAAATCATATGTTACATGTTTATCCCATTTACATATAATGCTATAGAAGTTCATTGTTTTTCTAAGGGATTTTTCAAATTGTACACTTAATGTTATGGCTCTTTTTTTACCTTCCAACTTTGGAAATTCATTTCTTAGGTATCCTTTTTTATTGTAATAAGTACACGATATATTGTGCTTCTAGCTAAGGGAGAAGTTTCACTTAACTTTTCTTAGAATTTCTTATTTTAGTTTCAACTTTTATAATTCAAGTTTTAATAGCTTTATATCCTTATTGATAGAGTAATCATGCATTACCTAATAATTAATTAATATTTAATTGATTATTAGGCTAATTCATTCCATACACTTAAACTAAATTTAGGAGTGTTTTTTTTTTTAACTAAAGTGAGTTTTTATTAGATGATTATGTCTCATCACATAGGATCTTGACACTTGTCATGATCTAATAATTTTATCATTTAGGGTTGCTCTTATAAATCACTCACCCTCATTGTATTGTCTACTCTTTATCTCTTGATCTCCTTGAAGATTCTTGAGGTTCATTTTGTAAGTATTTTCTTGTTGAAGATGTAGAAAATCATTATTCGCAACTCTCTTTGTGTGGAAGGTGTTTATGTTCATTGTTTGATCTTGTATCTCATGTTTATTCACAATTATAACATGGTATATGAGCCCCCTAGAGACTAAAAATATTCAACCCCTAGTCACATGGATGATTTTTTGTGTATTTTGGCACAAAAAGGACCTCATTGTTGCATTCAAAAGGTTGAAACGATGAATTTTGATTATAAATTTTATCATAATTAGTTGTTGGTGTGAATACATGCCTTGTACCTAGTTAATTCACTTACTAGGGAGTTAGGGGACATATCCACATGTTAAGTTTACTTAGGTTCTAAGATTCCTTCTAAAATTCTTAGTTGTCATTTCTAGATCTTATCTTAATCCTTGGTTGTTATGACTTAGTTGTCTCATGTGATAGGATTACAATACTTTTCATGATCTTGTCTAATCCTATCTCACACCTTGCCTATATAAGCAAGGAATCATATGTACATTGTTATATTTAGTGGTTATCATATTCAGTGTGGCTGGTATTTTTGTATTCTTGCATCCTTAATCATAGCATGATATTTCTACCATTTCTTTCTTGTGGAAGTTATACTTTCTTGTAGGTATCCTGGGGTGTTGAGGAGTTCACCATAAACTCCTACATGGTATCAAAGCTTCAGTGCTGCAAACTTCTTCCTAGATCTAAGAGACCAATCTTGGAATGATTTTGTTTTTGGGTGTGACTTGGGGTCTTGAGAACCTCGCCATTGAATCCAAGGTGTTTGAGAAAGTTAGATTTGGATTTTGTTTCATCCAAATCTGACATTTTTTGTTAGATATGCAAGGGCTTGAAAGAAGGGTTTCAGTTAGTAGATCTAAAGGGTAGCTAATTTTTTGGAGCATTTTGGGAAAAAATTGACCTCACTATTACATCTGGAAGGCTCGAGAACCTAAGGTTCAACTAACAAATTGTCCAAATTTGACACTTTTAGTTAGTGTGTGAGGCAAAAAAATTAGGCCATACATGGTTGTACGACTCCTTACAGTCGTCAAATCTAGTACAGTCAACATTTCTTTAGCATATTTTGTAGAATCTCTACCGGCGTGAGTACTGCTCATGGTCTGCATCATCAAACATACTTTTTTGTAGACTGGATCATATTTTTCAGAGGTCTTTTTGGCAGGTATTGTGGTACAATCAATGTTTTATACTCCGTAGGTTTTATTTATATAATATTTGGTTTTAAGATATTGTTTAAATAGGCCGACATATATGTTTTTATCACCATCAAAGATCTTGGTCATAGGGTCCCTAAGCCTTGTGGGCTCCACCAATAGAGGAGGCTGAAAGCCCTAGGTGGCACAGCCTATGGCTCACCGCCCACCAACCGCTTCACTCCAATGACGGCACTGCTAGAACAATGATAGGTTATTTATTTTTTCTAGTCTGCAGCACCTAGCCATATGGGTGACCGTGACCTAGCCCCTAAGGGCTAATATTTTGTACCTGATTAGTCTTCAAAATGCCTCATACAAGCCTTTTTTAATTTTTCCATAACTTTTGATCTAGATGGCAAAATTTTTGAAACAAAATATTGCCAAAAAGCTGGAGATGTGTATTTTCTACTTGTATAGGTGATTTTAAAAAACCAGTTATTTGGTAGCATTTATTATTAACTAAAGTTAGATCTTTCTTATTGCTCCTAAGCTCATAAAATTTTGCCGTGATCTCCAATTTTCATGATTCTTGTGGCATTGGAAAGGTATTAAGGAGTTCTACATTTCCATCCATGCAGTTTTTCTACATCTGTCCCAAGTTGATCATTAGTTCAATTTTTTTCCCAAAGGGTGTTCTGGAGATTACTTAGATTTTTTAACAGTTGAGAGGGTGCAATTTTAATCTCTACATTTCATTTTAATTCTAGATCATTTGTCAATCAACTGTTGCTTCATAGATTCTAGGGTTGTGTCAGTTTGTGAGATTTCTAGTGTTCCTTGGCATCAGTTTTGTTGTTTCTTTATCATGATTCCAACCTGAGTCCTTGAGTGACTCTAATATGGTTTCTAGCAAACATAATTATCTTTCCTTTTCTTGTCAGATTAAGGATTCTAGTGTTATTTCACAAGTGTGCTTCTAGTGCTTCTTTGCAGTAGGTTATCTCATTATGGGGGGCTATATGGTATCTCTTTTCATCCTTTGTGTGGATGGGGATTGATTGGATTTGTGGTGGATATCATTAATGTATTTCATCCCTTTTTGGGTGGAGTTTTGTCTCAATGGGTTTTCTCATTTTCTTCATATGTGAGAGATTGCATTGCATATGTACATGGCACTAGTAGTAAAATAGCAATAAATGACTAAAAAATCTACTAAAAAATGTATATAAATGACTAAGCTTGGTCACATGGCCATTAGTAGTTTATTGTTCATTTATAACGTGACAAATTTATGACTAAACCATTTTTAGTCATTTATTGGTTATTTTGATTGATCAATTTGGTAGTATATTTAGTCATTAATTTAGTCATTGATTTAGTCATTTTAATCATTATTTTACTATCAACTAGTCATATATTTAGTCATTGATTTCTTTCAATTGGTAGTATATTAAGCAGTTAATTTAGTCATTGATTTAGTCTTTTTAATCATTATTTTTCTATCAACTAGTCATATATTTAGTCACTTATTTTTGTCAATTGGTAGCGTTATCGTGTGAATTGTGAGAGTTAGTAAATGAATAATAAAAACACACACAACAAATGAAACGTATTACATTAAAGATTTGAATCACAAAATTAACCAAATTAAAACAAAACAAATTTCTAAAATTGTTCCATTGTTCTCTATTCTCAAGGATCCTTTAAATCATTAGTGCTCTCAGATGTGTATATGCATTATGATTGGTGTGGATGACAACCTAAGAAATGAGGTGTTGTAAAATGCAAGAAACTAATTCCTGCATGATTTAATAAGCTATGTGATAATGCTATGATGCCATGATATTGAATGTTGCAAATGACAATGGTGATATGACAATGGATAATGATGCTAAAGGCTATGGTGGAAATGTTGTATGAAGCTAATATGTAAACTAAAATGCAAATATAAGACTAAGACATGATTCTAAACTAAAATGATTCTACAATGCTCAAATGTTAAATGCTAAATTGATCTATGCTCACTAAATGCTCTCAATATTTCTGCATAATAAGTTTACTCAAAGATGTGTTGTAAAATGTTGTAGAATGGGCTTGTATTTATAGGATTTTCAAAGCATCGTGTGATTGGCAGCAACCAATGGTCAAGATTTCAGCATGAGAGATGAACAGTGGAGATGGTAGAAGTTTAGAAAGAAGCATGGAGGATGTTCCCTTGACCAAGTGCAACATGCCAAATGTATGAGAGAATAAAATGTGTGAAAAAGCCAAGTGTCCAAAGTTGTTTTTGGAATTGGTTGAGAATAATGCAATTTAAATATTAGACATATTTAAATACATGTGACACTTGAAAAAGTTGTAGACATGTGCCTAAATTCAAATTTGGGATTTAAATTTAGTGAAAAGATTATTAATTAAATAAAACAAACTATGTGAATTTGTTTATTTAATTAAAATAGAAGAATGTGATTTTAGATTGAAAAATTAGAAGAGTGTGAACTATATAAATAAATTTGGAATTTATTTATAAATAGATAAAATAAAAAAATTATTAATTAAATAGCTTGTATTTAATTAATTAAGTATCTTGACCAATTTTAGGTGTATACATTTTTCCCCTCTTTGAAGTAATGTGTTTACATGTTGCTTCAAAGAATAATTTGGTGTTGATGTCAAAAAAAAAAAATTGATGTCCTAGATGTTGATTTTCAAGTGATGATGGATATATGCTCCCTCGGGAGATAAATTGGTGAATTTTTTAATTTTTAGGATTTTTTGGAATTTTTTGAAATTTTGATGATTTTTTTATGATTTGATGATGATTTCAAAATTTTATGATCCAAAAGCGATTTATCTCCCGAAAAATGATGTTTAAGTCACTAGGTGATGATATGATGAATTAAAGCCCCTTTAAAAATAAAATAAATCAATGCTATAAAATTTCCACTTAATTAACCTTTTAAAAGGTTAAAAAGGTGGATTAAAAGTTCATTTGTGCATTTGCAATTTGAAGATTGAAAGTGATTGAGTGATTTAGCAACTTTCGAGCAAGATGGTGATTCCTTACCATACACACCAATTTGAGCACGTCAGACGTCACAACCACCTGGCAACATACAGACCTTCGGTATGTACCCAAAAATCCTCCTTGTAAATTGTGCAATTCCTTTTTCCCTCCTTTTTCCACGCTTGAATTTGGATTTAAATGTTCTAGCGCATAGAAGTACCGATGTAGTGCATAGCATGATTGTTATAACGCATACAATAGATTAGCACTTAGGGTTTGGATTGTAGCGCATTCATAAGAGGATTTAGTGCATTGATAGATTTAGTGCTTAATTAGAGCCAAACATTTAGCACATCTAATAACTGTTCTAGCGCATAGGGTATATTAGCATGTAGGTGATGTAGTTTAGCACATTGAGTCAATGTTATAGTGCATAGAATCATTTAGCACATTGATAGAGGGGTTTAGCGCATTGATCAAATTTGATGGGGCATTGGATAATTCGGCGCATTGAAACCCTGTTATGGCGCATCCATGAAATTTTCTAGCACATAGAAAGACTGTTTTAGTGCATTGATGAGATTTAGACCAAAATGATGGATTTTAGATTAGACTCCCTAATTTTGATGATTTTTTATCGTGTCAGCTGTCGATTTGATGTTGTTTGATGATGTTGATAGATTATATGTTTATTGATCTCATGATAGGTGAGATGTAATGATTGATACTGATAATTGACCTCATGATAGGCAAGGATCAATGATATTTTGATTGATAAACCTCATGATAGGTGAGGTTGAATGATAGATTGATGCTCACGAGATTTGATCAAAGTCCCACCAAAGCTTATTAAATTGATAGGTTGACTGATGTTGATTGATTGATAGGTTGATTGATGTTGATTGATTGATTTGTGATATGTTGTGATGATAGGAGCTTTTGACAGTCCTACAGATTCAGGAGCACTTCTTGAGGACGTGGGATTTGATACCCCACCTGGTGCCGACTAAGGTGGCCATTATTGCATGATGTGGATTGTCCTCTCTGATAGATATGCCCCATATTAGGATTAGCAGGGGTCTATTGACAACTTTAGCAGAGAGGTGGCATAGTGAGCATAACACCTTTCACTTAGCCACCGGTGAGATGAAAGTGACACCGGAGGATGTCTATCAAATTCTGTGGATACCAATTATTGGAGAATTGGTATTATATGATTCTACTAAGCAGGGCAGGACTGATGCACTTCGCAAAGTATTTGAGGATGATCGGATTTTTTACTACGAGATTCCCTAGAGAGAGATGGTTGATGCTTATGCTACATTTCCCTGTGTACTTGTTGGATTCATTGGAGGGTTCCTTTGTCCTGACCATAGGTCAAAGGGACTTTCAGTTGGATGGGGTTGGATTCTTGAGAGCATGATGGCTCAGGGTACCAAATATGCATGGGGATGTTGCATGCTTTCCCATTTGTACCATGATTTGCACCAGGTTGTCTACCTCTGAGGGGCTAGTTTATCATTTGGGTCACATTGCTTCAGATATGGGCCTAGGAGCATATAGCGGTCACACGGCCAATTGGAGAGAGACAACATCCTGCCATGAGACCATATGTTCATGCATACATAGGTCCAGTTGCTCAACCTAAGCTAGGAAAACTAGAGTATTCGAGGAGATTACTTGATGATTTGGAGATAGTGACATGGCAGCCCTACCTTGATTGTGAGCAATGACCAGAGGATGACACTAAGATGTCATTTTTGTGTCAGTCTATGTACCTAATCGAGAGGACTCGGTTTATCATTGAGAATTTTTTGTTGTGGAGGGTACTATGACCGTATGGTCAAGTTCAAGGAATGTCATAAGGAGTGGCCCATTATGCACAGCGATGGATTGATGTGATAGAGTGGGGGTCATTTTTTTCATATGATGTTGTAATTTAGGAGTATCGGGGTTTACAGGCCATCATTTGGGATATTCATCCAGAGATTATTGAGGCTCTGATATCCAAGGAGTATGCACAGTACCTCTTCTTACATCCATTCCCATAGATCTCCAGCCCAGATGAGCCAGTGTGAATGTTAGATGATGAGGAGAGGGAAATAGTACATGGGTGTAGGTGGAGGAGAGATGCAGGAGATGAGGAGGAGGTAGAGAGAAGTGATGAAAGGGATGGAGATGGAGATGATGGAGATGATGATGATAGAGGTGATGGTGGAGAAGAGGAGGATGGAGGAGGACCAGTCCTAGATGTTCAAGACTTCAGAGTTTCTCGGAAGAGGCAATCACTAGTAGTTGTAGCCCAGCAACATGTAGAGATCAAGCTACCCTTGTAGCAGTAGCAGACACAAATAGTTGCATTACAAGTTCAAGTTCAGAAACTGTAGGGTCAGTTAGAGAAAATATAGGCTTTGCTTCAAGCACAGACCCAGGCTCAGGCTCAGACACAGGCACAAGTTGCCATGATTACTGTAGAGAGGGACACTTTGAGACAACGGGTTGAGTAGGCCGAGGGCATAGCAGAGAGATTACAAAGGGCTGTAGAGGTTGCAGGGACAACAAATTACTTTTGAGAGGTACAATGCTCTGCCAGGGAGGCAGAGTTTTATAGGCTAAAGTATCATGAGGTCATTCTGCCAGAGTGTCAAGAGAGCTATTCACAGTCTAGCAGTCGTACTCACACCAGGACTACCATTAGGGGTGTGACACAACCACTTCTGAGATATCCAAGAGATCCTACTGTAGGTCCATCTGGTGGGGGAGGCATTGGTCCAGTGATGTTGGCACCATCTGGGGGAGGCATGACATAGCTCCGATATATGATTCTTGATGTATTTTGGACATGTATACACTGATTTATCTAAGACATTGATGATTCACTTCCATTTTTGATGATGTACCTCTCGATATTTGTATATCCTTATATACTTCACATTATTTTGAGATATATATGATATGCAGCGATGATGATGATTGATCTATGTGTCTATATGATTTATGATGGATGCCTATGATGGATTCATTTAATTTCTATTATATATGCTATGTGATGTTCTATATGATGATGCTATGATATGCTATGGATGAAAATTATGAAACATGTGTTATGATTCTATGATGCTTTATGAATGATGCCTATATGATACATGTGATGGATCTTATTATGTCAATGAAATGTGATGCATTTTATGTTTTTGTACTTTTCTAGTGCAAATAGATGATGCAATAAATGGATGAATGTAAAGTGGATGGATGGAATGATCATATGATGGTGCATATTTCTATGTGTTTATGATGTTTACATGATGTTTATGTGATGCTTATATGATTATTACGTTGATCCAGTTAGTCCTTTGTCATTCTTGGATTTGAGTAATAACAAATTCATAGGTTATATTCCATACACCCTGGAAAATCTATCTTCACTACTAGTTTTATATGTTCATAACAATGGCATTATATCTTCACAAGGAAACCTTCTTACCAGTCATGTTCTTTAACAACTTTTTCTTCTTGGAAATCTTACTCTATTGGATATGTCTTTCAATCTTCTTAATGCACCATTTTCGTAATCCATTAATAATAGATGAAATGATTTTGATTATGCAAGTGAGATGCAATGCACTTCTTTTTGTATTTTCTGATGTGGATATTATGATGTAATGCATGGATAGATGAATGATGTGATAATGTATATATGATGTGATAATGCTTTCTAATGTATACAAATGATGATGCAACTGATGTGTTTTTGGTTAATGTCAAATGTACTCAATCCATTAATGATAGAGATAACATCATTGTGAAATTTGTTTCAGCCTTGGAAACCCCTTAAATACTGATGCAAACTAACATGGATGCAATCTAACTTAGCCATGCCAATCTAACATGCAAAGGTTGTCATCATAACAGTCATTTTGTCATGATTTTTATCATCATTGAGCCTTTGAAATGTTGAAAGTGAGTACAAACATTGATGGTATAATTAGACCATGATGACCTGAGTACTACTTCCATGATTTTTGATATTGCAAGTGAACACAAGCATCTAGGTATAATTGAACCGAGATGACCTGAGCATTGCTCATGTAAATAGACAAGAGTTAACTATTTTCCTATACAAATTTGGAATTTCATCAGTGATACATTGTATAGCACATCTCGCGACAATTTGCACAGTAGTAATGATCAACTCACAGACAGCAGACAGAGAAAAATCATACTCCTTCCTGGCTCCTCTAGTTCAATACATCATTGAGTTGCTCCAGAGATATGATAACAAAAATCAAAGTACAGCAGTGCAACATTCATGCTAACATGATAAATCCATGATTCAGAAGGAACATCATCCATTTAAATTTTTTTTTGATTTGATTGATTTAGCTATTTGTTGTTTAATATGGATGGTTGATGTGTTCATGATTGTGATTGATGTTCAATGTTGGGTTGCACTATGATCATTGTGTGTGTATTTTTGTCCTACTATTGTTTGTTTGTTGGTTTAAGCTCAAAGTTTATTGCCCCCAATGAGTTCAGGATTTTTCCCCTAGTCTAGGGTGAGACACGACTGGATGTCAGGATATGTACATGAAGCTTTCTGATGATAGGTAGACTGATGGCAAAAGAGAATGGTGAAAGCGAATGGTCGGCATGCTCAAATAGATGTAAAAGCTAACCTATCACAAATAGTGCATGTTGCTAGGTTTTCACTACTTGCTTTTATTGCACTTTTTTAGATTTTATGGTTTTTTTTATTTTTCTGATTTTCTAATTTTTTTTGTTGTCACCAAGATGCCTATTTGCCAATTTTTCATCAGGGTAACGATTTTCTTAGGACATTTATTGATTTTTTTGTATTTTTTTAGGACTTTTACCGATGCACTTGGATGAGTCAAGTGTAGAATTTCTTGAGAAGTGGGCTATTGAGGGGTTCATCAAGCAAATCCCCTTCAGGTGTCGACTAATACGCTCTTGATCCGAAGACTGATACCAAAACAAAGGGACCTAGCCAGTTTGGTTCAAATTTCCTCTTCTTCTCTCGATCTTGTTGATTATGAGGATTTTCTTTTAGGACCAAATCACCAACCTAAAACGTTCTTGGTTTGACCTTGTGATTGTAACTTCGTGACATTCTCTGTTGATAGGCTTTCAGGAGATCAACTGCTTGTTGATAATGCTCATCCAACAATTCCAACTCTTGTAGCCTATACACCCAATAATCTTCATTTGAAATGATCCCCTTTAGTGACACACAGAGTGGTGGTAGCTCAACCTCAATAGGTAGAATTTCCTATGATCCATAAACTAGAGCATAGGGTGTAGCTCCTGTTGGGGTGCGGATATTAGTTCGATAAGCCCACAAAGCAGGGTTCAGTTGAATGTGCCAATCACATCTAGCATCGTTGGTAGTTTTCTTTAGGATTTTTAGGATGGTTTTGTTTGAGGCCTTTGCTTGGTTGTTTCCTTGAGGATAGTAAGGTGTAGAAAATGGATGTTGGATATGAAACCTCTCACACAAATTCCTTGGACATCCTGATTTTTGAAAGGTTTGTCGTTATCTGTGATAATGGATTGAGGAATGTCATACCGATAGATGATATAATTTAGAATAAAGGATGCAATTTTTTTTCTGGTATGGTGGTCAGGGGAACAACTTCAATCCACTTGGTAAAGTACTATGTGGCTGTGATGATGAACTTGTGTCTATTTGATGAAGATGGATGAATTTTTCCCACAAGATGCAGTCCCCACTGATAGAAAGGCCATGTTAATGTGAATGGTTGTAGCTCTTGTGCTAGTACGTGTATCAAGTTTCCATGAATTTGACATTTTTGGCACTTCTTAACATACTGAAAAGACTCCTCCATATTTGGCCAATAATACCCCAAATGTAGGAGTTTCTTAGATAAAGTTAGGCCACTTGAATGTGTGCCACAGATACCTTCATGAACCTCACGTAAAGCAACTTCAGCTTCGTTAGATTCAAGACACCAAAGGAGAGTACCACCAAGACCTCGTTGATAAAGTACATCGGCTATTAGGGTATGTCGAGTTGCTCATTGAATAAAGTTTCATTTTTAGTTTCGAGATAAATCGGGTGGGAGGGTATTGTCTTTTAGATAGGTGTAGACTTTCCCATAGGTAGAAGCGTCAGCCTCGACTAGATGGTATATGACTTGGAATTCGAGGTTATCATAAGCGGGGTTAAATAGTTGTTCCACCATGAACTCATAACGGGCTTGTTTTTTAGGTATTTGAAAAAGAGAAGCAATGGTTCCCATAGCATCAACAGCTTTGTTATAGCCTTTGGGAATCTTCTCAAATTTGATCCACACAAAGTACTTTTTGAAGTCATCAACCAATCTTTTATATGGCATCAATTTATCATCTTTTATTTGGTAATCATCATTTACCTGGTTTATGACTTGTTGGGAATCACCATAGACATGCAACTCTGTGATCTTCCACTCAACTGCTACTTTGATTCCAATGATCAATGCCTCATACTTGACTATGTTGTTAGTGCAAGGAAACATTAACCTATAGGACTTTGGAATGGTGTGTCCTTGAGGCATGACAAATAAGATTCATGCGCCTAATCCATGTTGCATGTAAGATCCATCAAAATATAACATCCATTGTTGTGTTGACACCATTAGGACATCAGCATCTAGAAATTCAAGGCTCACTGGGTGATCATCTTGTAGTGGTGCTTCAACTAGTTGATCTGCTATGGCTTGACCTTTGATTGTTTTTCTGTCCACATACTGGATATCAAACTCACTCAATATCATTACCCATTTGGCTAGTCTTCCTGTCAGGGTAGCTTTGCTAAGTAGATAGTTTAATGGATCAATTTTGGCTATGAGTTTGATGGTGTGAGTCAACATGTAATGTCTTAGTTTTTGAGTAGAAAATACTACCGCTAGACAAGTTTTATCAATAAAAGTGTAATTGATCTCATAGCCATTCAAGGTCCTGCTGATGTAATAAATAGTCCTTTCTTTTCCTACAGAATCTACATGTGCCAGTAGAGCACCCAAAGATATCTTTGTTATTGCTATGTAAAGTAATAATGGTTTTCCTTCAATTGATGGTACCAGTATGGGTGGTGACATCAGATACTATTTCAGTTGATTAAAATTTGCTTCACATTTTCCATCCCATTTGAAAGAAACATTCTTGTGTAGTAAATGGTTGAAGGGATGATTTTTATTTTCTAGTTGTGTGATGAACCTCCTAATAGATTGGAACCTTCCTTGTAAAGATCTGAGTTGGCTAATATTTTTCAAAGGAGGCATCTCCATAATGGCTTTGACTTTTGCAGGGTCCACCTCAATGCCTTTAGACGATACTGTATATCCCAAAATTTTGGTTGATGTCACTCCAAATACACATATCTTGGGGTTTAACCTCACATTGGATTTCTCCATTCTAGTGAAGATCCTGTCTAAAATTTTGATATGTCCCTCTCTAGTGAATGATTTTTCCAACAATTCATCTACATAGTCTTCCATAAAGGTGTGCATCATGTCATAGAAGATGGTGGTCATCATTCTCTAATAGGTAGCCCCAACATTCTTCAACCTGAAAGGCATTACGTTCCAGTAAAATGTGCCCCAAGGACATGTGAAAGTAGTTTTCTCTTGATCTTTAGGTGCTATCTTTATCTAATTGTAACCAGAAAATTTGTCCATAAGTGATAACATTTCATGACCAGCTGTCAGCTCCACAATGATGTCAATGTTAGGTAAAGGAAAATCGTCTTTCAGGAAAGGCCTGTTAAGATCCCTCAAATCTGCACATATCCTAATGCTTTTATCTAGTTTTGAAACTAGCACAATATTTGATATCCACTCAGCATAATCAATAGGTCTAATAAATCCCGCATCCAATAGTTTCTTCAATTCAACTTTCACCAAGAGGGCAATATCGAGATGCATTTTTCTCAACTTTTGTTTCACTGGCTTTACTCCAGGTGGTAGTGATAAATGATGCATGATAAGATCTGGATCTATGCCTGACATGTCAGTGTAGGACCAAGCAAATTTGACTTGCCTCTCTTCAAAGAATTTAGTAAAGCTTGGTTTTTCTTCCTCTGTCATGGATGTTGCCAAATGTAGAGTCTTGACTATTTCAGTTGTGCCAACTTTTGATGGATTGTGTGGGCTCAATCAACACTGAAGATCTCTCATGATAGTGCTCAGGAAGAGTGTCAAATCTCCCATCTTTTGGTGCCTCAGAGCAGTTTTCACCGTCAGATGCTCTCTTTATTTTTACTTTTTCCTTGATCAAATACTGCCATTAAATGGTTTTCACCATTAGATCAATTTTTTATATTCATTATTTTGCAGCTGAGAGATTTGGCACTCCTCTTGTCTGGAGTTTCATTATGAGATTCGCTGGTGGAACATGTTTTAGGATTGTCAGAGCAAAGGAAGTTCACAATGGCATCATCATTTGGAAAGACGGGTATGTCAAGCAGCTCATTTTGGTCCCAGTCAATCAATTCAGGGTGTATCAATGATAAGGAATCATCAAATTGGCTAAGGTCAAAATGGGTGAGTGTCATGATGGCAACGTCATCAAATTTTTTGATAGCAATATCAAGGTCTATGATGTTACTCTCTTCCGAAGTATCTATCTCGCTCGAAGTATGATCGTCTTCACTTGAGTCATTGATATGTTGTGATCCAATTTCAAGTGGTCTAAAAATCGAGCTTTTTCCCTCCATATGTGTTGGTGTATACTTTTGTATCACATCAATTTTCTTATCATGACAAGACTCTTCAGAGAGGGAATCCCATTCATATTCATTGGAATCCATTTCAGAATTGTCTCTCAATTGAAGGATTCTCTCAACAACCTCTTGCCTAGCTTCTTCTTTTCATTCCTCTGTGTATCCTAGTCTTGTTTTTTCCTTTGAATCCATTGTGATGGGTTGTATTGGTTCTATGATGCCTTCTTTTCTTTTACCAATAGGACCTTTTCCCTCATATCCCATCTTTTCCAAGATTGTCTTCCCTTTTCCATATTGTTATGTTTGTACATTGGAGGTTGATGCTTGTAATTGTTCTTCATCCGTGTACAACCAATTCAAAACATCATTGTCTTCTGATTCTTCCACTAAAGTGCCCGCTTTTACAAACTTTCCATCAAAGAGCATGGTTGGTTGTGAGGATTGTTTTTTTGATGTGGATGGTCATCCATATGACTTGGGAAAAGATAAGAGTTGTGATAGACACAATGATTGCTCAAATAAGTATTCCCCCCCCATGCCTTTGTCTTTCAATTGAACCTTTTCAACATGTTTTGATAAGGAGTTTAATTATCTTTCATGATTTGATGGAGTAGAATCACTAACGCCTTTGTCTTTTGATTGGACTTTCTCATCAAGCCGATTTGATAAAGAACTTGATTGACCTTTGTGGCTTGATGGAGTGGAATCACTAATACCCTTATCCTTTGATTGGTCCTTTTTCTCAACCCATTTTGACAAGGAATTTAGTTGTCTTTCATTGTTGGATGAACTAGGAGGTGTAGCTTTCATAGTGTGTGGCACAAAAGTATCTTGGGTTGTTTTGAGTGTGTTGCAATATTGGGGGTTGTTGGAATCAGCTGAAATAGTGATTTATTGCCCATTGAAATGAAATTTCAAACAATGATGATACGTTGAGGGCACTGCTTGCATCTCATGAATCCAAGGACATCCCAAGAGTATTTTGTATGTTAACTCCTTGTCTAACACTTAGCAGACTATATCTTTGACAACCGGTCCCACTTGAATTGTAAGACAATCAAACCTTGGGAGGATCTCTCTTCATCATCATAGGCTTTGATAGTGATTTTCCTTCTAAGATCGATAGCATTTTCTGAATATCCAAGTGCATGGATGAGTTTTAAATTATAGATATTTAGGCCAGCTCCACCATCTATTACAGCACATTTAACGCGATGTTTGTGAATTAAAACCTCAATGTGGAGGGCAGTGTTATGTGGATGGGTCATTGATACATCATCATGTTCAGAAAATGAGAGGAAATGAGGTGCGATCAAGTGTCCCACCATAGCTTGAAATTGGAAAACTTCCAAGTTGCTTGGTACTATTGTGGCTACTAGAGCTTGTTCAATAATTTCTTTGTGAGTTGGTGAGATTTTGAGCAGTTCCAATATAGATATTTGAGCTGGTATTTTTTGTAATTGGTCAACTATGTTATATTGAGTTGCAATGATAGCAGTTGCTTTGGATGAAGAGGGGGTAGCTCCTTTCAATGTTACTTTATATTGCCCTCTTGTGACTGTGTTGACTGGTTGGTTGTCTTTCTTTTCTCTAATTTTATTGACATAAATTTGATTGTCACTTGCAGCAACGTTCGTAATCAGATTTATTGGTACAATGTCATTAATTTTATGTGGTTTGGTGTTGATATCGTGGTGATGAGTTTCAATTGTAACAATGTTTCTTTGGCCCTTGATTTTGATGTCCTTGGTTTGATCTTCAACTACCTCAACACAATGAATGGTAGAATCATAAACATAGTTCACATTTTTTCCCTTGGTATTTGATGAAGAAGACTCCCCTTTTTCGTAATTTGGTAAAGGATTCTTGAACACTCCATGATCATTGTTTGTTTGGGGTCCTTCTAAAAATATGGTCTTGTTATCAATCAAGTCTTGTATCAAATGTTTCAATTGCATGGAATCATTGGTTTTATGTCCTTTATTTCCGTGAAAGTCACAATAATGTGCATCATTCCACCATGAAGGTTTCACTTGTGGTTCCCAATTTCTTGCCTCTGGTAATGTTATAACCTTGGCTGTAAGAAGCTCCTTTAATGTTGATTCTAATGATTGTCCCAAAGTTGTGAATCTTCTTCAATTTGAGGATGTTTGATATGGTGGTGTTCTAGATTCAGCATTACCTTGATTGTTGTTTTGATTGACATTTTGGTTATTTTTTTAATTGTCAGTTGGATTGTTGTTTTGATTGGTTTTGGTGGAGGCTATTGTTAAGTTAAATGTTGGTTTTGCATTTTGTGTTTCAGTTGTGCCATCATTGTTACCAACATTCTTGTTTCTTTGCCAAAACTTTGGTTTATCACTGTTATTGTAATTGTTGGAGGAACTTTCTGAGTTGTTTTCGTTGTAAATTTTTATGACTCCTCTTTTGACCAAAGCTTCTTCGATATTGATTCCATTTTCAATCAATTTTCAAAGGTAGGTGAGCATTTTAATTCCAATATGTAGCTCATCTCATCATTTATATTTTCAATACATATTTCCATATTTTCCTTTTCAGGTATGGGACGAGAATATCTTGCAAACAATCTTCTCCATTTTTGCAAAAATATGAGGAATGAATCACCCTTTTTCTATTTCTAGTTGCAAAGGTCTTTCATTGTTATATCATGTTGGATGTTGTAGGAGTACTGAGTGATGAATTTTTTAACCAACTCTTCAAAGGTTTTAATTGGGGGTGCAAGTTTGGAAAACCATTCAAGGCATTGTCCACCTAGGTTGCATGGAAACAATCTTATCAAGTAAGTTTCTTCATGTACAAACTCGAGTCTCATGGTTCTAAATTCCCTCACATGATCTATTGGATCTATTTTACCATTGTATTTATCATACTTTGGGAATTCACAATGTTTGGGAAAAGGAATCATGTTGATATTTTGATCAAAAGGATATGGGAAAATGTCTTGTATCAAGTATCGTTTTGAGGTTCCTCTTTGCATGCCAAGAATTTGTTGTTGGAGGTTTTTCATTTGATGCATTAAGGCAGCCACTTGTTATGTATTTTTTGAATCATTTTCAAGCTTTTTAGGAGGTTCTTTCAATTTATTAACATCAAATTCAAGTGGAAGTTTGATACCTTGATTAGCCAGCATTAGGAAGTATTTTTCCCTATCCTTTTCAAAAATCTTTTCTAGGAACTTGTGGAAATTTGGATCTTGTTGAGCATCTTGGATGTCTTCCTTAGTTATTTCCTCACCTTTAGTGTTGTGGAGATTATGAAATGGATTCAGGTTCAACCATGGTATTTTGAGTTTTAATGTTTTGAGTTTCAAGTTCTTTTCCCTAGAGTTTCTAATTTTGTAATCTTGTTTGAATGGGCATACAAGTGTTATTATTTAACTAAAATTTGATCTTTGTTTGGAGGAGTTCCAAGGAAGAAAACTAATTCAAATAGAATGACAAATCCTATTGATGAGACTAAGTTTAATCTGATTATATAGCTTTGTTTCGTGATGAAAGGATGATAAATCCTGATGATGAAACCTAACTTAACAATCAGGGATATGATAAGTTTGATGATTTAGGCACTTTGAAATGTTAGATTTTGGTTTAGTTTGAAGAATTCCACTTGTAAATGTCAATTTCAACAAGTTTAAGACTCTGTTATGACTGAGGAATCCTTCTGTTCTGGAAAAGATTCTAAATTCTGGTTCAAACTGTGGAACAAGGGATGAAAATAGCTCTCAAATTTTGAATTTAATGGATGCACTAAAACATAGCCTAGATGCGCTAAAACATTGGACAGATGCACTATAAAACTGCCTGGAAGCACTGAAACGGAGGGTGAATGCGCTAGTAAATTGACTAAAGTGCTAGACAAAGGACCAGATGCGTTGGGACAAACTTTGTATGTGCTAAAATCTGGAGTCAATGAGCTAAAGAATGACTCAGATGCACTAGAAAACAAACTAGATGCGCCAAAGAAATCCAAGGATGTGCTAGACTACCCCTAAATATGCGATTTTAACTTGGTATTTTGTGACTAAATGTGCTAAAAGAGCTTGCAAATGCACTAAAATATGGTATGGATGTGCCAGAAAAAGCCAAGTATGCGCTAAAATAGAGGATGTATGCGCTGAACAAATTCTTAGATGTGCCAGAAAAAATAATGTATGCGCCAGAACAAAGAATGGATGCGCTAAATTGGAAGTTTTTTAGTGTTTTTACAAATTTGTCTGGTTATTTGGCTTTGAATTTGTGAATGTGATGTTTCCAGGGGATGTTTTTCTGAATAATGACTTTTTTTTCCTAGTTTCCAGTTTGCAAATTATGTGAATTGAGTGCTTTAAATGGATGAATTCTTGAATTATGACTTCAAACACAACGGTAAGTTGTCAAACCGTTGTTTCCACCTAAGAACTAAACATTGAGTGTGTATTCAAGAATCTGGTTTGATTCTTTCATTTTCCACAAGTATAACACAAGAGAAGACAATTCAAGCACTTTTCTATTCTCAAAGGTCACTTAAAATACCACAGCCCACATCTTAAAACTATGTTAGCTCACACAGCCATGTCACCCCTTAGAGGGCACCCGTGTTTTTTCCTTTCTCGAGTCTTAACCAAAGTCGAATCCGCCACTTTTGGCCAAGGATCTCTGATACTTATATGATGAGTGTCTTGGGGGTAGATTCTTCCCTCCCCTTGCACTGTGATATAGAAAATGTTCGAAAACTAACTTGGCTGGCTTCTACACTAAGGTTCATAATAAGGGTTTTTGTTCGGTGCAGCAATAGATAAACTCCCTTTGGAGACCTCCCAAATTTTAGAAGAAAGGCTTTGGGGATGGTTATCTTGCACACTACCGTTGAATTGCAGACTTTCCCCGAATTCACTTTTGATTATAGTGGGTTGGAAAACTTGGCTTTGGTTGTTCCCACTTAGGTTATTCCCATAAGGTGATTACTTTTTCCCACTACGGCAGACCTTCTAAAGGTGTTAACAAAGCATAAAATAGTGAGTCTGGCATTCTGGTCACCCAGTTAAGGGGAGAGCATAGGCCTATCATTTCAAGCAAAAAGACAAGGGGTTCTTTAACCTTCTAATTAAACTAGGTTCCTAATTTAATCAAAAGAAGACAATAAAAACTCCAGCCCCTACATACATCATCAGTAGTTGCATGATATTGTCTTTGACTAGCGTATTATACACCTACAAAATAGAAAACCTCAATTAGTTCTCAAAATTTTGAAATTTTGCAAAATTTCCAGATGCGCTAAAACAGTCACCAAATGCACTAAAATATTATTTGTATGTGCTAAAAGAACTATTCAATGCACTAAAATAACAACTAGGTGCACTAAAAAAGAAACTCTATGTGTTATAACAGATATTGAATACGCTAAAATATTGACTAAAAGTGTTGAAAGATCCCCTGAATGCGCTAAAACAAGTGTTGGATGTGCCGAAATATTCTCTAGATGCACTGTAACAGGTATTGGATGCGCTAAAATACATTTTGTCTACATCAAAAGAACTCACAATCGCACTAAAAGAAATTCATGTCCAAAATCTATGAAACAACTTTTCCAGAAAACATTAATAAAAAGGGGTCGGGCCCCATGGTGGGCACCAAAATGTTGTCGTGTGAATTGTGAGATTTAGTAAATGAGTAATAAAAACACACACAACCAATGAAACGTATTACATGAAAGATTTGAATCACATAATTAACCAAATTAAAATAAAGAAAAATTCTAAAATCGTTCCATTGTTCTCTATTCTTAAGGATCCTTTAAATCATTAGTGATTTCATATTTGTATATGCACTATGACTGGTTTGGATGACAACCTAAGAAATGAGATGTTGTAAAATGCAAGAAACTAATTCCTACATGATTTAATAAGCTATGTGATAATGCTATGATTCCATGATATTGAATGCTGCAAATGACAATGGTGATATGACAATGGATAATGATGCTAAAGGCTATAGTGGAAATGTTGTATGAAGCAAATATGATAAACTAAAATGCAAATATAAGACTAAGACATGATTCTAAATTAAAATGATTCTACAATGCTCAAATGCTAAATGCTAAATTGATCTATGCTCACTAAATGCTCTCAATATTTTTGCATAATAAGTTTATTCAAAGATGTGTTGTAAAATGCTATAGAATGGGCTTGTATTTATAGGCTTTCCAAAGCATCTTGTGATATGGCAGCAACCAACGGTCAAGATTTCAGCATGATAGATGAACGGTGGAGATGGAAGAAGTTTAGAAAGAATCATGGAGGATGTTCCCTTGACCAAGTGCAACATGCCAAATGTATGAGAGAATAAAATGTGTGAAAGAGCCAAGTGTCCAAAGTTTGTTTTGGAATTGGTTGAGAATAATGCAATTTAAATATTAGACATATTTAAATACATGTGACACTTGAAAAAGTTGTAGACATGTGTCTAAATTCAAATTTGGGATTTAAATTTAGTGAAAATATTATTAATTAAATAAAACAAACTATGTGAATTTGTTTATTTAATTAAAATAGAAGAATGTGATTTTAGATTGAAGAATTAGAAGAGTGTGAACTATATAAATAAATTTGGAATTTATTTATAAGTAGACGAAATAAAAAATTTATTAATAAAATAGCTTGTATTTAATTAATTAAGTATCTTGACCAATTTTAGGTGTATACATGTAGTATATTTAGTCATTTTAATTGACTAATTTCCATTAATTGGTAGTAAATTTAGTCATTTTAATTTTTAATTTTAGTCATTTGGTAGTTTATTTAATTGTTTTTGTTCACTGATTTATGCCAATTGGTAGTATATTGATACATTGTTTATTAATTGCATAATCATTATATACGAACAAGCTACATAAGTTAAAAGATTGATTCAACATCATGATAAAAAAAAGGTAATCTACAATAAAAAAAAATATAATGCAATTTTGATGAACTATAAGATGTTCCTATATATATATAATCAAAAATGTCAAAGTTTAAGAGTTTCCAACTCTATGCAAATACACCATGATAAAGATCACTGAACAACACATTCAAAGTACTGCATAAAGCAGTGGGCCAAGCTATCTAATAGCTAGTACATGATAAACATCAACTATGTCATTTTTTGCAAATATTTTAGTGGTCACCATGTGAAGGTTCCTTCTTTCTCTTTCATACAAACAGCTCCATCTATTTTGTCTTCATAAGCAAGGGGTATGTTACTCGTGACTTTTAAAATATTTAAATTTGCTTCTCTTCTTCCTTTCAATTTGACTCCATGTACAATAGATAGTGAGTGAATCCACCCAATGCCCACAGTAGCACCATCAAACAGATTCAACACCCCAACTTTATCCCCTTCTTGGATTTTATCAATACATTTCTGCAAAAACAAAAAAAACACATTATATTGAGATATAAACATTCAATAACACACAAATAAATATTTGGTAAATATTTATAAGAAACTAGAAAATGATGATAGGAAACTTGAAACCATGCACCTAACATATGAAACAAAAAATAACTTCTCCCTATTTGATACATAATGGATGTTAGATACAAAAGGTGTCAATATGTTAGTAGTCATGTGCCATGAAGATGTGGATGCAAAAAAGAACCCAAGCATACAAGATTGTGTAGGAGGAGATAGGCCACAGGAAAAATTTAACTATAAAACAGCTAAATTGTTTACCATGCTTGCTTTCTTGCTTTCCTAAGTTGTTGAGATGGAACTGGTTATAGCTACACGCACATTGATTGCAACTCTTAATTGATGGAATAGACTGTGAAAATCATCCCAGTAAAAGAAATCATGGGAAAATGATTATCCTTTAAAGCACAAGTTTGATTTAAGGTGTCTACATGCATGAGATGTGTAGGAAGCACAAAATGAACTTCCAAGTGCAACCATTATTGAATGGAGTGATAACCTTGCACCACCTATTTGGAGTGTATTAAATCCCTTATGGGTTACACACCTACTCTTTTAAAATGTAAATTTTCAAAAAACTAGAAAAAGGGAGCCACAAAATGCACACTTGTAGTTATGCATGTGAATCGAGTAATTACCCAAAAACTTAGGCCTTACCCCTGTCACACTATAGCACATATGCATGTTTGTGTTCATATGCATGCTTACGTACCATGGATGGGAAAGGTTAGGCCTTACTATATTTCTATACATACACATATGTGCACACCCATACACATTATATTTTGCTCAACTTTTGGTATTTTTCATATTTTTCCATTTTTCCATCTTTACTTGCTCTTACTTCATTTCAGAACTATTATAGGATCAACATGTAGTGAGTATGGGAGGCTAATTCATTGGATACTTTCCCTAATTCCAAATAAGAGCCTAGGAATTGCAAGGGAACCTCAGAAATTTCCTTGATTCGGATTTGCACTCAAAGTGTGGAAAACACTAAAGAAAAAGAAACCATAGAACTTTAGAATCCATGCAGTCAAAGAGAAAGCAGAAACACAAATTTAAAGCAACACTTTTTTAAATTGGTTCAAGCAATACAGAAAATGTGTGGAAAAGTATATCACAATAAATCACAACAATGTTTGTCAAAAAAGCTATAAGTGTAGACTATATCTAGAGGAGAACCAGGATTTTCCAAGAAAACTAGTGAAATTCCGACCCTAAATTTTCAAAAAAACTTTAACACTATTCATTGTATTCAACCCCTTCAAACTTCAATTTGCCATAACTAAGATAAAGCTGACATGGGAACAAATGTTAATGACAATTTTTTGCACGTTAAATTTTTCATAAATTCTTTGGAATTTCACAAAAATTGTCAATAATTATAGGACCACAAATCACAACTGTCTCTCAAAAAACCAGTGCAAGAGTATGTCCAGAGATCAAAGCTTTGTCAAAAAACCTAGAGAAATTTTGACCCTCATTTACAAACAAGTTGTACATCCATCCACTATATTCAACCATTATAGGGGACTGATGACCATATTCAAATCTATTAATTTTAAGCACATACCTAGCATGTCTGGAAAAATCATTGAACAATAGTCAAGCAAAGCTCTTTTGCACAAGTTGTACCACATCAAAACAATCCCATACAATAAGCATTTGGTGATTGCATTATAATATAATAATATATAGAGAAGAAAACTCTTACATGGCTTCTGGTATGGTTGGCAAGGACCAAATCTCTCTTAACACAAATACCTTATTATATGGAGAGTGAAATGCAATGTAATTTGCATCTACAAGAGAAAACTACCTTATGTCTTCCTTTTCAAACCTGGAAAACAATGAATAGTTCATTTAGCTCCCATTTATGTGACTTCTAGATCATATGTCCTTAATTTGAACCTAAATTGTGCAACTTGTATGCCTCAACGATCACTTCAAATGCCACATTTCATTGAAATAAAATTTTGTTTTATAGTTTCACCACGATACCGCACTGTTTTGACTTGATCCTTTCGGTGATGTAGGAAAAGTATTTGAGTTATTGCGACACTGCACCATGTTTGGGTTTTATGGCTTGGTCATTGCAGTGAGGCAGGATATGTCTAAAGTCACCTGTTATTCCTTCTATTTCCATGCACTATGCCACTTCAATTCCTATTTCCTCTTCCAAAATTCAAAATTTTGTTTCCACGACTATAATGTTGTTTCCAATTTTGGCACTGACACAATTATTATCAACATGTCAGTGTAAATAACAAGCAACCGGTTTCTTGTACCCTTCCCACATTTGGAATTGTAGTTGGCTATCAAGTTTAACTGCACAAGGATAGTGAAAAATACGCCTACAATTCTCCACTCGACATCCCAAAGTTTTCCCAAATCTTTGACACTCTCGAGCCTTATAGTCCAAAAATTTTCCTCTTTTTATAGCATCAAATAATCCTTCAAGTTTATCTCTTCCACCATCCTTTTCAAAAAACCTCTAAGGACCAAAGACCACACAATCTATTAACTTTACCACTCCACTGATGTCCGCCACATATTTTGGAGGTTTCTTGTGCTTTGGATTCATTGAAAGCTTCAAGTTCCTTTGATGATCCTTAGTACATTTGCAGTAGCATAAGTGATAACCATAGCACCAAGCATACCAATCCCCATAAATCAAGGATGGTCCTTGTCCACATAGATCACAAATTATACCAATGTCCCACATCTAAGGTTTTGAATTAGATATCTAGATTATTGCTTCAACATATTGCAAATTCAAATGCTTGGGATCTAGAGTGCTTGGGATTTCCCTGCTACTATAAATAGATTTAGCATTTATATTCTCATCCTTAGGGAAAAATTCTAACCTTTTGTGTAATCTTATATCACTAAGCAAAACTTCATCACAGCTGCTATCAACAAATTTATAGTTGTGTTCATCCTCATGGCCAAATGTCTCCTGGTCAAATGGAATCATGCGGTCAGTACCTCTTGATGTAGTACAATCTACTAATGTAAAACATCCACTCTCTTGCAAGGACAAACTAACTGTTTTTAGAGTTCGATGACAATTCATAGTAAAACATCTATCATAGAATATCCATAGTTGGTTTTCAAATGGTGGCTACACAACCACTATTCCTTGAACTACTAGATTATGAGATGACTATAGAAAGAACCTTTGATGCACGAAAGGTAGTAATGGACAAATTCATTGATTTGATTATGGAAGTCTCCAAACATACACATGAAAGGATAAAGAAGACAGTTAAGAGACAACAAAATCATAATGGTTGGCTCTCAAGAACAAGAAAACATAGTCACCATTTCAAGAGAGCAAGTTTACAAGTCACTATGGTGTTAGGGCAGAGAAGGATAAAGGGACAGTCACCATAAAACATGAAGAATAGCCTTGAAAATTCTATAAGGTAGTCTACTATCATAAAGAATGTAATCTCATGCTTAAATGACAGTCATATCACCATGTAAGATAGTCACTTTGCAAAGGAAGGATAGAGGGTAGAGAAGGATAGAGTGTTAACTATTTTTAGAGTTCGATGACAATGATGTATGACCTTGTGAAGTCAAAACAAGCAAATACAAGCTATTAAAAAGACAAACAAGGGCAGTACTTAGTATTGAAAGCACAACCAATTTAAATAATTTTGAGCGATAGTACTAAACACAGTTGAAAAGAGTTATCAAGCTTTAAGAAATAGATTGCAAATCACGTCATAAAATAGTCATTAGAATAATAATGATATTATGTTGAAGTCACATGATGAAGATAGCAATCAAGAGTGTCATCAAGAGCAAGGTAAGGGACTGTGATAAAGTTTCTTAGGATTATGATAAATTTTTTACTGTGATGGCAGATCCAGTAACTTAAATAAGGACCATATAAAGGTTACAGTCAATAAAGGCCTATCAACTACCTTTAGGACTGCAAATAAGAGTAAAGGAAATCCACAAAGACTTGTACACAGTCACAATTGAATTAAAGATGTTGCATTTCAAATATACAATATTATTACAGTTACCAAGAAGGTAATCAACTTCAATAAAGGCAGTGACTCCATGGTAGTTATGAGGCAATTAACAAAGATTTTTCATACATGCACAACAAGAGTAGAGTTTGCAAAGTATTTGATAGTCAACTTCAGGCTGACTATCCTTCTGTTGTGGTTTGAAGATCATTTTTTGCAGGTTGACAAGTTATTAATTGTAGGGGTTAGTCTTATTTCAAAGGAATTTTTCATTAATTAACTATAATTAATCATAAAAAACTACCAAATTCCATAGACATCCAAATATCACACATTCATTCATCCACATAGTATATCATCTTCAATTATTTTAAATACTTAAAGTATATGAAAAGGTTTGGAAATTTCTTTGAAACTTAACAGAAATAAGATAAAAAGAATGAAACTAAAGCAAGGAAACTAGAAATTTCTAAAGCTCATCATCCCCCCAACTTAGCATTTTTCTTGTCCTCAAGCATTTTAGGGTCTCTAATTGTGTTGCAATGCAACTTTCCTATAGTCCAATGTGTTAGTGACCCATTCACCCTACTTCAAGTAGAACCCTTTTTGCTCTGTTATTTTCTTCCATCTATCCAGCTTTGTTGGCCTTATCTACCCTCCTATCCCTGTCCAACGTGGAATTGAAAACAAGAGAAGAGAAGGATGAAACATTAGGGGGAAACAAGTAATATTATTTTTAAAGGAGGATGTGATATATTTGTGAGCTCTTTAAACTCCTACCAAGTAGTTGAAGACTAAATGAGGCTCCTTCTTTTTGAGCTCCTGTGTTAATTCCTTTCATCTGTCCTTTCATCTATCCTGTGAGAAGTTAAGTGCTTCTCTTCTTGTCTCTGCTACTAGTTCTTGAAATTTTTTGTAATCATTCTCTTAGCATTCCAAAATCATTTTCTCTGCCCACTATCTTTCTACCAGGTCAATTCATTCCTCTACTATCCCTCTAGGATCTTCTACCTCTTCTCTAATGAGAAGGAGAAATGACTTATCCCTTTCATTGTAATCTATTTGTGTCTTCCCTCTCTAATTTTCATTCTTGATGAATGATGTCATTTCCTTGATTTTAACACATCCCACAAAGATGAGTGGGTTTTAGGAAAAGTCATAGGGAATGGCCAAATTATGCAAGTAAAATTCACACAATTAGTCTTACATATCTAGCAGCCTACATCTCAAAAGTTGAACTATTTTATCAGCCATTTCTTCCATTTTTACTTTCAATCTTCTAATTTTTGCATCCTTCAACCTCTCTAATAGGTGTTGCTATCAATTTAGATTTTTCTTTTTCCCAATTCTTTTGCACTTGAGAAAATTCTTCTACTTTGTTTTACAACTCAATCCCAAGGGTAACCACAATAGGAGTTCTAGGTCTTTTTGGAACTTTGAGTTGGTTCCTAGGTTTTGGATCTTTCTTATTAATCTCAAAAATGGCCAACTATGCCAATTTCTCCAAACCTAGCCCTTGTTACTCAAAAGCATGCAACCTTTTCTACAATTCTTGAATCCTACTATCCAATCCTTTCTCCCTTTGTTGGTATTTTTTGAGTTTTTCTTCCAATTCTTTTATCCTATCCTGGGCTTCTTGCAAATCTTTACTCTTATTTTTCCCTTTTAAAAACAATTCATCTTCTTTTTTCCAAAAATATCTCTTCATCAGCCTCAATAGGTGAAACAAACCCTTCTTCAGAAGTTGGACTATTTTGAGGTCAATGCTTCTTTCTTGATGTGAACAAATCCTTAGAGTCAAAGTTGTTGCTCAAATAAAGAAATTGCAATGCCTTGGATTGTTCTCGATCAATAGGTACATTTTCTTCTTGTGAGTCTGCTTTAGACTCCACTACAACAACCCTTTCTTGTTAGGGCTTGGCCTTTCCTTTTGCAGGTCCCTTCTTTTGAGATGATGTGACCGCATTTTTGTCTGCACTAACCTTATCTACCTCCTTTTGGGTGCAAAGGTAGAGTTTGTACTCTTTCTTTTGTGTTGCTTGGGCTTAGAAGGGATTTTGGTAGAGGGAGGGGTTTCTAATTCCGTAGGTGCTATAGGTTGCTGCCTAAAAGTTGTAGGTTATGTTTCTTGTACTTCTGGATTCATTTTCTCACCAATGATGTGTAAATGTGATGCAATGGGTGAGCAATAGGGTACATGCTCCTCTTCAGCAACCGTAGGATTCTCTTCTTAACACGTGTTTATCTCCTCTGACCTGGGCCTCACAAGAATATCATTAATATTGTTGCAAGCTAAAAAAAATTCCCAAGACACATTAGGGAATTGAATTATGAGACTCCTTTAGATCAACAAGGTGACTAAACAATAATTTGACATAACAGATTGATTCTTTTTCCTTTTAGATTCAGTTTGCATCCTTCTCAATAACTTATACAAGAGTTTGGGTACATTAATTAGCCTTTGATGACGTAGGTGACTCAAAATTTTAAAATGTGTTGTATATAAAAGATTGTTTTCCATTGCAGGTTAAATATTTAACTATATACAAAGCGACAGATGCCCATAACCATGGTAGGAAAGTATTTTTGTATCTTGTGTCGAGGATTCCAATTCTTCTCCTGGTTGTGTAAAGTTGTTCCTTATTATGACTGCATGAGCTCTCATAGGAAATTCTTCTCCTACCTTGGGCAACCCAGAAACTTTTGTCACTGTTGCTTCTGAAGCATCTACTCTCAACCCTCTAATTATAGCCTCATCATTTTACAATGAATTAGTGAATTGTTGTGTCATCACTTCACTATATTATGTTAGATGGAGATAATAGTGTACCCATCTAGCTTTTTGAAAAATGGGTAGATGCTGTTGTTCTTCTAATAACAGATTATATGATGTTGGCTCTTGTCTAACAATGTCACCTCCCATTTTGTAATTCTATATCCTATAACAAGTGAATTATGCTTCAAAATACTCTTCAATTTGCTTACTGCTTATACTGTTCAATATGTTTGTTGCTTTATGATCATTTCTACTTCTGTGTATGCAAGTTCCTATAGATTTTCTTATGGATCTAAAAAGGGAATTGAAGTTGATGTATAACCAACTCTTTTGAATTCTTCACAAATGAAATTGGAAATGGCAATCAAACCAATTTTATCCCCCCAACTTAATGTTGCTATTTGTCCTCAAATAGCTCAAGGTACGAAAAGGATAGAGGAATAGATTGTAAAGCATTGGAGATATTTGATATAATATTTAAATGACATGTTTGTATGATCATGAATGTTATATGAATCAATAGAATTAAATGTTAATCATAGTTGATAATAAGAAAAGTACCTAAAATGGCATGGTAATGGAAAAAGGTGGTGTGTGAGACGTGAGTTGAGCATTGTCATGCAGCTACTTGGAAAAAGAATTGAAATGATGGAAGTAAATGGAAGTATTGTAGTATATGTTCCATATAAAGAGCTTATCAAAGTGATGGCACGTGTCCCAAAATTCTTAATACTGGAAAATAAATTTGTGTCATGTACAGGATTATTCATAATGAATGATTTTATGCATAGAAATTGTGTTGGTTTTGATTTTTTGCATGTCAATATGACGATTGTGATGTGTAACTATAAGTGATAGTGGTTGTGGGTGTAGTGATGGTGAGCCAGCGGTAATTGTTTTGAATAGCAGTAGAACAGGTTCCTTTTGCAAATGCCTTAGGTTGTTACTACAGGTCTCATGAACTTCTTGTGCACATCCAAAATAACTAGTGTTGATGGTACATAGTGCATGTGTGACCATGTGAGATTTTATTGTGATATTTTATACCTATTATACATTAGTAGGTGAGTTGGTTGGCTCATCTACAAATGTATCACTTGATGATTTGGCCTTGTCTACATGAGGTACATGTAATGTTGGATTTTTGTATGGTATAAACTATTGTTGTAGATCATGTAGAAATTCCTCCTTATGTAATGGATTTTTATATAAGCTTTAGTCTATGTCCATTTACCATTAAGGAGAATCAAACTGAATATATGGTAGGTAGTTGGATCGCTCCATTCTAAAAAACATGCTTAATTTCATAAGGACCAAGACACCATGTTTGCATTTTCGCTTTGTGGTCTTTATATTGTGAATCATAAAGAAATGCCCATTCTCCATAAAATTCCTTGGTTTTAATAAATTAGTCATGCCATCTGATTCTTTTTTGTTTCACAATCTCTATATGATGAATTGCTCCCATCCTTATTTCATCGAGAGCATTGAGATTGTGTAATTTTTCCTTCTAACCTTTTGATGAATTGATGGTCTTCTAGGTCATCCTATATGCCTAGATAGCTTTAGGTAACCTTTTTGTCGAAACCTTCTGATGAATTTGAACTATCTTTGTTAGAATGACTTCTATCTCCCTATTTGACTTCAACTTGTATGTTTGCTTGTGGATGGTAGGGGGTTCACTTTCTATGTCTAGCCTCATATTCATTGACTAACCTTGCAATCAAATATGATGTAAATTGTGATCCTTGGTCTGTGACTATCTCCCTAGGCACGTCATACCTGGTGAAGATTTCCTCATAAAGGAATTTGGAAACATTGTCTTCTCTTGCAAACTATAGTGCTTTAACCTCCTCCCATTTTGTAAGATAGTACATACTAGAATGTATTCTTTATTGTTATATTTGGGATCTATTGGTCCAATGAAATCCAACTCCTATTTATCAAATGGTGCAATGACCAATTACGGTTGGAGAGGCATTTCATTTCTCCTAGTAGGTCTACCCATCCTTTAGCATTTGTCACACCTCCTTGTATATTTGATTGTGTCCTTATGAAGTGTATGCCAATAGTAGTCAATGGTTAGGATCTTTAGATTTGTTCACTTGGCTACAAAGTGACCTCCATGAGGCTCATCATGACAAGACTTAAGGATATCATATACTTCATCCTCCCTTATGCATCTTCTCAGTATGGTATCTGGCTCTATGTAAAATAGATAACCAACCATCAAAGAATAAGGGAAGTTGTGTTCTATTAAATGGTGTCTTTCTCTAGGTGAGAAATGTGGGGGTGCCCTTATTGCAACCAAGTAATTAGCTTTGTCTACATACCAAGGTTTTTACATAGAGAGGGAAAACAAGTGTTCATCTGGAAAGGAATCATTTACAACTTCTTTTGTTTTGATTCCATCCTGGAAAAGAAATCAGCCACTACGCTTGCATTCCTTGGTTTATCCACAATGGTTATATCAAACTCCTACAATAACAATAACCATCTAATAATTATGCCACCAACTACTAGTTTGTTCATCAAATAGTTGATTCTTTTGTGTTTTGTATAAACAAAGACAAAATATCCAATGATATATTGTCTAAATTTGTTAATGACATATACCACTAACATCTCTTTCTTTGTGACTATGCAATTGAGCTCAACAGCCTGAAGGTTTATACTAACGTATTAAATGGCATACTCTATATTTCCTTCCCTTTTTCAAAAAAATTGTTATCATTGATGTCAAAGGTGTTCAATCCATAGGTGAAGGAAAAATCAATATTAAAAGTTATGCTATGTGGGCCAACCTCCCTTAAGTATGGTGCCCAAATTCTAGTGTGTTTAAAAATTAAAAATAAAGTTATTTTCTTTTTTAAAGTGGGATGACCGCCCCAAGGAAGGTGCGCCCAAATTTTGGGAGGCAAAATAAAATAAATAAAAATTATTTTGGATAATTGGTCGATCCCCCTTGGAGGGTCACATCCCTCGGGTGAAGAGTTGATTTGGACATGTATAAATACAAGTTTTAAGGTGAGGCAAAAATCAATCAATTCAAGGCATACTTATTATATGAAGAGAAAAAGTAAAAGGCTATTCAAGCAGATTTAGAAGACATAAGTGAATAGGTTTATAGTAGTGATTTTGTGAAGGGAATAACAAGTGATACTAGCAAGATCATGGTGGTTTATTATCATATTTTATGAATACTTTATTGTAGATTTTATGAGGAAATTATTGTCGAATTTGTGAAGACATTATTCTCGATTGTGTGAAGACTATATTGCAAATCTACAAAGGGGAGTTTAGAAATTTTGTGAAAAGGTGTTCAAGCATATCTGAGAAATTGTAAATAAAATTATCACATTGTTCTTGCGAAGGTTGGAGCCTCCTATTTGAGGAGATAGTGAGGTTGGAGCCTCTTATTGAAAGAGATTGGAGTCTCTTGTTGAGTTGATGCTCAGTGGTGGGGATTGGAGTCTCTAGTGGGTTGGTGCCTATGAATTTTGTAAGAAGATTTGTACTAGCAATATTTTGTCGTGGTTTTCTCCCGTAAGGGTTTCCACATAAAATTTGTGTCTCTTGTGCATGTTCTTAATTACCGCATCTTTCATGAATGATATTTCTATGGATAATTAGATCTTGAATTAATATTGTTATGTTTGATTAAGTTAAGGAGTAAAGTTTTAATTTATACTAATTCACCCCCTCTTAGTACAAGTGTGTGTTTCATCACCTTTTGCCCTAAAACAACACCTATTGTAAAATCAAAAGTGTTTGTAATTATTTGTATGTATATGGACAGGGATTATCCAATTAGGGCCTCTCAAAATAGGTGTTCTTGTGAGAGTTGATTTTATGGCTTCAAAAGTTTCCTGGTAGGCAATTTTCCATTCAAATTCAATGTCTTTAGATAAAATAGCAAACAAGGTGACTACTATTTTACTAAAACCTTTAATAAACCTCATGTAATATCCTACATGGCCAAGGAAACTCCTGACATCTTTTCACTTTTAGGGAATAGGAAAAGTGGAGACCACCTCTATTTTGTTAAGATCCACCTAAATCCCTTTATTGGATATAGAGTGTCCCAAGACCACTCCTTAAGTCATCATGATAAAGCAATTTCATAACTTAAAGAGAGGTGATCCTAACACCTTTGAAGTATTTTATCCAAATTTGTTAGTGTCTCTTCATAATATTTCTCATAAGTGGTGAAGTCATTCATATAGATCTCCAAGGAGTCATGTGCAAAGTCTGAAAATATGATTAGGACTACTCTCTAGAATGTTGCAAGTGTAAATGGTAAAACTGAATAAGCATGTGTTCCCCATGGACAGGTAAAGGTGGTTTTGTCCTAGTCTTTTGGAGCTATCTTTCTAGTTGTGTCATTAAATCCATCTAGGAAATAAAAGTATTTCTTCCCTACTAGTGAATCTAACACTTGATCAATAAAAGGAAGAGGAAAGTGATCCTTATGGTTACATTTATCTCCCTATAATCTACACATACCCTCCATTTACCTCATTTTTTAGGCGTAATCACGAATGGGGAAACCCATTGACTATCTGATATGGGATAAATGAACCCTACATCCAATAGCTTCTACAATTTTGTCTTGACTATCTTCCATAGTTGGGTTCATCCTTCTTTCTTGATGTTTGGATAGCTAGTATCCTTCATTAATGTAATTTTTGTGCATACATGGACTAGGATCTATGCCCTTCATGTCATGATATTCCCAGGCTAATGTTGTTGTGTGTGCTTCCAACATTGTAAGTAATGCAGATTGCTAGGAGACTGTCAACTAGTTATTGACATTGAGTGTTTTTTCTGGTATTATTTCCATAGTTATGATAGAAGACATGGAAGAAGCAATGTTGATCCTTGATAAATTAAGATTACAATTGTGTGGGAGTAGTGTATGGAATAGCTAGGAATTAGTTTCAGAGGTGTTTATAGGTATGATATTATGTAAGGGATAGTGTAAGCATGCTAGACAATAGTGTCTTTGGGGGTCCCTACCATAAGAGTTTTGCATAATATGGGTCTTCCTGAACTTCAATCATTCCAAGCTACATTCTATAGTATGTGTTTGCAGGGAGTATTGGTCATCTTCTTTCAAGTTTGGACAAACAGTGTGTTCCAATTATGCATGTGGTTGTGTAGCTAGCTAGAGGACTGATTTTTTGGTCACATTCTCATTGGAAATTATCATGTTACCAAACCTGCATCCAATAAATGCATCTACAATGGCCAACCATGTCCTACCTAAGATCAAAGGGTATCCTCCAAGGTTGGTTTTTGGCTACAAAACCATAAAGCATGTTGTATATTCCCATGAATCCAATGTGATAAACAAATCCTCAATAATATCTTTTGGCTTGATAGTTGAACTATCTGCTAATTACATAATAGTAGGTGTGGATCTATGGTCCATCAGTTGAAGTTGTTGCATTGTTTCTCATATCATTACATTGATGGTTTCCCTTAAGTCAATCAAAGTGTTCTTGTTAAGTGTGACATTAATTTGTACATCTACAACAAAACTCCCAGGGTATACATACTTTGTGACAACTATCTTGCCTATCATAATGTCAACCAGTTGACCTAAAACATGGATAGTTTAGGGGTCTTTTCTCTTCATACCTAGCTTTTTGAAGCATAATACTCTAATAGTTTGTGTAAATGGAAACTTCTTTATGGCTTGAATCAGGGGTATCTTTACACAGACATCCTTAAGCTGGCTCAAGAAGTCAAACTTAGGTTCAGAATGAAGTTTTTGGGTTGTTTCTCTTTTTGGCTATGGTAGTTCCTTATTTGTGATGTCTTGATGTGACTTTCCTTGTTCAGGTTGTTTTATTGAATTATCAGTGATTTCTATTGTTGGTTCCACATATTTAAGTTCTATGATATGAGGGGAGGATGGTCCATCAAGCATTCTTCCTAAATGTAGGTGGACATCACTGACCTCAACCCCATAGTTTGGGTACTGGATGGATTCATTAGTGTAATCTTGTTGGAAAAGATTATTGTTAGGGTTTGGTGCAGGTTGAGCATGCAATTAAGGTGCTCTTGGTTATGTTGGGTCTAATATGGTTGGCTTTTGCATTATGGTTGGTTGTTGTTGTAGATATTGTTGTGGATGCATGTAGCTAACATTTGGTTTTGCCACTACTAGTTCCACACCATTGTGATGGTCATTGGTTTTGAGGGGACTACCACTTTGCATTATAGTTTGGGGCTTGGTATGGTTGATGTGGCCACATCCCCTATTGTGGATTCCAATTAGATGATTGGGCCATTGACCATGTTTGATTTTCCATATTATCCCAGGGTTGATTATTCCAATTAGAGAAGTTGGTATTGACCCCAGGAAAGGACATATTATAAGACAAAGGATCTTGAGGCATACCTTGTATTTTTTTCCATCAACCATGGCTTGCACTGGGCAATATAGAACATGTGTCCTTCCTCATTCTCCATGATACTAAATATAAGTTTCCCTTGCTTCTCATTAGAAATGATGGAAATCTTTTTGAATTTGAATTTTACTCTTTTATAGCGATAGTGTGGACAATATTCAATAAGAGCAACCTTCACCTCTTCTTGGTTCTTTTTTATATGCAGAGTATCCAATTGGGTGGTTATATGGCTTATTATATCCTCCATGTTGGATAGAAGGTTGCTTAGTTCCACACTAGAAACACTTGTGGATTGTTTGGTGAAAGAGAAGGCTCTAGTACCCCTGGTCTTCTTCCTAGATAACCTTCAATAATTTCTACATATCTAGCATATTTCATCAAAAGGTAATTGAGAAATATCTCTTTCTCCTATGAGGTTTAATGCATCCATGCAAACTTCATTTACTCCTCACAAAAATACTAGCTTTAGTGACTTTGGAGAGAGCCTATTTTCGTGTGACTTCTTCAAGAATAATTGGAACCTTTCTACATAGTCTTCAAGTGGTTCATCTTCCTTTTCTAACATCTTGAAGCTGTCATCTCTCTTCATATCTATTCCATGACAATAATCCTAGTACTTTTGCAAGAATTTTTCTTTCATTGTTTTTCAATTTGGTATTGCATTTTGTCCTAGCCCCATGAACCACCACAAAGCAACATCTTTCAATGTGGTTGGAAAGTGTTTTAATCTATGATTTTTTGTGGTGTTATCATAAATTTTGTGTAGAACATCAAACTCGAACAGGAATGTGTCTAGATCTTCCCTAATTAAGCCATAGAAATTGGGCAAGGTCGAAGGGGGTATATTCTTGAGACCAGACACTCATTCTTGATTTGTGATTGGGAACTTGAATGTAATACACTCTATTGTATTATCCATCGCTTCATCGGTCATAATTTCAAGATGTATTATGGGATTTCTCACTAGGTCTGGGGTAGATACTAGTGTGAGGGGTGATTCCATATCGTTAATTCCCTTGATTAGTTCTTTGCTTGCACCAACATCATCAAATTCTTCTTGATTTGAGAGGAGAAACCTTCCCAAAGCATCTCTCTTCTTCCGCATACAATAGCATCTTGAGCTTTAGATAGCTTCTTGCACACTATTAGTGAGTAGTTTGAGGTTGATTTTGAAAATGTATACTAATCCTAATTGTTGTAATTGAGAACTTCCTAATTCATGAAAGCAATGTAAATGAATTAAAACACAATGAGTAATTTTGAACTTAGCACCATCCCTAGCAACGGCATCAAAAATGTAGGGCTTCCCTTGTGTCCAATTAACTAATGTAGATAACATACATACAACTTAACATACCTACAGATCCTAAATTAAGCAATTCATTGTTAGAGAGATGCTTCATTAAATTGTCAACCAGGAAATCATAATCTTGAGATGATGCTAGCACTGTATGTGCTACTAAGAATCCTAAACCCTCCTAATTGATTAAGTATACACAAATGAACAAAATAAATTTCAACAAATGGCTACTTAACTTGAAATAACTCTTATGTAAGAAACAATGTACGTGAATATTGATTGTTGTAAGTAATTGCAATAACTGTTATGGGTGATTATTCCTACACAAACTATAATCTAAAATATCATTATAAATAAACTAATTGCTTAATAGAATTCAACATAATATAAATCAAAAATCACCATTTAGAACTTACAATTCAAAAATTATAATTCACAATCTAACTAGTAATCTAAACTAACATGGATTCTACAGTACCTTAGGTGGCCCTTGCTTGAGCTACTGCAATCCATAATGTCTTCTTTCAAATATTAACTCATAGATTCATGAAATTGAAGTATCATTCTTTATTGTAATTCATACATACACTCAAACTTTAGTTTAGAGTATAACAAGATTTATGTTTTATCTATTTCATGCAAAAATCTAGCTCCATGGTCTCTCACAAGATCATCCATATGTACAAAAATTGTGAGAGTCCTCTTATTCCATAACTAAAAAAAACTACGAGCAACTATCAACTCTTCCAAAAACATAGGAATAGGACCAATTTTTTCACATAACAAAAAATTAAAAGCAAGAGGAAGTAAGAGTGTAAGAATATGATAAGGACTCTACACCAATTAAGAAGATTGTTGTAACTGAAAGTGTTCCTAACAGGATAGACTTTATTATAAGTTGTTATCCACTGTTAGAACAAGCCTCATCTTTCCTCCACAATTTATTAATAACAAAAAGTGAAAAGATGGAATGATCTATGAATATTCATATTCACATTACTAGACCATTGCCTGCATTAGCTTCAGGGTAAAATGCACATGATATTGTTGATCACTTTCTCTAATTGTGGCAAACCAACATCCTTCTACTACGGGTTGAAAATCCTTTTGTTGCAGGTTGACAAGTTCTTCATTGCAAGGGTTAGTCTTATTCCAAAAGCTTTTTCATTAATTAACAACTATAATTAATCATAAAAACCAAATTCCACAAACATCTAAAGATCACACAATCATTCATCTACATAGTAAATCATCTTCAATGCTTTTAAATATTTAAAGTATATGAAGAGGTTTAGAAATGTCTTTACAACTTAGCATAAATAAGATAAAAAGCATGAAACTAAAGCAAGGAAACTAAAAATTTCTAAGGCTCATCAATCATATTATTTTACCAACTCATTTTTTTCATGTCATTTCTCACATTTTGTTAATGCTTTCCATTAGGGCATCAAATGAATAACTTTTTGTTAAGAACAAATCAATTATTTCTTCCCACTTTTTTCATGTTTAGAGTGTATCTTGTTATACCATTTTAAAGCTTCATATCTAGGTTTTAACAAATTCAAACAATCTAGTTTGGTCATCATCTATGTCATCTTTGCTCTAATGGGATTCCAAGGTGAAGAGATGCTCACTTGCATCTTTAGTATGCTTACTAGACAATGTAGACATGGGAAACTTAGCTATGTTTTTTTCCATCCTTTTTGGAGTTGAAGGTTTATTTCATTTATCTTTTTGTAGTTTGGCACTTTTCCTTCCTCCTAATTTTTTTTCTTGGTTCTTTCATGCTCTTTTCTTCAAGTCTTTTTTACCTAGTTTTACTTTATTATTATTTGACTAATGTTCTCTTCTACCTTTTATCTCTAGACAATATGATCTTAAAGTACTCGCTGACAAATATTTAGATTACTCACTACCAAATTTATTTAGGTCTATCACTCTCCCTAGCCTAAGCAATAATTCTTTGAAAACTCTCAACTTATTTAGCATAGAGAGTGACTCTTGGTCTCAAAGGTTTTCCTCTTTGAGATGTCATTTCATCTTGGAAGTTACAACTTTTGGTAATTTGTTACTAGTTAATGATATTTTATTAACTAATGCAAGGTTTTCCCATCCTTCTTCAATTGTTTCAATTATATCAATGGCTAACTAATTGTGCATTTCCCTTGTTTCTATTTTTCTACAATTCTTTTCATCTTGAAATTTTAAATCTTTCACCATCCTTTCTTTCTATAAACATATACGTTTACTATGTTATTCGTGTATTATTTGCTCAAATATAAAGGATTTTATTTTAAAATTAGGGTTAATAAACCCTCAAAACTCTTTATTAATTGACCTTGATATTAGATAGATTTGGTTCAAAATATGGATTTCTAATCAAATTTCCAATTTGCAAAACACTATTACTTCTACACTCTAGAATCCAGAACTCATTTTGTGAAATAGCATTGCTTCTATACTTCCACTAAACACAATTACTAATAATCCCCTTTAAAAATTCCATAAATTTATCATATTCTCTTATAGCATATACTAATCTAGTCAAGTTTTATTTTACCCAGTTAATATGGATAGTTAGTTGCTCATATGTTTCAATGTTATTGAGAAATACAGTAACTATGTGTCCTATTGGAAAACTCTTGTCACTTTCAATATTTAGCAACAACCCTTTTAGCATGCTCAATTGAGGCTTATCTAGCCTTCTCCATTCTTATGTGGCATCTCTCTTATCTTTCTTGGATTAGTTTTAACTTCATTCGTGCATCTCATAACCCATTTTAATTTCTTCAAAATTTTCCCTCAACTTCTTGTTATCTCATTTTGACATGGGTGTTTTTTATTTGGAATTTCATTAATTGTTGTATGCATCCCTAATGGCTTCATTATACCTTCTCTAACAATTTCTTCTGTTCAAGATTCACCCAATTCCATTTATCACCCCCTAGATGCCTAACCCCTCTCATAAGTAAGGTCCTATTGTGTTAATGTGCATCTCTTTTACTGAAATAAGTACTAGTAATACTTCTTTTCCTAGTAGTTTTCCTTATTTATGGTTTTTCCTTTATTTTTGTAGCTTATATTCTTATATACCAACAAATTGGATCACAAAATGGAAATAAATATTGAGACTAAACTATAAGCCTAAGGTCTAGATTGTTTGTGTCAAAGAAGTTAACCCTAGTGTGATGCAATAGGAAAGAACTAAGAAGTGTGGTAGATGACATATGCATAACTTCAATATTCATATAACCATATATTCAGACACCATAATGTAGGTCTACTCATATATTTATATCATATACTCTTACAATGTATAGACTTTACAAAAAGCACAAATATACACCACATATGTTTGGGTAACATCTATTAAATGTAGTGCTCTATATTGTTTCTCTCTATTCCTTCTCTATCTTCACCTTTTCTCATTCCCTGTGGTGAGGCCAAATGTTCATATAGCCTTCTCCTAGCGTGGTGACATGTCTTTGTCTTTCCATCCTTCAACAATTAGTGCATGATGTGATATGATACCATAGTGGTCTTTCGATGACTATTGGTTCATCCTTTGTGATTCTTGGCCTACCAACACACTAGAAAGAAAAATATTGATCAAACTTTTAGCTCAATTCAATTAAAATGCCTTTAAATACAAAAAAAAAAGTGGACACAACTTTGCAAAGCTAAAGACAAATTTATAAATGAATTTTTACCATAAGATGTGTATTGGCATTTGGTTGTCCATCAACCTCCTCCCATACCTGGCCAAATTTACTAGGTTATAATCAAAGGTTTAATAATAAAAAAGAAGCAACTAGAGTGGGTAAAAGCTAATAGGTGGTGGTCTTTCAAAGGGAATGAACCTAATAGGATTCTCACACAAGATCAAATTTCCAATATTTATAAATCATATCTAATCCAGTAATGATTGTGAATCTTCAAATGTGAAGTGGAATCATAACTCCAATGAGAAAACTACTAAATATACAAAGGAAAAGGCAAGGCCTTCTTAAAAAAATCTTGATCAAGAAAAAGTCCAACAATAGCTGTGACCCTAAACAATATATAAATAAATAAATAAATAAGAGGAAATTGAAGTGAAAATACCACATCATTTCATTCTACCTTTGCTATCTCCTTCGTTAACACTTTGCTCTATTGTATTGTAATGACTCATCAAATACACCATATAATTCCTAAGAAGAGTTTCATTGGTTAATGGCTTACCTAAGAAAATTGATATGGTATGGTGACTAGTTCATAGTAGCCATGTGTGTAACCAAAATGTAAAACAAGAGGTTCACAAGACTATAATATATATCAACAAAAAAGGTAGAGAAATAGATAAAGCCAGGGAAAATTTTAGTGGTGAATCTTCACCAATTGGCTAATTCTAGGAATTGGCCAAGTCAAAATTGGCGAATTTCTCGCACCCAACAGAGTGGCCTGGATTTTATGAACTATAGGTCCAATGCATGTCCATTCGCCAATGAGTTTTTTTTTAGGCATATTTAAGCAACAAATCCGCCATTGTCAAACTATGCATTTCAATTGGACCGACTAATATTTTCGTCTGGAATCCCGAAAGCATTTAATAAAACACCTACATATTCACCAATACTATTAAAACAACATTGTATCAGGACCCATTTTGCCAATTAAAATTTATAAATAGTTGCTTGTGAAGACCCATTTCGCCAATTAAAATTTATAAATAGTTGCTCATGAGGACCTATTTCGCCAATAACATTAAAAAATAATTACATTGGAGGACACATTTCGCCTCAAAAATTACAACGTATCATTGTATAAACAAGAAAGATTCACCAAATATTTAATATACCATTTAAAAATCTCGCGGAATTCGCCAAATATGGAATCATGGATTGATATAAATACAATCGAAAGTGTCATTTATTCTTACACATTTTGTTCAGTTCTGAGGTTCTACTTCTCCATTCGGAAGCCAGCAAAAGCCAAAAACGTAGACCTAAAAGGTGAGTGGTCATTTCTTCATAGTGTTATTAGTTATAATAATAAGTTTTCTTTATCTCTTTTCCATTCTTGCTTCAACAAAGTGAACCTTAGAAGTTAGAACCAAACTCTGAAGTTTCAAAGTTTTTGAAACCTCCAACCCACCGAGTAGAAAGATGACCAAGAAAGACTTGCAACTCAACAAAGAGAACCATCAACCAAGTTGGGGAATCGGGAAGTTATGAAAATTTAGAACTCCGCGACAAGGTTATAAAACTCTGAGGACTAGCGACTAAGGTTAGGAAAAGCCAAAAATTTATATTGTATTCCATGGTATTGAATTTCATATGTGATTTTGCATCATTTTTAAAGAACAACACTTATCACACTACTTATAAATTCCTATTGCATTTCCATTCACACAATCTTTGATAAATAACTGAAAGGAATATTATTAATCTATTCCTTGAACAGAAGCTAACAGTTCAACATCCATAACTTATAAGTTATAAGCTAACAAAAGCTAACTGTTCAACATAAATAACTTATAAAGGCATCCACCCAACTTAAACATTAAAAGCTTAAACTACCAAATCACCTAAATTATAATGAGAAATCCTTACGCATCCATCACCATAAAATATTTATTCACAGATAAACATTCCATAGCAATGAAACTATCCAAAAACCTATCATTCCAATAATAGGCAATCCACTAGCAAATATAGAGTTTTTTTGTCTTGATAACGGTTTCTTGAAGGCAACTGTTTTAGAAATTAAAATTAAAAGTATCTGAAGTATCAAGAGAGCCAAATTAAAGAAAATAACATAAAAAATAAAAACTAAACAGCGGTCCCACTCCCAGCACCAACTCCTTCGCTTTCAATTATTTTTGCCTCCTTCAATAACGCCTCATGTGTCTTTACTCTTTTCTTGTATTCTCGGTACTTGGTGACAATTGTGGTGATGTTTTTACTTCTTGGAGTTGTAGTAATTCGTAACCTGGTTCTCCATGTGCCCAAAGCCTTTTTCAGATTCAACCAACATCTAAGATATTTTCTCTTCTCCACATTTATAAATCCTCAGGTGGATCTCCATTCGACTGAGTTTCGAGGACTCCCATGTCACTGTAGCAGGATCAACTATTTCTTTCTTGAATATCTCTCTAAACTTCAGAGAGATCTCTTTTATATCTAGAATGTTTTCATCAAACTCATCAATAATTTCCACTCCCAGAATACGACAATCTTCTTTAACTTTTGCAGACATTTCATAATATTGTTCAAGTGTATTATTAATTTCCTTCACCAGATTATCATATATATTCAATTTCCATTCCAATGAAATGGACCAGGAAGGGTCTTGCTCCTTAGGATTATTCACAATTTTCTCACCAATTAATATCTTCGGATCCATAGAGTTCAATTCTTTCATTTCCTGAGCAAGCACATAGAGACTAGTTTGATCTTTTCTAAGCTACTAAAGTTTTGTTACTAACTCGTTCATCTTATTAACAACTTGAGTGTAAAAGAGCACAGATTTATTTAGAAAGAAGATATCCTCTTAAGATATTTTATCGATCCCCTCACAAGCAGCTCTGGAATAGTTCAAATTCTTTTTAATTTTCTCTATGGTGAGCACATCGATGCCCTCTACCTAAGAACTTGAGGCTTCATCAAATGTAGGAGGAGTGGCCATGGAAGAAATAAAGTTACTCAATGTGAGGACTTGAGATTCCAGTTTTATATTTTCTTTCCTCTGTTCTTTCACTCTTTTAATCAAGGTATTGACTGAATAATTGGCATGGTACACATCACCCTCCAGTGTTGGAGGTCCCATATCAACATGTGTGACTTTGTAGTCTGCCTCTGTTATTTCATCTTCATTTAAATCCTTCACAGGATCAGCAATTTCTAACATTTGATTTCCAGAAGTAGCATTAGGCACCATCCTTGACATCCTCCTAGCTTTCTTAGGTTTTAAAGAGCTTTGAAGTAACTTTGAAACTGTATCCACTCCAACTGTCATTGTAGGAATATGCTTTATCTTCTTCTCCACTTCTTTTTTCAGCCATCCTGGGGAGGCTACTATCATACCAGAATCTTCATTTCCAATAATAGTTTCTTTAGCAATGTTAGGAGTGAGAGGTGGATTATCAACCAGAGGCGGTGCAGAGGGAAATTCAGAGTCAGACAAAGGAGGAAAGATATTATCTTCAGCGATTTTTTTAAAGATAGCTTTAGAATCTGCAACCACAAGTTTTCCTTGATTGGTCTTCTTCTTAGGGGTAGGAGAAAGCACACTATCTTGTTCACAGATGCTCTTCAACTTGACTGTTTCTTCTGGCCTATCACCATCACCTCCTAACTGAGAATTTGCATTAGAGGACCTCACAGTGGGTTTCCCCGATGATACACTTGCACCAGATGCTTGCGTAGACCCATGTTCATTATTTTGTGATGCTTTAGGCTCCTGAATAGGACCAACAACCTGCCGCCATTTCCCATCCAACCAATCCTAGGTTCTTTTAAGCACTGAGCCAGCAAGCACCCTCATATTTGAAATTTCACTTTGGCTCCAATCAACCCTAGGGTGGGATTTATCAGGCAATTTTTCATATGTAGGATCTATGATTGTTGAGTCCTTAGCTACATTTTCAGGAATGTGAAATGACAGACTGAAAGACTCCATCTGTTTTAGCATTAGCCTCATGTAATCTCTTCTCAAAACTTCCTTCTCATCGACACAATCTTCCCATAAATCTTTGATAGATGGTTGATGCCGATATAAGCTCCCTCCATAGAGATTATGCTTCACAAAACCCTTACAGTCAAAATTAGCTCTCATAGACAGATTTTGGAGGTTATATTCCTTGAGAATTCCTTTAGCTCCCCTGGCCATCTGGTTTGTTTTGCACACAAAAGAGCAGGTCTCCAATGGGAAGACATACCCTCGTTTACCCATGTCCGTATACTTAATATTAGCCATGGCCATTTGTCGACAAACTTCTAGAAATATCAATAAATCTTCAAGATACCAAGGTAATTTAAATGGGGCTTTCTCAAAACGCCCTATTGTCATATAGGAAAACTTATCAAATTGGATATAAAAACTCCTAAATTTTGATACAAGAGAAATCGATTCAGGGGTAAGGTGCATTTCTGGATTTCCATCTAGCTTCCTCACAACCTCCATTAAAAATGCATCATTAACACGACAAAAATCATCAATTCCAAATTGTTTAGTGAACTGAGGAAAGCATTTATACACAGGCATATCATAAGCTAGGGTTCCTTGCGGCTCCAACCCAAGCCAAAAGGACCTCTAACTACCCACAATGTATGTCAGGCAAGAACACATACAGAAAGTAGCAATCTTATGGAAATTAATTAATTGCTCATTCAAATGGAAGCAAATAACTTCACCCCAGTCAATGAAAATGTTCTCATCACAAACTATCAAAATAAACCGGAACATCCAATCCTCAAATAACTCAACTTGTGGATTCCCAACAACGCGGTGCAATAAAGCAATAGCATCTGCAATTTCTCCCTTAAAATGCAATCTTTTGAGTTTACTCGGCAGTTGCGACTTACCTTTCTTTTCAGACTTCAACCAGGTTTTGGCCATGGAGTTCTTACACCAGTCATTATTCACTTTGAAAAATTCACTTGCCACTGCGACAGACATGTCTTCTATAGGTTCCCTTTCTGGAATCCCCAACGCACAGGAAACAGCTTCAAGAGAAATTTCTACAATTATAGTTATGTCTGCGGCTTTAATTTCCCGTGTCTGTGGAATGTACCTTCTTGCACATGCATTTATCAGGTCCACACTCAACACATCTTCTGGAAACCCTTCAGCCAGAGCTAGCCCGCTTTCTAAGAGTTTTATATCCAACTCAGACTTTTCATCCCTCTTCAGGCGAGCCCAAAATTTGTCTAAATTAAAAGGTTCAAGCGTCATATCCCTTACGCCAACCCAACATTCACTTTGCATGAGCACAAATTTGCAAAGAACGAATGTTTGCACACGAGATTCTGAGAAGTACTGGCCTTGGCCAAGAATGAGAATGCAGGCTAAAAGTCTGAGTAAAAAGAATGTTTGCACTTGAGAAGTACTGGCCTTGGCAAAGAACGAGAATATAGGCTAAATGTCTGAGTACAACTTCACCACCCACTTATGTCGTTATTTTTTATAGCACGTTCTTTAAATGTGGCATTCAATTTCATACCTCGAAAAGATAGCCTTTAAACGTGCATGATTTTGGAAATTCCTAAAAAGACAACTCAAATTTATTTTGTACATAGCATTCAATGAGATGTCAGACGACGATGCCTTTGAAAGGCAAGATAAGTCCATCATGTCGTGTGGTTGCTGAAACTTGGAACCTCAAAACCAAAGTCTAAAGTTTCAATGTTTTTGAAACCTCTAACCCACCAACTAAATCCACACACCGTAACTCAAAGGTTATGTATGCATGAACTTAAGTACTCCACAAAGTGAACCAAGTTGGAGAATCTAGTAGTTATGAAAATTTAGAACTCTACGACAATGCGAGATGTCACATGGTTATAAAACTCGGAGGCCTAGCGACTAAGCTTGTTTTACTCCCTTATTTTGAGTCTACAACCATACATCAAATATTCATTGAATAGTTAAGTAATTTAAGATATAAATAATAAACATGTGTTTTAAAGTTTTTTTTTAATTTTTAACCATTAATGCGCTCAGATTATCAAAGTCTTTATAAAATGAATTACAATGTCACATTAATAGCACAATACACTTAGCGTTGCAAAGGACTTAATAAAAGGAATTACAATGTCAAATTAATAGCACAACCATTTACTTTATTACAATTGAATTACAATGTCACATTATTACATAGTACAAATACAAATGTAAGCGCAAGCGCCAAGCTTCTACTAGATCATTGGTGAAAACGTAAATGTAATTAATACATGTGTATTGCTTTATGTTTTACTTTTAAATCTGCATGCAATTATTATTTTTTTGCTAGGTAAAACACTGCTAGGGGCAGCACCCTGTATTGATTATCAAAAAAGGATTACATGAGTTTATTTTTTTCAAAAAACCACCCTAAAGGCCTTTTCTGTCAAGTGACCTTCCCTGATCAGCTAGCCCACCCATATTTTCATGCATTACAAAATTGGCCTGAATTTTAGTACAGGCACTCCAAGACTCGGGACTGACTCAATTATCCTATTACTGTTACTATTGTTATTCAAAAAAAAAAAGTTGAAATCATACCCAACCAGACTTTATCATTCATCATCATACTCTTCATAATCATCGTCATCATCCTCTGACTCTATGCGTTTCAGGTACACCTTGCAATTTGCAATCACCGGGCAGTTTGCTCCACATTTCTGGTGCGCTAGGCTTTCTGCCTTTTCCTCCGAGTCCCTGGGATCATTCGCAAGTCATTCTTCCCCATCTGCAAGGTCCCAATCATCATCATCACCTGCTACAATTTCCCCTGCCAGACCTTCGTCCTTTGCGTATCTCATTGCCCAACTACGCGGGAGATTGGTCGTCAGCTTTGCTGCCTTGAGGAGAAAGAAAATGCTATGGTCCCTTTCAGCCCACAATTTTTCAAATCCTTTTGGGTCGATGGTTCAGACCAAAGGAAACTTCATTACCTCTCTCCCTCTCATCTGCATCATGTAGTAGTTCTGTGGCATGGGGATTTTCCTATTCGCATCCACATTATCTAGCATCGCGTCAATGTTGCCTAGCCATGCATGCACGAAGACCATTTGAGTCAAATTTTTGTTTATCTCTTTCGAGACTCCAATAAGCAAAAGGACTACTAAGAACATTGTTGGAATCTCCATATTTGCTCTGGCTTTGTGATAAGCCTTCAAAAATTTTGGCCCAACCACCTACTTGGTTGCCCAAAGAATGAGTGGATGGGTCGAATTCATCAACCCCTGCAGTTGTTTATCGGTTATTTCTCCTCTGAAGGCCTGTTGTTGCTTCTATGTGTCTAATGCAAGTGGTGTTTCCATTTTACTCCTCGCCCACAACTCATCTTTCTAGAATTTTCTACCACTACTTCAAATTTTGCAAATCCAATGTGATAAATAGCTACTTACTCTACCTTTGCATGCATTTATTTCATAAATAGATAATACTGAATTTCTCAAAGGAAAAAAAACTAATGGAAACTTTCTTTTTTCATTTGAATTTCTTTATGTTTTACTTTTAAATTTGCATGTAATTATATCATAAATAGATGATAAATTATGGGCCACTAGTGCCACTACCAGCCTAATTCGTGCAAACCAAAAAACCGACTTAGTCAATTCATGTATCTGAAGCCTTAAATGTACAATTAAATATTAAAATGTTTAATTTGATTGACATCTGACTGCATGCAAATTGTACCTCAATCTGACAAGCTGTGAAAATCTCCAGCCTCTAGTCAACACTACCAATGTCACTCAAATGATATGAAATCATTAGAAATCTTGTTTCATTAAAGCTATGAGTTGTCCAATCAATCGCTTCAGATGTTCAAAACTAAAAGATTGAGAATTTCAATTAAATGAAATGTAATACGAGGCATTGAAAAGAGAGAAATGAGCCTTGATCTCGCCATGTGTCTGCATCTAACGGTTCTAGTGTTATTCCGGAGGTTTCAATTCGCAAGTCTACTGCTTCAGAGATTTGCTTTTGGAATGCAACTACAGCCGTCCATCAAAAATTTATCGAATGGTCGTGGTTATATTGAATTGCCTTTACATCTTTTGGGTTAAACGTTCTTAAGTTTTTAAGCCTTGGTCCTACATTCTTCCTAGGCGGTCCCTCTTTTAAAACCAACTTTCTGCATGTGCATATTTCTGCCACTTAAGTTCTTCTATCGCTCATCACCAAAATCCAACCCATCGGGTTCATTACCACGATGATGAGCCTTGATCTCCCCACGCGTTCACATTGAACGGTTCTAATGTAATTCTGGAGGTTTCAATTCGCAAATCTACTGCTTAAGAGATATACTTCTAGAATGCAACTATAGCCGTCCATCTAAAATTCATCGAACAGTAGTGGTCCATAATGTCGTGTGGTCGCTAAAACATGGAACCTTAGAACCAAAGTCTAAAGTTTTGAAGTTGTCAAAACTTTCGACCCATCGACTACATAGATGACCAAGAAAGACTTGCAACTAAGGTTAGGAAAAGCACCAAAACCTTGATTTTGGTGAATTAAGATAGGAAAGGTGGCAAGGACGGTGCATGTATGAAGTGAAGATCGCAAGTAGATTTTAGCAAGTGGACATGACTAGAGGACCGATGGGTAATTAAGATCGGTACATGTGGAGTTTGGAAAATTATTACCTCTTGATTAGGCCTGGAATTTTTCTCACTTTACGTTTTATGAAAAAAAATTAACTGTCAAAAAAATATTTAATTTATATTTTTTATATAAAATCTTTTATATTAAAATATTATTGATTTTATTAATCATACATATTAAATAAATGCTATAAAATAAATGTTGTTGAAATTTTTTTATAGTTCAATCCTTCAATTCATCTATATCTAAAAACATAAATTACTTGTAAAAGGCAAATAAAATTTCAACATGCTCACCAATAAAACCAAATATTGTATTATCTTGAAAAAAATCAAAGCTGAGAATCACTATAAACAAAATGCTATAAAATAAATGTTGTTGAATAAATCATATATATTAATATAAAGTGAAATTAGAAAGAATTATTCCAATTCTAAACTAATTTTTATTTTTATCATAAACATTATTATATACTTTAGATTTATCTTCATCCATCAACTACCAAAAATTTTTCCAATTTTAAACTAATGCTATAAAATATACTTTAGAAAGAATTATTCCAGTTCTAAATTAATGCTATAAAATATACTTTAGATTTATGTTCATCCATCAACTACCAAAAAAGCTGATTAGCCAGCACAGTTTCCATTTCCAACATATCAAATTATCCCTAATCATACTCGCCTGAAATCTACCCTTCCAACCATTGTTTGTGCCCCAAGGTGTTTTACAATTACAATGCAATTCCAGGCATAACCCCCAAAAAACAAAATCGCAGACAAGATTTAGTACAGTAATCTAAAAAAAAAAAAAAAACTTGTACTACTCAGACACCTTCGATGAATTACCCATCTCCAATGGCTCTATCTCCATTAACGGCTTCATCTTCTTCCTCGGACGCAAACCCTTCTTTTCACACATCTCTGCTCTAGCAATGTCTTTGAGATTCTCTATGACCTCCTCGACCTCCATTAGCTCAACACAGATTTTGAGTGCTTGCCACCTGTGCTCCGCACCTTCTCGCCACAGAGCTTTGGTGTGTCCTTTTGGCCACCTGATAAAGAGATGATTTAAATCCGCAAGCTCCAGGCCTCCACCATCCATGCCTTCAACCTTAACAAGCCCAACTCCTGGTATCTCCCGTTCCAAAATGCCTTCCATATCCTCTAAAAAATCTTTATAAACCAGAGTTTTCATGACTTTCCTCACTACATCCACCGGCTCTCCTAAGTCCAGACCCCAAACCATGACCAACGAATAAATATCCATATTGGTCATGTATCTGTGCTTTAATTTTTCAAAGCCATTACCCAAAATAAATTGAACTGCTTGCGCCACCTGCACATCCTTGAAAAGAAATAAACCCCGCAGCTGCTTCACAAATGCTTTGCCAACGAAAGGGTCCAGCTTCCTCCACAATGTCAAGGTGAAACTGGCCTCCATTGTTTCTTTGGTTCACTGGTTTCCTGACAACCACCCACCGCCGACCGGCTACATGAGATGTGTTTTTAATTCATCTCAATTTGCCAGCGATCTCCATTAATGTCAATTATGAAACGTACGTCCAACGCCGACAAAAAACCTTCATAAATGCTTCACTTTTTACGGAAGCTTATGCGCCTCCTTCGCTTACTAAACAATGTTTTTTTTCTTAATCATTTGAAAATAGGTTTAATTCGCCAATAAATTTTATTTTTTAGTTTGAAAAAAGGTTTTAATTGCCAACAAAATTATTTTTTTAAGTTTGAAAACAGGTTTAATTTGTCAATCGAAATATTTTATTGGTTTGAAAATAGATTTTAATCGCCAATAGAAAAAATTTAGTGGTTTTAAAAAAATTGCATTTCGCCAGGATTTTCCACAGACTTCTAATGATTAGAAAAGATTCGCTAATAAACTCTTTTTTTCACAAAACAAAAAAATTGCCACTAAAATTACTATTTTTATCGAAGTATACAAAATTCCGGATTTTACACCTTCCGAGGAGAGAGGGAGGGGGGGTTCTTAAAGTTTTCCTTAGATAGAGCCTTTGTAACATGGGGGCATCTTCCCCCGGACCGCCACCTCCCGTGCACCCCCTATCCCAAAATATCCATGAGATAGCAAGGGACATCCCTAGATGTCACATGTCCAAAGGGAAAGCAAGGAAACATCCCCAAAATGTCAACCCTAGGGGTTTGATGTTCCACGGACATATAAGACTTCTTTTTTTCAGTTAAAAGAAAGAAGGGAAAAAACAGTTGAAGCATGGGGGCACACAAGCCCTCCCACACCCCTTAGGAAACCCTAACCAACCTTAGATTTAGCCCATTGCCCCATAATACTTGACTTGACATTAAAAATCAAAAGGGATAAAATATGAAAAATATTTTCCACCATAAAGGTCCATGAACACACTCTAGTAATAGAAAGTCAAAGCAAAAAACAAAGATTGTTTTGGACTGTGCCATATGAAAAAGTAGCATTTTTGTCATGCATTTTTTCCAATTAAATTCCCAAGTAATTGAATTTCATTTATACTTTGGTTTTCTAGGTCAATCCCAATTCCAAGTAATGCTGCCATGATATAAACCATTTTGATTTATCGTTAATCAAAAACATTCATAATTTGACAATTGTCATTGCATTATCAATTATACATTCAATTTGTAGACTGTGTTGGAGGGATTGATTGGGATCTCATTGAATGAATTACAACTTGATATAGATGATGACTCAAAGTCAAAGGCCAATTTCGATATTGATGGCCCAAATAAGTCGTAGCTGTAATTAGTACTATACTTTTTATATCTATAATCTTCTTGCTATGCCTATTATGGGACATCTGTCATTTATGATTTTGTTGCCTTGGGGCCTTTTGTCATAACATGAAAACAATGAAATATCTATTTTTTGTTGCTCCTATACTTGAATCAATGAACATTGAATTGAATCTCAAATTTGATACATATGGATGCTGTATCCTTGAATTTTGATGTCAGGTAAACTTGTAAAAATTGCCCCCCAGACTGCTGCCCCTGTGCTTGAAATGTTGTGGAATGTAGGAAAAGAGTTAAAAACAACATAAAATTTTCAAATGCTAGAAAAATAATCACAATACAAAATAGGAGTACTACCATATACTAAATATGCTCATGAATGACATCAAATTTTGTTCTCCATTGAAGTAGCTAAAATACTAAATTGAGATCTGACATCTTTTATCTGTGCAAACGTGAGCAGGTTGAGCTAGGCGAATAACAAGGAAACTGCATATTCAAAGCAATTTTGACTTTAAAACAATAGAAGTTAGTAACCGAAATTGGTCTAGATAGTGGCACATGCTTTCCAAGAAGATACATCTTATTCCTAGAAAGCAAAAATAATGCTTCTTTCTTTTCAACTAGGAGGCTTTTTGGCTACTGTGGTACGACCCAGGTATCTTTATCATCAGCTGTTCCATCTTCCCTGGTTATTGTGGTAATATTGTTTAAAATTGTTCTGTTCATTATTGGTTTTGAAAATATTTTATGTTATCATCTTATTAAATCTAAATGTTTTACATTCGATATTGCTCCTCTGACTGTTATGTCATTCAGCTGCAGTGGAAGTTTCTGCTACCTGCTCCATAGATGGGTCAAGTGTTTTGTATTAACAGCCATTCTGCACTCAGGAAAGCTTTGCTTATGTGATTTGTTTTTGTGGAATATCTTTAAGAGAAATTTTTCCCTTTCTCCATTTTTGAGCAGGTTTTGCACATATTTTTGAGCAGGTTCTGCACATATTTTCACTTCCGGAAAAATTCACCCATGTAATATCCCTTAAGTTCTTTGCATCACCATTTCCCCGTGAGGTCAAAAAGAGGAGAATCTCATTGGGGATTTTTCATGGTCTATGGAAGAATGACTGCCCATGCTTATTGTACATATAGGATAGTCTTCTGACCTTGCATATGTACCTTTCCAGGACCCAAAATTCTGACATTATTGACAGTTTATGACAATATTTTTATTATGCTTAAGTGAAAAACAATTTTTAATAAAAGATCACATATGGTACCAGTCCACCAGACACATATGTTGAGTGGATGCATGAGCTATTTGGACAAAGCAACGTTACAGACTTGATTATATTGTCTCAACTGAAGGACAGCCATCATGGACACATTACATTGATGAGTACTGAAGGAAGACAGACAGAATATTATTGGAACAAGCAGGCTAAAAATAAACAAATATATACAAAGTTCTTTAACTTCATGAATTACAGTTTGTTTAGACAAGAACCAAGAATTCCGGTTGTCTAGGAGTTTGACTTATATTTAAAATAGTCACCAATTGTAGGACATTTAATTGTGCGCTGATGCTTGAGTCTTAAGCTACTACGAAGCTCAAGCTGAATTTCTTCAGGAAGTTCTGTAAGAATTGACTCGTCAATCTCCTCTGGTTTGTAATACCATTTCTGGTTTTCAATTTGTTGAATACTTGATACAGTGGATGAAGCATCTCCACTCTTTTTCCAAATATCCTCCAATTTTAAGGAAACCACTTTCTTGTCCAGTTTTGTTTCAAGATGACGCATTTTCTTTCTTGATACAATTTTAGAACAAGGTAGAGGATTCTTGGTTGGCTGGTATAAGCTGTTAGCACGCCCATCACAATTCTCATCAGAAGGTACTTGAAAATGTTGAAACAGGACCACTTCGTCTTTAACTTGATTAAGAATTTCTCCTGGCTCTCCATTATTCTTTGATACCCCAGCTACTGAACGTGTATCCTCTGCTTCGGTACAAGTACAATTACTAACACAATCCTCATTTGTGTTAATTTCCATCTGAAAAATATCAGGTTGGATGCCTGCCCAAGAAACATTAGAATCAACTGTCAACCCATGATTATATACTCTTAACAGGTAGTCATATAAGAAGATATTCTTGCTATTTGTGAAGAAAGGGAATAAAATATCAACAGCTCTTAGCTGCTCATGACTGATATGGTGCAAGAAAAGAACTTTCAACTGGTATTAACTGTTAAACTTCTTTGTATGAAATATCTAAAGCCATGATTGCTTGTGTGCAAGAAAAACTATTAACGCATACTAGCTATAAAACACTGGTGAGCCCAAATACTGAAATATAGATTAAGTCTTTATGACAAAATACTAAATAGAATACATTCAAAAGAATCATGATAAATGCTCTTTTTCAAATACCTGTTGTACTGTTTTCAGCAATTTCATCCATATATTCTTCTCTTAAACTTTTGTACTCATGTGTTGTTTCATCATGATTGGGGTCATTAGCAGATAAATGCGAGTCTGCAGATGAATCAGAGATGGAAGTTGATCCTGGGAAAAAACGAGTTATTGGATTCACACCCTGCACAGCATCAAAGACATTTATAAGCTAAATGATTAATAATAGCACCATATTTAAAAAGATAAAAGGAATTGATGTTAATCGATAAAATTGATAAGAAGCAGTGTGCATTTAGTGTAAGTAGATATGTTTCAAGGCGACAATATAAAATGAAGTTGAGACTGAATTATAGCCAGGAAAGAATGGTCTGAAATAAACAGAAATAATTGCAGAGTATGTGAGTGCTCCCATAGATACTAAATTCATCAAATAACCAACAAAAGCTATTATTTGGCATACAAACTAAAAATATATGACTAGCAATAAAAGGCATCAACTGTTGAAATTTGAGATTCACACTATGCCATAATGGATGAATGAAACAGGCTTCAAGGGCTGTATTAGTATATGAAGTTAATTAGAATTAATAATTAACTTTAATTAAAGAATTCCCATTCTTTCTAAACTCAGCAATCCAATCATTGATCCATAAATAGGGTGGATATTCCACGCCATTCTTCACCAACACAACTATTTCAATCTAGACCTATCATGCTTGCTGTTTTGAAGTAAAAATAGGCTTAAAAACAAACCTAAAGCTTTAATTTGTAAATTGTTTAGTGTGCAAATAAGTAAAGGAAGAAGATCAAGTGAACGGAGAGAAAATGTATAATGACAAGCTTCTACTACACAAGAAATGGCCTAGAGAAACCCAATGTGGATGAAAACTCCAAAAGTTGAGGTCCTTTCTTATTACAACTACCTTCTTTCTGGTTATACAGGTTTACTGCCTGCAAAAAAGCCTTCATGGACATCTTACGCACTATTCTTGATGCCCAAGCATGCATACAACATTGCCACTATAGATACCCCCAATTGTACTTTAACACATCAAAGACCACTTGACTGTAGCAAATTAGCACAATTACAATCACAATCCACAGAAAGGAACCCCCAAAAACATATTTACAAGGACGGATATAGAGATTCATGAATTCAATAGTGCCTAACAAGAAGCCCAAATGCTTCAAACACTGAAGAATTGCAGACGAAATTGTAGGAGTTGCTGATTCAACCCACAGAACCCAGAAAATCACTTACAAGCAATAACCTATCACAATAAAGAAGATCAACAAGCTTGATTGTGCTCAATAACCTGAGAATTGTATTGATGCAAAATAACCTAGATAAAAATTACAATGTAGAATCAATCCTTATGAAAAGGAGATAGAAACCTATGTTACACCATCGTCGGGGACGGGGGGACGCCGTGTTGGTGTACGTTTTATCATCCACCGAACACTTCAGAATAAAATGTCCAAAGACACTCTATCCTCTCTTGAAAAACCACCGCGTATGCTAAGATTGCGAGAAGATCATATGGCGATTCCAAGGTTTCTTTTGTCGGGTCTCAACGTGTGGATAAGCTCAATGGCCGTTGTGATATGCTGGTAATAAACAAGGGGACTTACGTAAGAAAATCTTCACAAGTTCAGGACTTAGGGAATTTATCATTAAAGGCTCTCAATTAGGACTTTCAATGGATCTCAAAAAAATGGCAAAAGGATAGGGTTTAGGAGAATCTAGTCTATGCCTAAGAACTCAAGAGACAATAAGGATTCGGTGAAGGGAATAAACCACACTTTGTTTCGCCTCCTGCAGGACAACATACGCAAAATGGGTGCAATCTTCAAGGGTTGTGAGAATAATTTTCAAACCTCGAATGAGGCTGAAGTTAAGTTTCCACAATTAAGAGCTCAGGCTAACTTTACGCATCGAATGCAAATCATCCATTCGAAGAAAGTATGAGCTACACTTCACCATTGAATCAATACGATCAATCTTTCATTCAATTAACCAACTTTCAAAGCAAATTCTACCTAATTTAACTTTAACTTTAATCTATGGCGGAAGATAATATGCAACCTCGCTTACTATTTGACAATAAGAAGTTATTCAAGGCAAATCATGCTCAAGAGCTTTTATTATTCAAAATAGTCTCAATGCAACAATTTCATATTCTATCTCCACACATTACAAATGAGGGGGCGAGCTCAATTTATAGGCTCCCCAATTACAATTCAATGGCCAAGATTGATTTCAAATCAACGGCCGAGATTACAAAATAAAACCCTAATTAGGGTTTGCCACTTTCGACCAATGAGAAAATTTCATTTGAGGACACTTGTCCTTTTTGCTAAATATAAATCAACAATAAAATAGAAAGTTGTTGTATGTTGATTTGGAAGAATTTGATTGGTTGGAGGATGACGAGGCACCACCTCAGCATGCTGGATGCCTTCCTTGGTTGCTTCGTTTTTCTTCCACGTGCTTGCCTTAGGATATTTTCCTTGCCGATGACTCTGTCCGTTGTGCTTGTTCCTTCCTAGCTGTGATTCTGGATTCCTTTTGAGACTTTGATTTCTTCTTCTTACTTGTACTGGAATCTTTGAGGTCTGGAAGTCTCCCCTTGGAGCAGGTGTCTGGACTTGAAGTTGGTTGCTTTGAACTTCCTCCTGCTTGAACTAGGTTGATGTTATTCCTTCGGATTTCCTCTTTGAATTCTCCAATTTGTGCCGAGAAATTGTCTAAGTATGGAGATCTGTTTGGAACACTGTTCTTGTCACCATCTGATTCTGATTGGAAGTTTGTTTTTAATTCCTCGGGAGATGAAATCCCTCAAGAAGTTGCCCGGATTGCTTCAATAGGTCTGGGATTGTAGATGAAATCCTTCCAAGATGTCTGGATATCCGTTCAAGTGTCTTGAATTTGGAGAAGAATACCCCCGTGCTTTCGCCATAATGGAGAAATTGGAATTTCCTCTGTGAAGTATTTCCCAGACTTAGCCGAATTTTGGCCATTCACGTTCATTTTGCACCACCTTCACATGGACTATTCAACATTTAGCCAAGGTTTTGGATGAACTTTGCCTGTGGATTTGCCTTCAATTCTGAATCTGGCTTGTGCTAAGGATTTTATTCATTTCTTCTTTATTTCTCTTCATCCTTCCTGTTTTCTGTCCAACACTTAGTGAATTCTTCTAGCCAAGGTATCAACACTTAGCCAATTTTCTCATCCTCTCCTTGGGCGGACTTCACATGAGCTTGGATGTTTTCCTTCAATCAAAGTCGGACTTCATGATGCTCAAGACATTTTCTTATCCAGGTCAAACTTTATTTTGCCTTGAACATGCCTTACAAAGGTTTGGACATGCTATGCTTAGGCAAGGTTGGACTTTCTCATGCTTGTCCCATCCTTTTTCCCTCACTCCATTTGGCTTGAAGCAGACTTGCCACCATTCCACGCCATTGCTTCTTCTTTGAAGATTCGCCTCATGTCGTCATCCACCTGCAAGAAATAAAATAAACAAATTCAGATTTTCTCTCCTGAATTCTAGCTCCAAAGTTAAATTTTTAACACTCTCTCTCCTGAAGTCACGGTGAATTTAATTTTGCCCATCGGATTTTATCTCTGGCCGGCACAAATTATTTTCCTCCAAAACATCGTCTGGTGAATTCGATTTTGTCCAAGGCATTTAAATTTCCGAGTAGTTGAAAATAAATTATTAAAATATTAAAATATTTTAATTTATTCCAACCCGTTCGTTTTGGACCCATGGCTATTTCGATTTTCCGAGTGATTTTCTTTGGCTAAAAGTTTATTTTCCAATTTTGTCCTTAATTTCGTCTAGCCAAGTCAAAATTTTAGCCATTTCGCCGACAAATGTTATGCCAAATCCTTATTTTTCCCTGCCATGGCAAACTTTCATACCTCTTTGCCTTGTGCATTTTTCTCTGGCCAAAGTTGTCAATTTCTTGACATTTTCTCCAGACACCCATACTTAGGCAATTTAATTTCTCTTCCATTTTCATGCTAGGCACATTTCATTTTATTTCTTGCCATATCCCAGGCGGATTTCCTCAAGTCTTTTCCACTTTTCTCATACCATGGCGCACTTCCTTTAGCACTTTGCTTTCAAACTTAGCACTTTGCCTCTCGAAAATACCATAAAACTTAGCCAAAAATCTTAAATTTTCATCCTTTGGCCTCTATACTTAGGCAAATTTTCGAATTTCTCTTGACTAGGCACCAATACTTAGCAAAAATTTTGATTTTTCTCTCCTTTATGTGCCTAGGCGGACTTTCCAACCTCTTGGCATTTGTCTAAATATTTTACCTCTTGGAAATGTCATGATGTTTAGCCAAAGATCAATTTTCCACCCTTTTAGGCCCCCATACTTAGCAGATTTTCGAAATTCCCCTTGGTAGGCATCAATACTTAGTAAAATTTTGATTCTTTCTTCTTCTACATGCCTAGGCGGACTTTGGATAGCCTTCAACCAAGTCCCACCTTTCAAGGGCAGACTTCATAAGCACTTTGGATCTCTCTTTAAAGCAGATGGCGGACTTTAGAGGGGTCAAGGATGTGCAAGGTCGGACTTCAAGGATGTTTGGACAGGTCTTTCTTGTGCTGGGCGGACTTCAAAGGATGTTTGGATAGGTCTTCATGCATATGGCGGACTTTGGAGGGGTCAAGGATGTGCAAGGCGGACTTTAGATGATGCTAGGATGTGTCTCCTTGCTGCATGGCGGACTTCAAAGGATCCTAGGATGAGCATGCTTAGTGCTGGGCGGACTTTGAAGCTTCTTAGGATATGCATGCTTGCTGTATGGCGGACTTTGAAGGGCTTTTGGACATGCCTCCTTGATGCTGGGCGAACTCCATGAACTTCTAGACATTCATACCTCTTTCTCTTGACATTCTCTTTCTTGGAAATGGCGAATTTTCCAGACTTAACCAGATTTTTCAAGAACTTCATCTTTTTTGAGTTGATTTTCTGTGATTTTACCTTCAGATCTGACTGGTTTTGGACCTGATTTTCCAGAATTTGAATGTTTTTGGGTCTGATTTTCATGCTTTTTGACCTTTTTTTTCCAGATTTTTCAATAATTTTTTCAAATTTTCTCTTTGATTTTCTGAGAGTTCTATCGAGTTTTTTGAACTTCTGAGTGCGTTTTCAGAACTCGGGACCTTTCTAAATATAGAAACTTTCCAAAAATAGAAACTTTCTAAAAATAGAAAAAGCAAACCCTAAAAAATAGGGTTGTTTGGTCCAAAATGCCAAAAATGAAAAATCGAAAAAGCAAGATTTCCTAAAAAGTAGGAAGTCTCAGAATTGGCCGAATTCACAGTCGATCTTCGTTTCTTGGGCCTTCTGAGCGCTTCCATGACGTCTATGCATGATTCAAGCATGAATTACTAACTTGGCTCAAGTGACTTGCAAAAAGACTGACTTGGAACCCTCAAAATGATGACCTCATTGTAAAAAGACAAATGATAAGCAGTTGCAACAAGGCAAAAAGCAAAAACAGGGGGTCCCCATTTGCAATGGGGCGATGTGTGAAATGGTCACAACAGGAATGGGGGACAAAGGGGCCTCAATTTGGGGACGGTGGGGGCTGGGGGGGTGTATATACTATATACTATACATATGGTACATAAAATGCTAGTTATGAAAAGATGTATAAGACCTAAGTTACCAGTTCGGGTTCGGGTTCGAGTTCGGGGGTTCGGTTCGCCGGTTCGGCTAAAATTTTTGGGGGGTGGGTTCGGTTCGTTTTGGGTTCGTTAGTACAAAAAACATGTAAAAATAAAAAATATTATATATATATATATATATATATGCAGCCTTGAAGCAAGAATTAGGATTAAAATATCACATACATCATATAAACAACAAAACCACCATAAACTTGAATGTCATTTAAAACATGCATGATAAATATTCATCGTTGAAACTTGAATTGTGGCAGCATCATCAAGAAATAATTGTTTCATAACTAGCTATATCAAGTAATTTGCAACCGTATGAAGATTATTTTCAGGCAATAATGTGTGATGAACACTTTCAAGCTTCAAAGTAGCATGCGTGGGAGCTTTCCTGATATGTATGAGACTTTCAAGCAATTAGTAGTTTATTCATTTTTTTCATGATTGTATATCTATTTATTGACAGTCAGATAATACATAACTGTGAGATGGTTGCAAATCAAGATATGATACCTAATATAAGGGCTGCTGTTTAAATCTTATCAGAACACCACCATGTGGTCTATTTCTTTGATTGAAACTTGCAGCCATATTGTTCTCTAAATTTCACTTGAAGAACATTAATATTTCCTTATTGAAGCGTACAATCTAGATTAACCTTGATTTTGTTTAGACTGTTTATATTTTTTGATCAAAACTGATTCTAACAAGTCAACATGACTTTTGAAATGTATAAAATAATAGAGAGGGGTAGCCAATGGACATTAAAAAATAAAATTTTGAAGAATCCTGACATTTTTCAAAAACATTGTAGAGTTGAATCATATTTTTTAGCTAAAGATGCCTAGGGTTAGGGATCCTAGATACACTCATTGGAAAACTGGTCACTGATGGTAAAACACTCATTGCTACCCCACAAATTTAGGGTGTATTATCATTCCACAAAAAACAGGAGCATTTCTTGCCAAATTCAAGGTGGCAATATGTGTTTATAACCCCATCTTTATCTTCCACTAACCCTTTCCATTGCTCCTCCACAAAATTAAACCCTAAAAATCTAATCACCATGTACAAGAATCTCATCATCATATATAAATGATAAATAATAAACTAAAAGAAAAGGTCTTTCGCCTAATCTGTATGCAGCCATGCTTTTGGCAATGTCAAAAAGAGCAAAACAAATGAATAAGAATGAGGTAGTTAAGGTGTTTGAAGCGATTAGAGGTCACTTTTAGGGTTCCCTTGGGCGTGGGTCAAAGTCAAACTCCATAAAACATTAAAAAAATGCTCAAAAACCACTTTTTGGATGCCTAGGCACGCAAGTTCTGTCTTGGTTCGCCTGGGTTCTGTCTAGGTTCTACCCAGGTTCTTTTGGGTTCTGCCTGGGCGAACCAGACCCAAAAATGAAGGACCCCGGTCGAACCCACAGGCGAACCGAACTAGGACCCGAACCAGAAACGAACCAGGACCAGGACCCAGCCCAGAACCCAGAGAACCAGCTACTTAGTATAAGACTATTAAGAAGTAAAATAGCAAAATTGCAAATGCCAAATTGAAATACTAAATAGTAAATACTTGAACATTGAACATTGAACATTGAAGTTTTCAATATCGAATTACTAATTAAAAATTAGAATACTCAATACTACAATTGTTGAATCGGCAAATGGAAGATTTCTATTATATGATATCAAAATTATCTGATCATAAAGATGATTACAATGAGTAGCATGATATCAAAATAAGTGCAAAATCAAAATGTCAAAATAATAAAAAAATGTGTTAATTTTTTTTTTAAACCATGTGATTTAAGTTGCCACCGTGGGGGACGCCTAGGCATCCCCGGGATGCTCGAGGGACGCACAGGCGTCCCCCTCAGCGTCTCGGGGACGTCGGGACGCCCCCGCGTCCCCAGTGGCGAGCCACCAAAACTAGTGGCGCCGCTGGAAACTTGGAAACGCCATCCCCAAGTCTCAGGGACGTCCCCGTTCCGGGAACGCTCAAGATTTAGGGGGGGACGCGTCCCTGGGGTACACCCTAGATCTAAACCCTAGGTGAAGATTAAATTAGCCTATGACAAGTGTCACCATCCTATGCAATGAGACAACATGTGCTTTATTAGCCAATCTAATAATTAAATATGCATTCCTAAGTTTAGCTTAAGTGAATAAAGTAATAGGTGATCTAATTAATTAATCAATATGATATAATTAATTAGATGATTAGCATATTACTCCAACACCCACCCTTAAGATGAACTTGGGGAATAGTTAAAAAACTAATGAAGGATGCATGAATGAATGCATAAGAGCATGAATGGGTCCTCGAGGGTTTAGAAACTGCCTTAGTAGTTTGGCAACCAACATAACAATTGTGAAACCACCTATTTGGATGAGGTGGTCATTTCATCTATATTGTCCATAAAAGAAGGCTATCCGTTGTAAACAATGTCTCTTCCTCTCCAAAACTTTGTGAGCAAGATTGGAGATGTTATTTTAACATACGTAAGGCTTTGTGAATGGATTAGCTCTTGTAGATACCTTCCTATATGTTCATTTTTTAGTGTTGTGAGAAAAGACTAGGAAAAGCCATGGAATTACAAAACATGTACAAGTGGTGGAGCTTGGTGTTGTTGATGCCACAGGTTCCAATCAATTCTTGGCACATTAATATACTATAGAGACTAAGAATATAGTGGCATGAGGAGTTTTGGATTGATCTTACTAGAGTTTTTTTCCCATTTATAAGTTTTGTATGTGTATTTGTTGTGTTCAATCATTGTCCATGTTTGCTTATACTATGATTAATCCCTTTCAGTTGTTTTTTCATATTTTCTTGCATTATTAGTTGAACAATACTAATTTTTTATTCTAAAGTTGCCAATCGAAAATTGGACATGTTTTAGAGTTGGTCTTTATAATCTGTAGTGAAAGAGCTTAATATCCCCATCAATTTACAGATCAGAAGTGTTGCAACATATATTCTATTTTTTTTTTCTCTTTGTTAGAAAACATCATAGGAGAAGTATTGCATTGAAGAGCTTCATTATCTTGCTTATCTCTGAAAAGAAGCAAGGAAAGCTTGCCACTAGCATTTATCAATCTCTTTGCTTCAAAAACATGAATCAAAGAGGGTTCGGATCTAGCTACATATGAGTTAATGATTCCCTCTTTTACCAACCAATATTGTTTAAGTTAATAGTTAATAGGTTCGATATTACTGATTCATTCAAGAGGCACAAAAATCGAATTTTCAGAATTTTCAAAATATGGGTAAATTTTCTATAGGAATTTAAAAGTCCAGACCCAAATCAAACAAATCCACCTGATCCAAACAATTTGGATCCAAAATCCATCTAGATTTGATAACTATGGTTAAGTCTCCTTGATGAGATTTCATCTCTCAAATGCATATAAGGGCTGCCAAATATAACACAACAAACATCAAGAGGCACACTTCCACAATGACCTTATCAATGAGATGCTTGTTAATAGCAAACTTTACCTTACATTGCTTTGTTACCCCTCTCTCAACTCCTTTCACACATCCCAAGGAATAATGACAATGATGATCATACACTTCAAACCCCAATTTGTTTACTAACCGTTTAGAAATCAAATTTGCCTCGGAGCGAGATCAAAGTGAGCACCAACTTTCATTTTTATAATTTTAATTTTGATATAAAAATACTTTGTCAATTCATTTTTCTCAAGAGCGTCATTGTTGTTCAAACATACATCTTGGAAAGCTAAGGAACAAACTATCCTCTCATCTACCTCAAAATTGCATCCATCTCTTGTCCTTGAAAAGAAGTTAAAACCTTCTTATTCTTCTTCTCACCATTCCAAGGTGCAATTTTCAACATACTTCATTTGTATGGTCATCAACTTCACAATGCCGCAATGTTTTTAATTTCCTTTTTAACAATTATGCTTATCTTCCTATTTTCCTTTGCCCATGGAATTAGAAGTTTCACCTTGTGATTTCTACTAATTTGAAGAGGGATCCTCTTGCTTGTCCAACTTAAGATAGTGGACTTGAGAACAAAACTAACCCATTTCTTTAGTTTTGGCCATCAAAATTGGCCTCCTTATGTGAGTATGCCGCCCACCTATGTACTTCACAAGCACTGCGATCCATGATATCCCTTCACATCTGAACTGCCTTCTTGCAAAATTCACTTGTATAGACTTGTACATTTTGATCTTGTTTTTGCTTTAGGTATTGCAAACCAACATATCTATCTACTTCATATCATATAGGATGAAATTGCTTCTTTATTAATGACTTGAATTCGATCCATTTACTTATTGGGGTCAACTTTCTCAGTGCTAAACAATTAAGCATAAATCTCAAACCACGTTAAAGCATGACAGATCTTTAGTCTTGCAAAAGATATTTATTGTATTCATGAAAAGAACAAAAATTGAAACATAACTCTAGTTAAGCCAACCAATGGTCAAGTTTCTTGGCACCAATTTAACGCTTGTATAGATGAATCTATATTTTGGCCTCCACTTTAAGACAAGGTGAAATTTCAAAGGAGGAAGGCCGCTCTTATTGGGTTCTTGCATCTTCCTCTTCAAATTTTGGCACCTCTATGGTCACACCAAATTTACCCATGAGCACCTCCAAAATTTGCTCCATTTTGTCAATCTGAGTGACAATGATAACATCCTGTTTGAATTTGCTAAATCCCTCATCACTAGAAAATTTTCCACTTTCCTTCCAAAAGTACATGCTTCTAAGTTGTTTCCACTTCCTTGTAAGCTACATCTTGTTGCAAAGAAACCAAATAGCCTTCTCCTTCCACACTACTTGATCTAGTAACAAGCATTAAACTAATGCACCACACAAACCATTAAAAATGATAAAATGATAAAATTATGAAAAATGGCAAGTGCCTTGAAGGTTTGTGTGCTATCAAAGGCTTTCATTTGGGCTCCCATGGTACTTGCAAGGGGCACTACCCCTTGACCCCACAAAGGGCTCAAGCCCCAAACCCTTGCAAGGGTCATTGTCCCTTGACCCCATTGGGGACTACTACCCCCAAACCCTCACTTTAGTTTACAAAAGCAAACAATAAAAATCATTTTAAGCTATGCTAGATGAAAAAGAAGCTTTTTTATAAATACATATATGATCACATCCTTTCGGCAGTTTGTTGTAATTTTTACGTAATATATATGCACATTGACAATGAAAGCAATGAAATTTTGACATTTGTTAATTTGTGTATTGACTCTCACGTGAAATCTCAGCTCAACTCTAATGATATGTAATAAGGTTCTATAATGTATAAGATGAATGCCTTATCAATGTTATCATTTGAATATTTGAAATTTCATATATTTTAAATTTTCTCTTTTTCTTAATAGCTATCCCCTAAAAAATGGCCTCCCAAAAAATCCATCCTAGAAATACGCCCCCTACCCCCCTACATCTCCTATCATCCCCATCTCAAAAACTTGGTGCAACATAGGTATACAATTATATATCAAAACTATGAGCTAAGAATATTTTTAGTTTATATTTATTTATATTTGTATTCTATTTATATACTTTTACTATTATAATTTTATATTATATAGTACAGTCAAACCCAAACCTTATCGAACCTATAAAAAAATTATTGTGCTAGCAAACATGTACTTGCACCAACAACCTAGTTTTTAAGTCCCCTTTTTAAAACTAAGAGATTTAATTATGTACCCATAGCCTATTACTTATTTCCCATAGGCTAAGCAACAAAATATCGAAAATAACAATAATATTTAAGTTGGGCCCAATCTCTTTGTTTTCAAAAGGGCAACTTAAACATTACTCATACAATTTTCCATGGCTTTAAACATAAAAAGTGACCATTATTTTGAGAGGCACCCTCCACACCACTAGACATACATTCTTTGTCATGTTCACTTAACTTGGACACCACTTTAGTGTTAAATTAAGTGAACAGATTAAATGCACAGAGAGTAATTCAAAAAATCAGACAAAATAACACAGCATATACCCTGGGAAAACCCTCCTCTTGAGGGAGAAAAACCCAGCAACAAAGATCTCTCTTATATTTGATGCAACAGTGGCAATTTTACAATTACAATAAGGTCCAACACTAGACCGATATGCAGAGTCAATAAAGAATGACAGATAATAAGCTTTAGATCACACCTGACAGTAGTAGAATACAAATTCAATAATGATCACTTAGCACTGAAGGTCTTCAGCTCTTAGACTTCAAGTACACTTGTCAGGAACCGAACCCTATAGCTTCGCTTCTGGCATATAATATCCCTTTGAACTAATCATATATATTTGCACTTAGACTTCAGATGAATTCGCACTGATCTTTATCCTTTAACACAGTCCGCACCTTGACACAGATTCAATATGAAGAGATCGCGGCTAACACAGATCTGGAGGATACGTAACTAGCACAAATCCAAATCGGGAGAGATAACACAGATTTGCAGACTCTTATTCACACCTAATAATCTGATTGCACTTGATGTAATATATTCGCATTTAATAAGGTCGAGCTTCTCTGTTATATTCGCATTTGATAAGGTCGAGCTTCTCTGTTATATTCGCATTTGATAAGGTCGAGCTTCTCTGTTATATTCGCACTTGTTCATCATCAAACTAGGTGAGAGCTTTCAAATATATATGTGATCGATGAACAAACTGTGTATGTGTATATGAATCAAATCCTTACATGTCGGCCTCAATATATTTCGAATATCCTTTTACAAAGGTCGGCCTTAATTAAACATCTTCTAATAAAAGATAAATATCAAAAATCTTTTATGTCGGCCCATAAGAAAAAACAATAATTATAAATTGTATAGCCAACGGCTATCATACAATTTATGATCCACGAAGGAGTTGAGCTGGAATGAGCTACCTAAGCTGCTATCTCATTAACATTTAGAAAGGTGCACTCCACATCACTGTGTTGACACCCCAACTTGATGTGTCTCATATTTGCTTTATTACTTCTAGGTTGTGCATTTGACCTTATCCGCCTTTTGTTGATAACTGTTCTGAGACATCTTAAACAAATCCCATAAGTGTCAAAATATGTTAGAATCTCATGAGAAATCTAAGACCGGGCTGTTTTTGAGGTTTGCCTTAATGTTTTGTGTGTTTGTCGACCTTCAGAACTTTTGGGGTTGTTCATACCTAGATGCCCTCTCTACCAATCCTAACAACCCACACATGCCCTTGTAAAATTCATCTAAGTGTTTTTTTTGGTGTTTCGAAGTTTTGCATTCCTACATCCTTGTCAAACATGTCAACCTTGGTGTGCCTTTCTCGAAAGTCCTCATTTTCCCTCTATGTCCCTCTACTTGTATCAAAGTATCATACTTTCCCATACCCTATGCCATTCCTAGCATGCGGTATAAGTTCTTCCCTATCCCTAAAGTCTGACAACCTATAAAAGTCTTAAGTCCTTTGTATCGAGATCATGCTTTTAGACTTCCTCATCCACCCATCCATCTCTTGGTATCTGTTCTGCCGCATCTTTGTTTCCTAAACCCCCATCCAATACACCCCAAACATTCACGAAGTCTTTCAAAGTTGGACTTTTGGCAATTCCTTTTCATTCAACCCCCAAGGTCCAAAATTTCGCTGATTTTCTCTATACGACTTATTGGAGTCAAAATTTTCACCTTCCTTTATTTAGGTACCCTTTTCCACCCATCCCTGAAAACCTAAAACATTGCCAATCCTTTGTTAACATCTATCAAAGTCAAACTTTAGATCATTCCTTAAATGGGTACTTCTTTCCATCCATTCCAAAAGGTCTGAAATTCTATCGTTTGTTCCAAATAACCTTTTGGAGCTAGACCTTCAACCATCCCTTGTCTAGGTATCTCTTTTGAGGTATACCCAACAACTCGATTTGAACAACCTTCATTGTCTGGATTCCCTTATCAACTTTGCCCCATATCACATCCCTTCTAGCACAACTTCCATGTTGCCCCCAACTCCCCTATTTCCTAACACTCCAATCTAGGCAAGCAATACGACTTTCCTCTGGCCCCCAACTATCCAAACTCTTGCCAATTTTAACTACAAACCCCACCTACCCTCTTGGACAACCTAGAGCTTTATTAATGAATTAATTTGACCCTACAACCACCAAATCAAACCCAATGGCACCCAAAAATCATTCTTTATGCAAGTTGGCATGAATTCAAACAAGGAAAATGACACTCACACATACCACAGTTATTATTGCACCACCCAATGATTGATTCGCCATCTCTAGGTTACTCTTTCGATGGATTTTTTGGGCAATTTCCTCATCTTTAAACAAAAAACCAATCGCCATTAATTGCAAGTGCTCTTCTATCTACCCTATGTCCTCTTCCAACTACCAACATTAAACTCATCTGATATCTTTCATCATGGGTGTCTATTTTTAGCAAGAATGCACCTACATTGTTGATTTTAATATATTACAATGTCATTCCTAGGGCAAGCAACCAATTGGATAAAGTATGTTTGAAGTTTCATTTTGAGTATTAGATAGTTGCAATTGCGGAGCCAACAAGCAAAAAATATTACAAGAAGCCTTAGGGTTTTGTTTTCCAATTCCAAGTAGTATCATGTGAAATTGTATTGATGTGAATTTGTATAAAATCTGTAATAGAATCATGTGACCTTGAAGAATGAGTGTAACTAGCAAATCCGACATTGTTTGAGTGTCTCTCGGAATTGTATGTGTATTGTCTTGATGGGTTCTTGTAATGTCCCGTTTTTAGCACTTCACTTTTTGATTGATAACCTATTCCCAGTGTCTGTCGGCAAGTCAGTGGCAGAATTAGGATTTACGTTTGATGGGTTCTCTTGAAGATTCAGGGTTCGCTTGTTGGAGTTTGGATGTTTGGATTCTAGATTCCTTATGGGTTTTCAGAGAGAGGTATGATTTGCAACTGCTTCGGGCAACCTTTCGAACTTACTATTTTTAGTAAGTTATGACGGGCACTCGAGTTTGGGATTTTGGATTGGACTCTTTCTGGGTTTTCAGAAAGCTTCACAATGGTATCGCATGCGTTGCATTCTGAGCAACTTCTTGAATTTACTATTTTTAGTAAATTCTATTTTTAGCAGTGGTCCAGTCAGCATCAGCTCAGCAGGCTTTCCTTTTCTGGCAGTTCATTGGGTAATTCTGATTTTTGGCTTAAGGGGTTCATTTTGGAGAAATAAGTCATTTAAAGTCAATAATGTTTTATTTTATAAAATACCCCCTTGTCCTAGTAATATGACTTTAAGTTATTTTAAAAAAGGGGACTTTGAGGGTGGTTATCTCATGAGGATTTATTTTGATATTTCTAAAGTCAAAAATACTTCTTGGAGAAAAGGACGCCATTTTATGAAGAGGAGATTTTTTATAAAGTCAAAATTCAACCTTATGAAAGGGGGCGCCCAAACTGGAGGGAAAAGGAGTCAATTCAAATTTGAAATTAGGGTTTGTTTTCTAGAAGCTTCTGGAAGGCTTTCTCAAAATTATAAAAGGAAGCTTCGGGTCCTCATTTTATTATCTTATGACTTCTATATTGTTATGCTGCCGAAATGGTAACAGGATTGCTTCGAGGAATGAATGCCTCCTAGCCTTGGCTCGACTTCGTGCTTGAGAGATAGCACCTAGTGGAGAGGTTTGCTTGTTTGAGTGACATTTTGTAGTGAGGTTTGCATTTGTAGTTTGGGTTTACTTATGTAGTTCAGTTTATTGCATTTTATGTCATTTTCTGGAGTTGCTGATAACAGGGCTGAATCTATAGTTTCACTCATAAATCAAAAAATACAAAAAGAGTTGTTCTGGGTATTGTCTCATTGGTTTTCTCTGTTGGAAGTGACCCTTCATGAATATTTGCAGATTTTAATACGAAGTTTATGATTTTATAAAGCAAATTCGTCATTCCTTGTAGGGCGCCCTTTCTGGAGTGCTTTGGGATCCGTGCCATTAATTAATAGCCACTTTTAGCTGTCCTTTCTCATAACTAAACTAGGCGCCATCATTTTAAGAGTATTTTGCATCAGTTTTCATGTAATTTGAGTGAGAAATGAGTGAGTTGTGAGCTTTTCATTGAGTTTATGTATTGCTGGTTCTGTAATTCATGTTGCTGGTCTGTCAGATCAGACTTGAGAAAATTGCATATTAGCGAAGGACGGGTGTTAGGAATTCATTATTGACCTAGTGGATGACATCTTTACTATTGCAGCAACTTGTAGAGCTTAAATCCTTGATCTTGCAGGCATTCTACTTCTCATTGTAAGCTGAACAGTAGTACTGTCAGCAATTCTCTCAGTTTTGCTTATCATGTTTGTAATTGCCCACTGAATAAGTGGAAGAGGCTGGCTTGCCGCCTATTTACTTTGATTTGCATTGTAATATCATACATCTCCGCCCTATGGTAGCTCCATTCCCACTCCGGGTTTGAAAGCACATTCTGGGTGTTGAGTTTATTTCGAAGTTGCATTTGTATTTCTTTAAATCTCCACCATATGGTCGCCTCATTCCATTCTGGTTTGGGTAGCACATACTTGGTGTTGAGTTACTTTCAGTTGCAGTTCTGATTTATTGTACTGACGATCCTCTTGCCATATGACAGCCTCTCTCTTGTTGAGATTGAGTGCGCATTCTTGGCAAAGAGTTATATTGTAACTGCTGGTTTGATTTATCTAACCCTAACGGGTGCCTTGTTGTTGTTGTAATTGCATTCAAAAATCGAAAAAAATTTGGTCCGGTTCTTTACAGTTCTTGATCATTTGGTCGGCCAGAAAATAGATCATTCCAAAACTTTTGTAATGTATCTCCTCAAAGATCAATAAAGAAATACACAAGTTTATTTATGGATCCTTAAATAGACTCTTATAAAGTTTTGTAATTTCTATTATTTATTCATTTGCATGTGTAGAACCTAATTTATGTGTGCATTTGAATGGATATGGTCTTCAAGTATATCTTGATTAAGGTATCCTATCTAGTTTCAACTATTACACATTTAGCATAAACCCAATACTTTGTGTCCAACTAGATATAAGCATTGATCTCTAAGAGTCATCATTCAAAGATTGAGGATTCACCTCCTCCCTCTCCCGATCATCATTCAAAGACTAGGGACTCTCTAAATTCTCCAACTTCAAGTCCATTTTGGGTTCAATAGACGATGCAAATTGTGAGTGAATTGGTTGGGGAACCATTAGATGCCAAGCAAACATATTCACAGTTTCAAGGACTTCCACATGTCTATATTTCTTATCTCTAATCCACAATTTTTTCATAAGGCATCTAGCATTCCTAAGTGGGATGCATCTATGCGTGAGTATTAGAACTCCTTGCTTAGGAACAACACTTGAGATCTTGTCCCACTTCTAAGGGAAGAAAAAAAAATCAATGTAGGTGGATCTATTGGACAAAATCTGTAGCAAATGGGTCAATGAATAAGTTGAAGGCATGATTGGTTGCAAAGGTGTCTTCCTAGGTTCCTAGCACTAATTATTTTGAAACCTTTGCATCAGTTGCAAATTCAAACTCTATTTGACTCACACTTGCTATTGTTGTGATGCATCATTAGGAGGTTCGCCAAATAGACATGAAGAGTGCATTTTTTCATGGAGATAGTAAAGAGCAGATATACATGGAGTAGCCATAGGGTTTTACATAATACTCTCCATTAATTTGCAGATTTAGAAAATCTACTTATGGCTTGATACAAGAGCCTCAAGCTTGATATGCTAAGATGGATTCCTTCCTTCTAACAATTGGGTTTTCCTATTGCCATTCGGATCCAAATGTCCACATTCTACAATAGGATGACTTTCTCCTCATTTTGGTTCTATATGCTGATGAAATATCAATTATGAGGTGATCTTCATCCATTTCAATAGTGAAAATTTCCCTTTCTGACAGGTTTTTGATGACCAAATTGGGCTTGTACTACGTTCTTGGAATTGAGATATCTTGGTCTACTTCTAAGATTAACATTGCAAATTCCAAGTATGCACTTCATATGATCTCATGATTTCACATAGTTGACTAGAAGCCTACTTCAGCTACATTTCTTTCTAGAGTAAAACTTGTGGCTCATTCGTCTTCACTTTTGGTTGATGGTACCTTGTATTAATAGCTCATTGGGAGCCTCATTTATCTGACTCATACGAGGCCTAACATTTCATATTTTTATAGGCATGTTTCTTAGTTTATGTAGGAGCCCCATGAGCTACATTGGAAGGCAACCAAGCAAATTCTCAATTGCACGTAGGGTACTCAGATTGGGATTCACTATACAATTGGCATTGGTATTGACTTGGTGGGGTATACAGATTTAGATTGGACAGGTGATTCTCAAGATTGAAATTCCACTTCAATTTACAACTTCTCATTTGGTTCAGCTTCCATTTATTAGTTAAGCAAGAAGCAATCTACTATTCTCTATCTTCCACTAAAGCTTATTATAGAGGGGATATTAATGTCAACATTGATGCCATATGGCTTCAACATATTCTAATTGAGTTTAGTATCCAATTCAAATAGCCATCTATCATATTTTGTGACAACCAAAGTGTCATAAAAATTTCACAAAACTTGGTCCGCCATCAGTGAACTAAGCACATAGAGGCCCATATGCACTACAATCAGGAGCTTATTCATGGGCAGGTCATTGATCTTTGATTCTACCCAAATTTTGTGCAGATTGTCAAAATCTTCACCAAACTTTTTATAGAAAGCAAGTTTCTTCATTTACGAGCTTTGCCAGGGGTAAAACAGGCTACTTCTTTGCAGTGGCTACTTAGTCCTTTCCTTCTCTCTACTTTGGGGGGTTTCTTCTCATGGGGGGATCTAGTTGTACATAGGTACCTCATTAGGCTTCATTTGTGGGGACATATCTTTTCATCCACCTAAATTGCGCTTCAGATGGAGTGTTAGTGAAGGTTTTTTATTTTCCTTAGATCGATATTATATATTTTCCTACACACTTAGTTTAGCTTGCTTTCTTGAGGTGACTGGATCATAAGAAGGGTAGATGGCATCTTTCATGAGTGTAATTCCTATCTATTTTTGGGTATTAGAGATATTTTTCTAATCGATTGGGCTTGCCTCCCCTCTTTCCTATGTATATATCCATTCCTCTAGCTTGTTATTCGTTCATGTTTCTTAAGCTCTCCTAACACTATTTTGATTCTTGAGCATCCAGAATTTTTCTAGTGGGAACAAACTCTATTCTAGTATTTGAAGTTTGTATTGTTCCTAGAACAGTTTTATTTGATCTATTTCTTGCACTAGGTTTTAGGTGGCTTCAATTTATTTCTAAATCTAACAACTTGGCATCTTTTTAATTATTTGTCGTGGCAAGAAAGTCGATTTAGTATTCCTCCTTTCTAAATATTTGCAATTTTGTCACGGTTAAATTCCATGTATGGTAGAGATGTTGCAGTTAAATTCCATGTATGGTAAAAAATGTTGCAGTTAGGAAATAAAGTTTCCAATATCATGGCATATGGCCAAGAAGTCTTCTCAAATTCCTAAAATCCAGAGATAATTGTTCAAATTGCAGCAACCCCTCCTTAACAATTTCATAAGGTATGTTAATTCTCCGTATTTTTTACCTCATGAACACAGTAGATCAACTCATTATGCATATTCCATGAGGCCAAAAAAGCAATCATCTCTAACCCATCCAAGAAGGAAAGACTAAAGAGCATTTTATTTTCAAGAGTCATATACACTGGGATTGGATGGAGATAGCACTATGTATACAAAAACTCAAGTGGTTGTCCATCCTCTTTCTTCTTATATTTGGAGACAAACGTTTTTGTCCATTTCACATATATAGGTCATCACTCTTAAATGTAGATTTTTATAAGGGGCTTATAGAGTTTTTGCATTCATTTACTTCCTTCTTTCAGCCTATATCAAGCATTGAAGACATAATTCACACTTAGATGGGAACATATGTAATGTCATTCTTCTTTGTGTATTACTTCTATTTCAACCCAATCTCAATCTAGGCAAAGTGGTTATGCTTCACATTAGTATCAATCATAGTTGCAAGACTCACCAAAAACTCGGCGAGTTTTTGAAAACTCGCGAGTTTTTTTGCCTAGCGAGTTTTCCAAGCAATTGTACGCCTGGAAAACTCGCCGTACTTTTGGCGAGTTTTTCCAAAATGTACGGCGAGTGTTCTGAAAAAACTCACGCGACTTTTGGGACACCCAGGCAGCCACTTAAAAGCAATTTTAACTTGCTTTTTTTCATTCATTCTCTTCTCACACTCAGCCAAAAACATCTCCAAGGCATTGTGCACTCATTTGCAACGATTTTACATCCAAAAAACAAGATTTGAAGGGCATTTACATCAAATTTAGAAGGCAAATTGGATTTCTAGGTAAGGTTTCTTATTTTTCTTGTTCTTTCTTTTTTTTTAAAAAATTCTTCATTCTTGTTGGTTCTATGTTTAAAATTCATCTGAATGTAGTGTGAAAATGATTTAAATGCATTTAGATTCATCAAAACAAGATTTAGATTCATCAAAACAAGATTTTTTTACATATTTTGCTGATTTTTTCAAATTTTTTAAATTTTCTTTAAACCCTAGTTATTTTTTTTGTTTTGAATCCTCTTTTTTGTGGAATAACATGCTTACAATCTTAGATTAGCTTAATTTTTTACTAGTTTGAAGTAATTTTCAGATTTTTTACATTTTTTCACATTTTTTTGAAACCCTAATTATTATTTTTTTTAAATCCAATTTTTTTGTTATAAAAATGTTTAGAATCTAGTGATAGATTTTTAGTAATTTAAACTTAAAGTAATCTCTTTTGATTTAATCTAATTTAGCTTGTTTTTAAATTTTCTATCAAAAACTAACAAGTTGTGCTTTGACTTTCACTTTGTGTAGGTTAATAATTAATTGATAATGGCTTTTGAACCCGCTTCTGCCTCAGGCTCTGTCCCATCCGTGCCTGCAGGATTTGTAGGCAAACGTCCTCCAGGAGCTAGAGATCCTGCCTGGAAGTATGCTTATCTAGGACCCATACCTGGCATAGTATATTGCATTCCATGTAAAAAAATATATCGTGGAGGCATCAATCGCCTCAAGTACCACCTTGCAGGCATCCCTCAACGTGATGCTAAGGAATGTCCTCAACAACAGAAGAAATAAAAAGACATATGAATGCCATACTTTCAGCTGCAGAAGAAAAAAAAGTGCAAAGAGAGAAGGCAAGAGCAGCAATGCAAGCAACCATTGCCTCTTCTCAAGGTGCTCCAATTGAGTCGGATGATGATTATGATGTTACTCAGGAGATAGTGGGCTCTCTTCGTGGCCCACGTGTGCGAAGGTCAAGGCAACCCATTAGCACCTCGACCTCCATCCCTTCATCTTCCTCTAGTAGAGCACCAAGGGCAGGGGCACTGCAGGACCTACACGGTTGGATAGTTATTTTGTGCCTAGAAACACACCTGGTGCACAACCTTCCTTAGAGGCGACTGGATGGAATAGGGAGGTGCATGAGCAAGCAGACATTGCTTGTGCAGATTTTTGGTATTTTAACAATATCCCTTTCAATGTGGCGAGTTCTCCTTACTGGCAGAATTTGGTCACCGCATTGACAGTTGCAGGAAAAGGCTACAAGGCGCCTTCTCGCATGGACTTGAGTGGGAGGTTAGTTTATGTTCTTTAATTTATGTTTTTTAAGTTTAATTTATGATGAATTTAAGCTATTTTTTTGTTTACAAATTAAAATTGTGTACTTAATTTCACTTTGTACTTGTAGGTTGCTTGCTAATGCAACTGAAAGGGCAAGGGCAGCAGTAGAGGAGCAAAAAGAAAAATGGCAAAAATATGGCTGCTCTATTCTTTCTGATGGGTGGACGGATGGAAAAAACCGTACCATCATTAATTTCTTGGTTGCATGCAAAGAAGAGGTGGTGTTCTTAAAATCAATTGATGCCTCCCACATTGTAAAAAGTGCAGAAAATTTGGCTAAGATGTTGGAGGAAGTTTGCATGGAGGTGGGGATTGCAAATGTTGTGCAAATCATAACTGATAATGCAGCAGCATATGTGGCAGCAGGAAGACTCCTCCAAGATAGACACCCCTCAATTTTTTGGACACCATGTGCAGCCCATGTCCTTGACCTTCTTTTGGAGGACATAGGAAAACTAGATTGGGTCACACTAGTTGTAGAGGACGCGAGGAGGATCACTAAATATATCTACAATCACCCTTGGGTTCTTCGCTTGATGAGGGAGCACACCCATGGGAAAGAATTGGTGAGGCCAGGTGTCACAAGGTTTGCAACGATTTTCTTAACGTTGCAAAGCATTCTTAGTTCTTTGACGGCTTTAAAACAAATGTTTGTGAGTCAACCATGGATGGACTCAACCTATTCGAAGAAGCCGGAAGGAGATAAGGTGTCAAAAATTGTGTTTGATGCCCAATTTGCACAAAGGGCAGCAGAGATTGTGAAGGTAACTTCAATTTCAAAACTTTGAATTTGAATTCAAATTGAATAAATTTTTTAATGTCTTTCATTGTAAATTTGAAACTCTAATCTTTTTGCATTTTTATATTGTAATTTGTAGGTGTCGGAGCCCTTGGTTAGAGTGCTCCGCTTGGTGGATGGGGATAAAATCCCAATGGGATATCTTTATGAGGCCATGGATAGGGCCAAGGAGGCTATAAGAAATTATTATAAAGGGGATAGCCTCAAATTTGATCCCATTTGGGAGATTATTGACAAGAGGTGGAACCATCAACTCCACCAACCCCTCCATGCAGCAGGGTACTTCTTGAACCCTCATTTCTTCCATTCAAGCACCTACTCAAATCCTACTGGAGAGGTTATGGAGGGCCTCATGAAGTGCATTCAAAGGATGTCACCTGACCTTGACGCGGGAGACCTCATTGTTAATGAAATCCAAAGTTATAGAGAAAAAAGGGGTGCACTCTTCTCTTTAGAGCTAGCAAAGAGAGCAATACACAATCAGCCACTAGGTATAAAATTTGAAATTTACAAGTTACAAATATTGATAATTTGATAAAATATGTTTTCAACTTTTGAGTTTTGACTTTCCTTTCTAAGTTTCTAAGTTCTCTTGTAACTCTTAATTTGTTTTTTGTAGATGTTTGGTGGTCAAATTGGGGTGGAAATACCCCACATCTCCAACAATTTGCCCTCCGTGTCTTATCACAGCCTTGTAGTTCGTCCAATTGTGAGCGCAATTGGAGTTTGTTTGAGGCCATCCACACAAAGAAAAGGAACAAACTAGCTCAAAAACGCCTGAATGACCTTGTATATGTGCAATATAATCTTCGGCTGTGCAAAAAACAGGTTAAGGAAATATCAGATGATCCAATTGATTTGGATGAGATAGATCCATACAATGATTGGATAGGGCGAGATGAGCAACCTCCATTGTTTTCCAAGGATGAGATCTATGACTTTGAGCAACAGGCAATGGAGGAGGGGGGTGGATTTGCATTCTCATTGGATGACATTGAGGATGATCTTGAGGAGTCATTGGCAGTGCCAGAGCCACCAACAGTAGCCTCTACATCCAAGATGGAGGTTGAGCAGCCACAGCAAATGCCTACAACTACACCCTCTCCCGTAGTGAGAAGTACTAGACATGGGAAGAGGAAGATGTGAATTTGTAAAAGCTGAAATATATTCATGTTGTATTTACTTTCAGTTTTACAAAAACAATTTGCTATTTTCATTTAGTTTCAGACTATCAATATCAGCGTATTAAGCATTCCACATGGGGATGCGATTTTGTATCTAATTTTCTTTCAAATCAATCAAATATAACTAGACTCAACTTGTTTCTTCTATGTACTCATTTTATTGACTCATTGGATGCATCTTATCTTTGAATTTTGCAAAAAAAATGTGTTTTTAATGAAAGTTAAGCAATTTTTTAAGTTGCCGAGTTTTTTGCCGAATTTTTTCCGAATTTTTGCCAAGTTTTTTCCGTACCGTATTTTTTGGGCTTGGCGAGTTTTTTGCAATTGGCGATTTTTTCAACTATGGTATCAATGATCTTGCCCTTGTCTTTAGAACAAATCAATAAGTTAAGCATTCATTACTATCTTTTTCTCTTCCACCAAAGACTCATTGAGCATGGATGTTAGTAGAGGCTCTAGAGGAAGTACTTGATATCCTCTAAGATTGTCCAACTCTACCCCATCAACCCTCCACATTCCATATGATCATTTTGGATCTTGCATTGGCGTTTTTGCTAAGATACATGAAAATGTTGTCAGTTTTTTGACCCAAGCCTTGCCATCCCCATATGGCATAGCTAGCCTCACGTCATGACATCCTAGTCTTTGTAAGTTACATGCTTCCTTGAGGGATCTACATCTCACTAAAGCATTTGAACATAGCTTTTATGACTCAAAGTTTGAACATTTTAGATTTATCTATTGTTTTGTTTATATGTAATGTCCCCAACTCAAATCAAGATGATTAGCAGCAGATTGGCTGACCTTTCCTTGGATTAGCCAAGAGGAAGAGGACGTAGAGCATCATTGGGTAAGATATAGAGCCTTTGGCTTGTTATAAATTCTATTTTTTGGTTGTGTGCACGTCTTTTGATGCAACTTAAGTTATTTTAAATTATGGGCACGTCTTTTTAGGCAACTAAAGAGTTTCCTAGCCAACAGGACTTAAGTTGTCCCCTTTTCATGTACTTAAAGTGATCTTTTAAAATATGTGACAAATTGCCAAAAGAGGGCGTACATCTTCTAAGAGAAGACAAGTGCAAACTTTAGGGTTTTATCTAGACCATTGGATTAAGAGGTGGAATTTCAAGGGTGGGGATTATTTCTTCCTTTTAGGAGTTGTTATATAACTCGTTGAGGATTCATTTTGGGGATTATGCGATAAAGTTTTCTGTTTATTGTTGTTGCAACTTGGCTTGAGGATTGAAAACCTTAAGTATCCCTAATTTCGGTGAGACATACAAGCTATCCCTAGTCGGAAGAGTGTGTTTCGGTGGAAGAACTTTAATTTGTGAAACCCTAGCAAATTATTATTTTTGGGTTGTGTTACCCATAAATTTTCCTTAAATCATTATTTGTGGTGTTATCTTATTGTTTTGCCTAGGTCATGGACCAAATGTAGTTCTCAGCGGTCTTTTGTCACCCATTTCGAACTCGGGCGGTGTTTTGTTAGGTTTGTCAAACCTCCCATTTTACCGCCTACCTTATTTCTTTCCTTCATTGGGTGGTTTTCTCTTGTTACATCCAACTTCCTTTATCTCCCAAAGTGCATGTACGAAAACGATTAAGTCATGAGTCAAAGTTTGGATACTTCATCCACAAGTTATGCCTCGAGCGGCATTTTCTAAGTCATTTTGAACCTGGGCGGGGTTTTGTTAAGTTATGCAAACCACAGGTTTTGCCGCCTGTGAAGAATTATATTGGTTAAACCGAACTATTGCCAGGCTGGTGACTTAATTAAGATGTTATACAGAAGAAAGCTAGTAATTTTCCAAGCACAACATAAACAAAAACTAGCAAACCATACATGTAAAAACACAAATAACACCAAAAAGAGATTTTATTCATAAGTAAACATTTTTACATTATGCTGGTATAACTATAATCGCTTGGTTCGAGTACAAAAACTAGGTTGGCAGACACAAAAAGAGGCAAAAAGAAGGTATTTTAGGTGCACAAGGTAAACATCAGGACCCGGATGCTCTCGGTAACAACCTGCAGGCGTTCAATTTGAGCAGGTGAAAGCAGGTTCTTGTGTGACTGGAGGAATTGCACAAACAGCCCCATGTCGCTTCTCACTACTCCAGTGCGCAGCAAAGCCACGGCCTCCTCCACAGTCTCGTCCTGGATAGCAAATGCAATGCAAATGGCATCAGCTACTAGCCCAGTTCGAGGATAGTAGCTGAGTCCATTTATCGCCACCCTGACACAGTGATGGAATTCAGGCTTCACCAAACGCTCCAGTGCCCCCACGCCCCAATCTCAACGGCTAGAAGTTCTAACAACAGTATAGATAAATCGCTCCAGCATGGTGATATTGTGCACATGAGCTTGACTCAGAAATGTGCCTAAACAGAGGATTGCACTCAATCTCTTCCAGAACAATGTAATCGATCGCAGAATTTCCATTGCTTTGGGAGCTCGCCATATTGGATGCAATTGATGGTGGGAAAGAAGTGGCGCTGCTTGAATTTATAGAATTTTGGTTAGACATGGGTGCATTCATTCAGGATTGATAAGATGTGAATTTAATTCACATTTTTGTTCAGCTTGCATCGATTGAATTACAATCCTTCACCGGAAAGCTCACACGTGCTACCACTTGGCTTCCTCATACGTTGCATTAAAGATTGATGAAATGATTGGTCCTTTGGCGGCTGTTGCTCGGGTGATGATCGATTTTCTTTGCCAATATCCATTCTTGGCAAATTTTCCATTGTCTTATCAATTTCCCGATAAACGTTTGGGATACAAGAAGTCACTAATTTAGTAACGGCTTTAGTGTCTGTTCAATGGCTTTAACCATGCTATAAATTAGAGGTTAAACATAGATGAGGGGACTTTTTGGATCTCTCCGAATATATCTGGGGGTGTTTTCGAGGAGAAATGTTATTAATTACAATATGTAATAGCTTATAATCTGTGTTATAAATTAAAAGATTTGAAGTATGCAAACCTGAGTGTTATGCGTACGATATAGCTGTGTTTTCTTTGAAAAATGAGCTATATGTCTTTTATTTATTGCAGTCTGATCTATTTACATTAATTAGATTTGATAGTCATGATTTTTCAATTTTTGTATTGATTATAAATGGCTGCATTTTTTGCCCTCACGTTAGTTTCATATTTATGAACTAGCGTTAGTCACCTTTTCTGCTTTTTGATTAAAAGCATATGTCATTTCTTTAGAATAGACAAATTCATTGAAGATCTTGTGAGGGAGTTGTACCTCGATAAAATTCAGAGAAAAACCACAAATACAATTGTGCACTTTTCAGAGCTATTAGCGGATTTAAATTGGTGCCAAATCCGGGTCTAGGGTCATTACTTGATTTATCTATCAAGGATTATTTCATTCGCTAACAGGCTGCAAGTATTCATCAGGATTGGAGGCCAAAATCGAAGAGAATCTTAATGGTGAAGACTCAAATCTGGAAACATCTACAGCTGCAAATCGTCAATTTCTGAGCATTTGGTCGACGACCACTAAGGAACACATAAAATATACCTAGCGTTGACCATTTGGGAAGCCTAGCGCCATTATGAGGGTTGGCTAGGCTTTGAAAATAATTTTGAACCATTTTGAGGTATTTTTGGTATCAAAATCTGCATATTTATCTCGGTTTAATCTCTAAAATTTGAAGAGGAATCATTGTAATGCTTTTCTAAAATTTCTAGGCTGTTTAGTGGATTTTCTGCAACTTTTTCATTTTCAGAAATTCCTAAAAAAAATCAGAAAAATATTTTGAGCTCAGATCTAAATTCATTTAAGGGGTTTTCTATTTGAAAATAAAAATATCAGAATTTTTTATTGCGTATTTTTGGAGATATCATTGTTTTTCTGTTATCCCTATTTGGGGATACTACATTATACTTCATTGGTTCTTTGCATCTCGTTTGTTTCCATACTCTAAGGTATGTTTACCCTAGTATTACTTACTTTTCATAATCAAGGGTATCTTTATCTTAGTACATCGCTATTATAATTGATTGTGCTTTTTGATTCCCACTGACCTATTTTTGATCAATTTTGAGTCTTTGACATTAATATAATTTCTTGTTCCGTTTTTTTTTTCAAAATTCATCTACCATGGAATAATTAAAGCAAAGAATAAGAGGACTCCAATCTACAAATTATGCATATCAATTATAGAATTTGGAATCATCGGAATAATGCAAAATTGCAAATATTGGATCCCAGTTCACTCCTGGGCAAAAACTTGTTTTAAATAACTTCAAATAAACAAACTTACTGATGGAGTGGCAAAAAAGTTAGAGGCTGTTACTGATAGTCCAACAATTGCCCAAACATGACCATGTTGACTGTCTCGCTTTCCCCCTCCATATCCTCCGCAATACTCCCGTAATCCTTGTTCAAAAAGCTGAAGAGCATCATGTAATATTTTATCCCTGCCATATCTTAAAGGACAGGACTTGGATGGAAACTTTTTGTTGGAATTGATGCCATATTCCTGCAACATTTATAGGAAAGTACTAATTGATATGAATTATTTCTAGATAGCTTCCTTTATAAGATCAAAACAAAACAATACATAACAATTTATAAAGTGTACTACGATATCCTAGGTTTGAACAGAGTAACAATTAGGCAACAAACATGTTCACAAGAGTGGCATTTCAGACAAGTGAGAAACCTAGATTCCAGTATGAAATCAAAAAGATTCCTCTCATACAATCAAATTTCAAAAAGAACTAGCCATGAAGTCAAGTTACAATACAATATTTTTTTTAAATTAAAAAAATGAGATTATCTTGACTCAGTTTGTATCATTCATGCTTCACATTGTTTAGATGACAAAATAAGAACAGAAAAACTAATAGACAGATATTATTCCTAGTTGTTACAAATACAATGGTCATTAAAGTATTGTATAATAATAGTAAATGAATATCACATGTCAACTTATCTCATTTGAGAACAATAACTAAATCTACAATTTAAAGTTAATGCCTTGAAAGCATCTTTAGAGAGGAAAAAATAAATTATAATATGATTTTTTTTCATTAGTATGTCTCTGTACATTACACCCTAGCCATCAATCTATTCTTGAAATTTCAAATTTGCTGTGTCAAATATATTTGCATCTATACCATGTACCTATTTTCACTATGACAGATCAAGCACTTCGAAAATAAAATTTCTGCAATGTAATATGGATATCATTCCTAAAATTAGGGAAGTAGCTTAAGATTTCACAGACATTATAGAGTGTAAAACAACAGTATCTCAAGACAACAAATAATTGAAAAGCATAAATTCATCCACAAAAAACATAACATTTGTTGTAATAAGTAGAAATTTGGAGAGAAAACACTAGCTGTCATGTCCCCTTCTCCAACGTAAGTCTGATGAAAACCCTTTGCCTATTATTTTATTCCCATAGGCTAATGGGGTGGTGCAAAGAAAATAATTTAATAATTTAACTGAATTTGTCGAAAAGTAACTTTAAGTTATATTCATAAAAAGGGCAATTTATGTTATATTATTAAAAAAAAATTATTTTAAAGGAGGGACCAAAAGTGACGCTAGGAATGGGGTCTAAAAAGTAGTATTTTATAAAGGTTCTTCTAAGTCACTTTTTTTAAAATAAAATTTGGAGGGAAAAAGGAGAAAACAAGAAAATAATTTTTTTTTTTCCTAAAAAGGCTATATAAGGAAGAGTTGAGGAATGGAGAATTTACCAATTCATATTATTGAATTCATTTTCTAAAGATTCAACAATAATCACCTTTTCTGCCCTAGGACAAAAACCCTTTAGCAAATAATGGATTGAAGGACAAAAAGCCTCCTATTCATTTGAATAATTCCATTCAAGAATTACCATTGAACTAAGTAGTTGCAAGAAATCTTCTCATTTCGGTTGTTTTGATTGTGTTGGATTTCCTGATTATATTACAATTTGGTGTGAATTTCCAAGATTTTTCTGTGTGTGGAGTTTCCAAATTATTAGATTTATGAAATATTGAAAGGTAATATTCAATAGAAAGATTTTACCTCTTGATATCTTATTTCCTTTGTTTTGTTGGTTGTACAACACCAAGGCCAACCACAAACATTATTTATTGATTATAATTAAAGAGGTCACCGTACTTGTTGAAGTTAATGATTTGGTTTGTAGCAACTCCTATTAATATGAGTGGCAATCAAAATCAAACGCTAAAATAATATTAAAGGGCCTTTGATTCCATTCTATGAACGTTGCAATACTTTGGTAAAAGGTTGCAATCCATTATTCTAGAAGTTGTTCACAAAAAAGATAGTATTTATTACTTGGATCTTTTTACTTGGGGGTAGATATTTCTAATAAGGACTCTTTGGCCTATGAAATCATGTTGGTGTTAATAGGGTTATTTCCTTACTAATTCCACTATTGGGTCTTTTTCACACCTTATCACTTTAGTTTACTTGAGGCACTTTTAGGGAATTTCAATTTATGTCTCATATCATAAGAGTAAAACACTTGTCATAATCTTATGTTGTCCTATGTTTCACCTTGGTCTATATAATCAAGCATCTCTCATACATTATACATACATTCTATTTGCATTCTTTGAGAGGAATATAGTTTACTCTTGTCATATTGATGTTTTGAGTACTTCGTGTTTTCCATTAGGCCTCTAGATCTTGGATGGCTATCTCCATAGCCAAATCTTACATGGTATCAAAACTTGTTGAGTGCAAATCTTATATTTTCTTGAAGCATTAAGTATGCTCTTCTCTTGCATCTTTGGATGATCTAAAGAATTAGAGAGGTGTGATAGAAATACCAAATTTTGAGAGGGGATTCTATTGTGGCTTTGTATTGCAAGTTCATTGGGAGATTGGTGGAGCAAATTTGAGCTCGCCATTGCATCCAAAGTGCTTGAAAAAGTCAAATTTGTCTTTTGTTTCATCCCCATTAGACATTATTAGTCAAAACTACAAGGGTTTAAAGTTGGGAGTTGGTTTACAAATCCAAAATGTAACCATACATTTGGAGCATCTTGGGTCAAATTTAAACCTACCATCATGTCCAGGAGGCCTAAGAACCTAAAGTTCAACTATCGATTTGTCAATTTTGGAGTACTTTACCCTAGGGCATCAAAGAAAAATTTTGCCACCTTGATCATACAATTGTACAATTATAGAGAATATTCTTTGCATCATGCTTATGCAATGCACATCAACAACTAGTACATATTCATTAAAAAAAATCCTTTTTATTTTATTTAAAAAAATCTAAAAAAATATCTATAGGTTGTGCAAGCCTACGCAATTCTTGCACCTTTGCCAACGCCACATGGCATTGTCACTTCAAACCACATTGCACCACTAGTGACGGTCACTAGCATTGCCCCAACCTCCAGTCAACGGCAATATATGGTCTTTAACCCTTGGTGGCAAGAAACCGGCATTTTAACATTACAAAACAACTTCCTCCATCGTTAAACAACCTTCCTCACCCTCAAGGTTGTTTATTGCTAAAAAATAGTGGTTACGGAGTTTCAAGAGCAGTAAACCAAAAACAATAGGCAATTTCGAAATCTCAATGAATATTCCAGCCCCAAGAGAATATTTTGTCAATCAACTGTTAACGTCAACACTGTGTCAACACAATGTTAGCCTAAATCATCAGCCTACACCTTCTTTGTCAACTTTTTCAAATTTATTGTTCAACTTTGAAGACTGATAACTTGATTTTGGGACCTCCTTTTCTTGAGTTTTTGTCTTAATTGGGCTAGTTTTCCTCTTAATTGGGCTAGTTTTCCTTGCACGATATTTTATTTTGATGCACGAATTTCCCAAAAATTGCAATTTGTCGCAAGTGTTGTTGAACAGTTCTTTTGGAAACTCCCAAGGCTCCGTTTGGGCTCATATAAGATTCTTTTCATGTGCGATTTTTTTTTTAAATGCATAATTTTTCATGTACTTCATAGTGGTGCTATCAATTTGTATTCACTATAATCAAATATTGTATTTTTAGCATATAACCTTATTTTTGTGATTGTAAAGCATTGAGATCAAAAACCATTTTGCATTTTTCAACAAGAGACAATTATAATTGCACTAAGTATAAAGTGCCAAATCATATTTGCTTGGCGGGGTTCTTGATTGAATAATTTGGAGGGGTTATGTTGTGTCGTTGTCCTCATTTCCTCTTTGAATTCTCACTTGTGCTCTCATAATCTTGGCCATGGGTTATCCTAAGTTCCCTCATTTGACTCCACATAACTATGCAACTTGGAAATCACACACATGGAATGCTTTAATGAGAGAAGGACTAAATCACCACACCGATGGATCTATTCCAAAACCAACAAATCCTAAAGAAAAGATGGATTGGCTCATTAGAAATACTATGGCACTTGGAAATCTGCATACATTTGTTTCTCTTGACCTTCTTTTTCACACCGATAAGTGTAAAACATCTAAGGAGGCTTGGGATAAACTTGCTAAATTGTATGGTCAAATTGACGAGTTTAGAGAATATCAAATTGATAGTGATTTTAATAATCTTGATCCAAAAACTTCTGCAATATCCAAGACTATGTAAGTAAAGCTAATGAATTAAGAGCGCAACTCAAAAAATATGGTATCGACAAGAAGGATGTGCAGTCAGTCTTCAATTTGATAAGCAAGATTCCTTTAGAATATGCAGCACTTGTTTCTAGTTTCTAGACTCATCGGTTGACTATGGGAAATGTCTATACTATGCCATCATTTGATTCATTCACAAAAATGTTGATGCTTGAATAGGCAAAGTTAATCTCCATGTGTATTCTCAAGCCATCCAAGTCACAAGCTTTGGTGGTTGGTCATTCAAACAATCAAAAAGGGTCCAATAAGAAATAGAAGCAATCAAAGTTCAAAACATTAAATGATAGAGCACGATTATCCCCTTCGCAACAGGACTCTTCATCCTTTTACAAAAAAGGGAATTCACAAAAGGAGAGACTAACTTGTTCATACTGCAATAAGGTTGGTCATGAAGAGCATCATTGTCATGCTAAGAAAATTAATGAGTTGGAAAACGTCATTAAGAAGAATCACATTAGTTTGTTATCTTCCTACACACAGGTAGCATTCCCTAAAAATTCTTTCAAATTAAGAAAAGGGAAAGGAAAAGCACTTGTTGTAACAAGAAGTTCTTCACAATAGTGGATACTTGACTTAAGTGCTACACATCATATGGGTTCTAATCAAGAACATTTTTTTTCATTTGAGCCTTGTATGGTGTCACAATTCTTACAAGTGATGATACTCAAGTGGAAATTGGAGGAATCGAATCAATTGACATGGATGATGGATCATTTGAGAATGTTCTTTGTGTTCCTAACTTGTGTACCAACCTTCTTTCAAACTCCCAAATCACTCATCTTGGGAATGGTAAAAAAGTTAATTTTTCACCTAATTCAATAGTGATTGAAGATCTTGAGGATGATGCCTAGGTTGTAGTGGGGAAGGTTGACTATGAGTGTCGGCTACATGTGTTGGCAATAGGTGTTGTCATTGATGTCAACCCAATAATGGTTGTCATTGATGTCAGATTTGATGCTGAAGTATGTACACTCTCCGAAGATAGTTGTCATGTTGTGATATCAGTTAGTGCAAGTCTGCAAGGCTGCACAAGGAAGAATAATGATCAGTATGTTAACTAAGTGTGTTGTGGAGGATGATACTCATGTTCTGATGTGTCCATAATATGTCTACATTGATATAATCACAGGTTGATGTACCACATGTAAATTTAATGATCAGATTGTATGCACAGAAATTAATTCAAAATCAGACACAGTACACAGCAGATACCCTAGGAAAACCCTCCTCTTGAGGGAGAAAAACCCAGCAACAATATATCACTTATATATTGAATAATCTCAAAGATGATCTCCTTACAAGAGGCCAATATTAAGGCCCTATACAAGCATCAGTATTGTGATGCACACAGTAACATATAGAGACAAATCGCTGAACAACTCACAGCCTTTAATGATGCCGAACCTTTGATGAACTTCAATCTGCCTTGTACAGATTCGTGCCAAGTAGAAGACACATAATAAAATCGATCTCCTCTTGATAAGAAACTCAAACTGTCTTAAGGAGAACTCGCACCAATGACTGAATATCCTCAATGAATTGAATGCATTACAATGAGAGATCAATCGGCTATATATACCATATTGAAGGGAGACGTGACCATTCAATAATACAAGTCGGCCAACCACAAAGGATGCATCTCCTCTAAAGAATAACATGTCGGTCTTTATCATCAAGTATGTCTTTTCATAAACAAGAAGTCGGTCTCTTAAAAAAACCGCGCCTTCTCATTATTAAATTCGCATCTCTTTATTAAATGCATCTTTTATCAAAGGGAATGACTCTTCATTAAAACACATATAATAATTAAATATACAATGGCTACATTTAATTATTATCTTCATGCATATTGGGCTGGAAGGTATTCGCCTGAAGCTGCCACGATCTTCAACACCACACACAAAGGTATACTCCAGAAGTTGTGCTAAAGCACTCATAGGGAAAACTCTATGGCAAATTCATGGTATGGTGATCCGCATTCTTCCACAAAGAAGTATTTTGTCTTGCGGTTCTGAAGGAAAGATGATTGTTTTGTAAAGGTTCCACATCCAAGAAATCATGTCATCACACTTTCTGCAGTAAAAGTTACAAGTAACAGTGTTCCGGTATAAACCCTAACAAAGGAAAGCAACAATGGAAGCTTGGTGGAATGATTTGTATTCTTTCGGAAGTGAAGGGATGATCTTGCAGTTTTGTAAATATGTTCTGCAATGGTAAAAGCAAAGTACTTAGCAATATCAAGTGATGTAGTGGTCCACAAGCACAGTTTTTGAATGACAGTTAGCTACAATCTGTCCAAAATGCTCTATTCCTGTATTTTCAGTGGGTTTCTCCTCTTCCACCAACGCATTATGATCAGATACTTAAGGAAAAGGTTGAATGAATATTGTGCATGATCGACAACGCCTACATCTTAGTCCGCATAACGATTTTGGTATCTCCCAGCTATGTGAAGTCAAATAGTGACAATGTTGATGGTATTGATACTGCTTGGGCCGACATGACTTGTTTCATTCTTTGTAGTTGATCCTAATCAAGTAATCTTGTCTTGAAGAATGTATGACAATCCGCAACTAAATCTCTTTTTCTTTGGATGTGTTTTGATGTCGACCCTTACAATATCAATTGCTTCTTCCAACAGTCATCTTGGAGTCGACTTAATTGAAGTTTTGTGTTATTGCAGAGGATATATATAGAAGATCAAATTCATTTGTGAAGGTGATGATTGCGAGTGAAGAGTGAAAGAGCAAAATGAAACAGATGAAGTGTCTAAAATCAGTGTAAAGGACTAATTGTGCAAAATAGTGACTGCATCATCAGCATGTGTTTGATGCTTGTTCAAAGCAGTTCATAATCATTTTCTTACTCTAAATTTCATGTATCCTGCTCTAAGATAGTGAGTCTCATTAGGTCCATTGTATCTTGCTCTAAGGCAATATCCCTTAGTTTGCAAGTCCATAGGCAGTGACCCTCAAACATTGTAATTTCTTGTTAGCAGTGAGCTACATATATTGTGAGTTAATCATCACCATGGTTTTTCCCTGATTGGGTTTTCCACGTAAAATCCCGGTGTCTCTATGTGATGCATGTGTTCTCTTTTGTTTATGTGATGTGTTGTTAATCTGTGAATGGAATTAGTTAATTTTTAATATATGTTGATTCACCCCCGCCCCCTCCTCTCAGCACATCTTTGAGTTCAACAACATGCATTCTCTCACTTTGTGCCATGATCTCCTTTCACAACATTACTCACTAATTTAGACTCAATGAGTAAGCTATGGCATAAGCTATTTGACCATCTTAACTACCAATATCTTCAACAACTTAGTTCATAAGATATGATCACAAGACTCCCTCGTATTAGTTTGTCAAATGGTGTGTGTTTAGGTTGTGCTATGGGAAAGCATCCAAAGGAGAAGTTCAACAAAGGAAAATCTTGAAGCACTTCAAAAGTCCTTCAGTTGGTTCACATTGATCTAGTCAGTCCCTTTCCAACCTTGTCTTTTAGCAAGGGTCAACGTGTACTCACCTTCATTGATGACTATTCTAGATAGACTAGGGTCTACTTTCTTCACAAGAACAAAGTCAATAGGTTTCATGATTTCAAGGTTCATGTTGAGAAGCAATCTAAAAAGTATGTCAAGATTATTCGCACTAACAATAGTTGGGAATATGTGAACCATTGATCTTCAACATTCAATTGCATACCCACCAAAGCATAATGGTGTTGCCAAAAGGAAGAACGGGACTCTCAAAATCGAGTTCCCCACAAAGCATTGAAAGGTATGACTCATTTTGAAGCTTGGTGTGGAAGGAAACTAGTTGTGCAGCATTTTCAGGTTTTTGGCTCTCCTTCTTGGGCATGCATTCCTTTAGAGAAACACAAGGCTTTGGAACCTCAAAGCAAGCCTTGAAGCTATATTGGATATATAGATGGTGTCAAAGGGTATGAGCTCGTGGATCCAAACACACATGAACTCTTCATTGAGAGGACTATTCACTTCAACAAAAGCTCTCTTAGCTTGGCCTCTCATCCTCCACACGCTTTCTCCATAGTGGAATTAGATGATATCATGATAGTGACTCAAAGAACTCTATCTCACCTCAAACTCACAAGTCTACACCTCAACAAGGTTCGCATTTTGAGGTTGAGAATTCTTGTCCTCCAACCCCATTTTCTTTATTACCTAAATGGGATCAACAAACTCTATAGTCACATTTGTTAGCGAACCTTCAAACACTCGCAGGACTCTATCACAGCATTAACATCTTCCACATGTATACATCCCCTCTGTTTCTAATCCACGATCATTTAAAAAAGCATCAAGAATTGTTGAGTGGAATCCAACAATGGAGGTAATGAGGAACCACACATGGGACCTTGTCCTTCTTCCTAAGGGAAGAAAAATGATTTGATGTAAGTGGGTCTATCAAACCAAATTTGCAGTGGATGGAATTGTGGACAAGTTCTAAGCACGACTTCCAACCAAAGGTTTCTTACAAGTTTTTGGCATTGATTACACAAAGATCACTAAAATGAACTCCATTGGCTTGACTCTTGCTATTGTTACAACTCACGAATAGGTTGTACATCAAATAGATGTGAAGAGTGCATTTCTTCACAAGGATATTCAATAGGAGATATACATGGAGCAGCCACAAGGATTTGTTCAAGATTCTTCATTGGTTGACAAGTTGGGGATGTTTATGTATGGCCTCAAACAAGCCCCTCGAGCTTGGTATGCCAAGACAGACTCCTTTCTTCTCTTAGTCAAATTCTCTAGATGACACTTGAAACTGAATGTCTACATTTGATGACATGATGACTCTCATATGCTTCTTGTTCTTTATGTTGATGACTTGCTCATTACAAGGAGTTCATCATCCATCATCGGCAAATTCAAATCTTCTCTACATGATAGAATTGCTATGGCTGAGTTGGCCACTTTGCACTACTTTCTCAGGATTGAAATCACTTATTTCAATTCTGGGATCACTATTGCTCAACCCATGTATGCACTTGATCTACTAGCTTGGTTCCACATGGTTGATTGTAAGCCTGCACCAACTCGCTTTTTGTCTAGAGTCAAGCTTGAAGTGAAGTGATCTACAAAACTAGTTGATGCCACTTTGTATTGTTAGCTTGTTGGGAGCCTCATCCATCTGACACACACTCGCCTTAACATTTCTTTTACGACTGGAATGGTTTCACACTTTATGCAGGAACCACATGAGCTTCATTGGAAAGTTGCCAAATGCATCTCGCATTGCATACAAGGGACTCATCGACATGGGATTCACTGTGCAACAAATACAAGACTAGACTTGGTTAGATATAGAAATTTTGATTGGGCTAGCAATTTTGATGATCATAAGTCCACATCTAGCTAAAACTTTAATCTTGATTCAAGCCCCATTTGTTGGTAGAGTAAGAAGCAAAATGTTGTTGCCCTTTTTCGAGTGAAGTTGAGTATCGAGGGGTTGTTAATGTCGCCATCGAGGCTATTTGGCTTCACCATTCCTCAACCATCTGACTTCTTTTGTGACAACCAGAGTGCCATCCAAATCTCGAAGAACTTGATTCAACATCGGCGAATCAAACGCATCAAAATCCATATGTACTATTTTAGGGACTTGATTTAAGAGTGGGCCATTAATTTGCAATATTTTCCTATAGCAAAGTAGGTTGTAGATATCTTCACCAAACCCTTCACTTAGATTATCATCATTTGCGAGCTCTCTTGGGGGTGCGAAACATTTCTTCAAGAGGGTAACCTGACCTTCTCTCGTCATTCTCCCTTATGGGGGGCACCTTTTCCTCACATGAAGTTTTGTCCTCATCTTATAAAGAGAATTTTTCTTGTATTTACTATTTTAAGTCTTTTGGGGAGGAGTTTTATCCCACTAGGTTTTCTCCTTTCATCCATTTGTGAGAAATTCATTTATAAATGGGTACCTCATCAAGCTTTGTATCCAAGACCCATCTTTGCATGTTTGCATGGTTTCTTTTCCCCTTAAGTTGCATTCAAAGGGGGGTGTTGGTGTGAATAGGGTTATTTCCTAACCAGTTCCACGATTGTGTCATTTTCACACCTTATCACTTAAGTTTACTTAGAGCACTTTTTGGGCATTTTCACTTTATATGTCATATCATAAGACTAAGACACTTGTCATAATCTTATGGTGTCCTATGTCTCAACTTAGTCTATATAACCAAGGGTCCCTCATACATTGTACGTAAATTCTATTTACATTCTTTGATAGGAATACAATTTATTCTTGTCATATTAATCATCTAAGTATTTTGTGCTTTCCATTAGATCTCTAGATCTTAGGCGGTTATTTCCATAGGCAAACCTTACAAATCATTCTACTCATTATTTGTTACTAGGGATTTATGATACTTTGAAGTAATTGGACTATTTCAATATTGTTTTATAATTATTTTGGTATTGCATATTATTAAAATATTTAATGTAATATTAATGGTCATCTTTCGCTATTTTTAGCTTTAGGCTATTTTTAGCATATTTCCGTTTTTTTCAATTCATTGTAAATCTATTCAAGGAGCCTTTGTCTCCTTTGTTAAAACATCGAATACATCAAACATTTTACCAATCTGTTTTGTAACATGGTATCAGAGCGGGTCTAGGTCTGACTCCCTCACGGGAGGGCTCAGGATTTTGGGAGGGCTCTGAAGATTTTTCGAGTGCTTGTGAAGGAGATTTTGTATCCTTTTTGAAGCTGATTTTTGTGGACTTGTCTAGGGCAGATCACATAATTATTTCAAAGATTTTTGTGGACCTGTTTTCAAGGCCGTGGGCTAGGGTTTTTGTGAATGCATTTCTAGTGTTTCCTAGCAGATTTTTTCATGTTCTTATCATCTAGCGTTTTTCATCCTTCCTCCTGTACATGTATTTTCTTCCTGCTTTGCGAGGGTTTCAAGGTTCCTGTGCGCAACCAAAAACGCGTTTTTTTGCAACCGTTGAGATGAGTTGCTTCATGTTTTTTGCAAGCCGCGTCTATTATTTTTTGCATCCAATCTTTGCAACTCGTGGGTTCTCCATATCATGATTTATGAAGACATTTTTTTGACTTTTTTGCTCCTGAGCTGCATGTTTTGATGGATTTTCCAAAAAATCCGTGTATTTTTCTTCCATTCCCCTACAGTTTGGCAGGCAATTTTCTGGTGTTTGATGGTGTTTTTCTGAGCTGTGATCTTTGGCCGTGGTTTTGGTGGATTTTCTGGTTGTTTTCGTCACTATCTCTTAGCGTTTTTTCTATATTTTGTGGTGGTTGCGCAACCCCATTTTCATGGGTATTTTTTAGAAGTTCATGGGTTTTTAATTTATTTTTTTCCTTAAAAAAATTAGTGAGGGTTTCTAAAAAAATTATGGAGGGTTTTTAATATTTTTTTCCTGAAAAAAATTCTAGAAAGGTTTTTACCGTTTTTTCTTTAAAAACAATGTTTTCTATGTTGATCTGTGTCTCGGATTTTGTACTGGGTTCTGTAATTCGCAAAGTTGTGTGGGATTCCTTTGTGGATTTTTACCATTTTTTCCAAAAAAATAATGCTTTGTAAACTTCAGTTTCAGGGTTTTGCCATTTTTTCCTCAAAAATCATGACTTCTTGCAGTCTGTTATGGGGCATCGTGCTCATCTACAAAAGTTTGGAGGGTTTGCCGATTTTTCCTCAAAATCATGGCAGTTGTTCTCGATGTGTCTCTGGTTTTAGGGAGGGACAGCTTTGTTACCCAACATCAGGTTGGATGTTTTGTGATCAGTTTTCGTCATTTCCAAAAGTTTTGTTGTTTTTGGGAGGGTTGGTAGTTGACTCATCTCAAGTGGCAAAGTCAGTGGTAGGCTCTTGTCTTTTGTTGCAGAATCTCTTCTGAGAAGAAGGGGGCAGCCTTCTCTATTATTTCTTTGGGTAGACTTAGTACGATGACCATTAAAGGAGGGTATTAAAATATTGAATGTAATATTAATGGTCATCTTTCGCTTTTTCTAGCTTTAGGCTATTTTTAACATATTTCCATTTTTTTCAGTTCATTGTAAATCTATTTAAGGAGCCTTCGTCTCCTCTGTTAATACATCGAATACATCGAACATTTTACCAATCTATTTTGTAACACATATTCTAATCATAAATATTAAAATAAATTGCCAAATAATTTCTTTGTAATTTTTTGTGTGTTTCACCACCAAAAAGTATATAAGAATTGCATGTGATTCGAGAATTGTAAGTCTGAATAGATAAGCAACCACGACATTAAAAATCATTTTCATTTCTAGCATCATTATTTCTAATGTTTATTTGTATAATTCTCCATTAAATTCAATATTTGTAATTTGTTCTAAAAGGCTTGCCGCCATAACTACTTTTAGTTACTTTCATTTATCAATTGTAATCTTGAAGGCTTGCTATCAAAATAAGTATTCTATTAATTCCATTTTTTTGTAAAGAAGGCCATATTGAGTTGTCTATACTTCGTAAAATCCAAACCCTACTTATAATTCTTTTAATAATCTGCCTTTTATAGGATTATTTGAGAATGAATATAATATAGACATCATATAAAATAAAATAATGCATATATATACATTATATGAACGGATGTTTGCTCATATATACCCATATATTAGGGGTTTCTCTATTTTCTATACATCTATAAAAAAAAACTACAATCAATAATCAGCTCCATAGCTCTTCTTGTTGAAAATCAATTTTTGAATGCCCTTATGCCTTCTCTCATTTATTCCAACCTACAGAATGAGGCCATCCACTTGAGTAATCTCTTTTGTTGTGGTTCATGACGATTAAGACAAACCTTGGAGCTGCCCTAGACTCAAGAGTGACCATATATTTTCTCCAATGGATATGATTTGATGCCCATCCTTATGAAAGTGCTAGTCCTATTTAATGTAAGTTTCATTAAACTAATTAAACTCTAATCTAGAATTGAACTTTGGGAGGGACAAGGGCACAGGCAAGAAAGTAGAGCCATGTTGACTTGGTCACATGCCCTAAGTCACTTTTGAAAAGGATTAAAACTGACTTAATAAAATCACTTTATAATTAATGTTTGCATGCAACCTTAGACCCTTTTATATTAATTGCTTGAGCCTAACCAATCCACTTAGGCATTACATGGGGATAATACCACAATCCACCCAACTAGATTTCTATCGAGTCACAACTCACTAGGTTGTTCATGTATTCATTTTGGGATGCATCTCCTTTGTTCACGTTTGCCCTTCTTCCTTTCCCATCACTCATTTTCCATTTCACTTGCATCATAGCAAAAAATTTCGCATTCCATTTATTTGTTCATAATTATCATTAAACAAGTCTAATTTTGCCTTATAGTATGGCATGTCACTTGTATCATGCGATGGCACTATCACATGTTGTGGTTCAATTATCAAAATTTTCATAACATTTTTTTAATTATGAGTCAAGTTTTGTAGCAAGTTTTATATTTGCTTTTTTGGGCATTACACTTTGGATGAGGCTAAGCCATCACAATCGTAGGAGCATATGCCAAATTCATCTACACCTTCTTGTACCTCATAGAGACTCAACAAATAATGTCAAAATATTAATGTCTTCTTTGCACCAAGTGTTATGCCTAGAGCACATCCATCTTTAGATAGCACAAGATGCACAAGCCAAAAAGGCCAATGATAAATTTTGGTATTATTCTAACCTAATATTCAATGTTGTCAAGTTGTCGTGCTAAAAATCCATGGTAGATGCCATTGTGTTTGTGGATTTTTGGTACAAAATCCCCTATATAACATTGTGAGGATTGAGATATTCACACAATTCAAGATGTTAGCAACATCCTTGCCAAACATAACAAGAAGTGGGCTTAAAAAAAAATTAAACTATCATATTAGATGGGTGGATGGATTGGAGAAATTGAACTATATTTAATTTCCTTGTGACACCTAACCTTTGTACCCTGTTCCTAATATTTGTGGATGCCTCAATAGGGTCAAATCAATGAATGCAGTTTTCACTCTATTTGATAAAGTGAACATTAAGATAAGGCCACAATTTGTGGTCCAAATTATTAGTAATAATGTTGTTGCTTATGTGGCTCCTAGGAGACCTTTGATGGAAAAGTATCCCACTACGTTTTGGAGCTCATGTGTAGACATTGTCTCAATTTAACCCTAAGAGACATTGGCAAACTTCTATGGGTTAAATTCATAATGGAAAGGACCCATACCATCACCAAATTCAATTACAATCACAATAGGATGTTGAAAAGGATACACACCATATAAAATGGCTAGGGCTGATGAAATCCACTACCAACTTCCTTGTAATATAAACTCTTTGTGCATGTAAGATGAACATGAAACAAATGTTCATTTCAAATGAGTAGATTGAGTCTAGCTTTGCCAATCATATGGACACCAAGACCATCACAAAATATTTTATTTGTACTATCTATATGGTAGATAATTGAATCAATAAATTTTGGGGTTTTTCAATCCAAAAGTGAATTTTTTTTGGCAAGGAAGCCGAAAACATATGATGGGTGGCAATGTGCATTTTGAGCCAGCCATGCAATTCATCTGCTTGTGAGCATTCTAAAAGTGTGATTAAACACATACACTCCAAGAAACACAACCATTGGACCCAAAACTAATGAAGGATTTGATATTTGTTCACCACAATCTTTGCCTCCAACTGAAGAAAACTCAAGGTCAAAAGAACTTGTTATTCTAATTTAGAATTCTAACCATTGTTTTGTGGCAACTTCTAACTCTTAAACTTATTTTGTATGTCACAAAATTATCCATTCTAGTCAATATATCAAAAGGCATAAAGAGCAATCAACTGATTGAGCTTGACCAAATCTATCTAGATTTGAAAATAGGCTGCAAATGATGAGCCGCATTTTGATGATGACGATCTAGCTACCTTTAAGGAGATATATGATCTACAAAAGATTAATCAAATTGGGATTGGACCTTAGAGCATCAACATCACAATCTACAACCACCTAGTGATTGTAGCAACTAGCCCCATAGCCTACCTCCATATTTCATTACTTTGTAGTTTGTAATATCTAATTGGTTTCTAGGTCCAAACTTAGAAGTTAAACTATGTAGCAATGTACTATGCAATATATAGTATATTCAACAACCTCAAAAGAGTATCATATGAGATGCCCGACAATTATTCCAATTTTTTTCACTAAAATTGGATTAAATCAAATGATCACTAACATATCCCTAAAAGAAGGGGATTGATTGTGATAATGTGCAACAACAACAATAGAGCGCAAGATCAAAGAAAGGAGTAATAATGATAGAAGGAGAAACTCAGTGTGAAAGGAAATAGCAATAAGGTTTTCAATCCTATTAGGAAGCCAAACACATTGTCTAAGGAGGATAGAACAACATTGGGTAGACTCAAGCAAATTTTCCTTTCCCCCATGTCCCCCCATCTCAATGACGGCACATATCTCCAACAAGGCTGATGTTTTACCAAAAAATAAAGTCAACAAATAATGCAAAAATTCAAAAAACCCTTATTATGTTTGCAACAACTTTTTTGCAAGATTCAAATCTTGCAAGAAAACCCTAATCTCTCCCTTGTGTTGGTAGCAAAGAATCTAGACATGGTCAATGAAATGGTTCTGGTGACAAATGTCGCTAAAGGTGTTTCAAATCTTGTTCCCTCATCTTCTTCCCCTCACTTGACTGATACTTTAACTTCTCTCTCATTGGGCAACATTGAGGTGGTTTTCATAGCTAAGCCTATCAACTTCATGTCTCTAATGATTGTGTTCAAGAAATATTGGATGAAATTGTAAGTCGCTCTCTTGTTTCGAAATGCTTAGGGAAGCCCCACCATATGAAGAATTTGTGACTTGGACTGAACTAAACTTAAACAAATTGGCAGCACCTTCAATGGAGATTTTGTAACACCAGTTTTTCCCCTTTAGATCAATTTTGGATAATTGCAATTTTGTACAGCAAAAATGGCCCTTCGTTCTTTAGAAAGCTCAATATATTTTTTTCCCTATGGTCCCCTTTCTCAAACCCCATAGCTCCCACCATCGCCAATCTTTCAATTTGGATATGCTAGCATAACTTACTTCCAATCATGGCTTGTTAAAAAATTAATTGATCAAGTGGGTAATTTTGCGAAATTGGACACTAAGCTAGTGGTTTTGAAAAGCAAGTGTCAAGGTTTGTGCCATGATTGGCATCTACAATCCTATTATCCATACTATCATGATCCATTCCTCAAAGAAAACTTGGACCCAATTTTTTGAATTTTGAAGGCTTAACTCTAAGATGTTTTCATTATAACTTGATCAATCACAAGATAATGAGTTGATCATCAAAAATCTCTCATGGATTTAGATCGATCAACCTCAAGAAAAGGGTAAGGAAATTGCGCCCCCTCACAAAGACTTCTTGTGTAATCGCAAAAAAAAAATCAAGAGGCCTCAAGATTTGATTGGGGCTCATGGTTCAATCTAAGATTCTTATGGATACAAAAGGCATTGTAGAGCCTACACCCTCTACGTCTATTCAGCAACCACATGTAGAGGATTGTTTTGCCTAAATCAACTCTCTGAGGATGAAGATTCTTAGCATTATATGGAGTACATTTTGGAAGATGAGGATCATTTCATCAAGAACCTCATTGAAGAGCAAGAATTAGACATGTTCAACTTTCTTGAGCATGAAAATGATTTGGTCCCCTTCCTCGGAATCATCACTATCTCCTAGAGAGTGAGCAAAATCACAAAACTAAATTGTAGAGCTATAGGTAAATAGAGAGGAAGGAAAATAGAAGAGAAACTACACTCAAAAGGTCATGACTCAATGAATGAAGATGTCCATTGGACTATGGATGTCTTCCTTACCAAAAGTAGGAGGAAGCAATCTACGAAACAATCTTGAGGAGTTCATGTCACAACACAAGATAAATTGGTGTTCTTCAACTCTAATTGATCTATAGGCCCTTGGGTAGTTTTTAGTAGTATAGAATATTCTACTCATTTTTGGGTAGAATAGATTTTCCAACATTCTTCTCTATATTGGGTTGCATCCTTGTTATTATCGTAAGGAGTTGGGTCCCTTCAAAACTTTTAGATTTTTTTTATTCTTTCATTACTATGTTATTGGTTCAGCCTCCTAGGACAAGTTTAGGTCTAATCTAGCCAAGACATGGATCAAGTTCAATTTGGCAAGGGATCTAACCAAGGTTCCTCAAAAGCTTTGTGTTGTGCCCAATCAAAAATTTTGCTTCATTAAGGCATTTTGTAAAGAGTGATCAAAGTCTTGTAAAAAAATTTGTCAAAAGTTGAAGTTTCTATTTTTAGAAAGTTTCTAAAAATAGACTTGATTCAAGGTTTTTTGGGTTTGTTGTCAAATGGATGCTGGCAAAGTTTCTAAAATAGAATCTTTGTTTGGAGGGCTCTAACTTATTCTAATTGGTTGAAAATACTTCCCAATCAGGCTGGTCCGATCAGAATCGTCAAAAGGTCAGGATTTCTCTAGTGGGTTAATTCTGCATTTTCAGAAGGCGAAGCACGAGCTCCAAGGTCATCAATGCAGGATTATTTACTACCAAGTATCAGATTCAAAGTCTCAAATGTTGTGCAGACAACATCAAACTGTCAATGATCGAGATGAGGTGAAGTTCACGCGAAACGGAGGCGATTCCGAAAATAGTGAAATTTATAAAAAAAAATCTAACTCTGGGATGTCTAGGCGCCCCTATTCAATCAATGCGCCTAGCATTTGGTACCTTAGTCATTTTTTAGCTTCCATCATTCGTTGTTCGAAAACAGTGAATCTTGCCCATCAGTAACCTTCAGTCACTCGGAAAACAAGATAAAAGCAACATTAGAGGCTAAGAAAAGTTGGCAAACATATCACTGAGGTTCAGACAAGTTAGTATGCTCAGCATCCAAATGCAAGTGTCTGTCGTCTCGCAGAAATCAGTGATCAAAAGACATAGTTGGCAAAGGCGGAGATCAGGGATGAAAGAAAGATGAAAATCATTGAAATTTGGCTAAGGCATGAGATGCTAGGTGCCCCTGTCAGCCAAGGGCACCTGGGTTTTCAACACTTAGAACATTTTCAACCCCGGCATGCCTTCTTTGCAATTCAGCCTCCGTTGGTCACTTCTAGGGTCTGCAATCATGACCAGACGATGTCGAACGCCGATATGAAGTTGGGGATCACTTCAACAATGGTCAAACATGAGATTGCCATGGTCAAACATATTTTATCAATTGGCAATACTAGATTGTTGTCTCATCAAATTCAGAGGTAGGCCTTGCCGAAAGCAAAAGCAAGCAAAAGTTGAAAAGCTAAGAAAAATGGCTAACACTGGAGAGGTTTTACGTGTTTGATGATGTCATCGAACACGTATGTTTTTGCCAAAAACATGTCTTCACGCGTGCGCTTTTTGTAGCTACAAATAAGGAATTCACCGTTGCACGTGCAAACAGACTCAAATTTTGCATACAAAGTTTCTATCTTCGTGAATAGATGTAATGTCCCCATTTTAGGGTTCTCATGCTTTGCAATTGGAAATGGTTTTTTGGGTTTGTATCTACTTGATCAGAAGGGTGCTTTGATGTTACCAGTGAGCTCAGATGGCTTAGAGGAGTTATTTGATGCTTTTGGATGTTATTTTCGGCTTTCGGTTTGGGCTCCAAGATTCTTGGAGGGAGTTTCTATTTATAAAAAGTCGGCTGGTCAGCTCCGTTCATCTTTATTCTTCATCGGGATCGCTTCAGTGCAATTAGTTTCCAATTCTGATGCATTTTGACAATTCTGCAAAAATGAGTGTATTAATGGTTATATTTTAATTAAACTACTAAGGTTGCTTAAAATTAATTAAAATATTTAAAAAGGCCCTTAGTATCATAGTTTGTCGGAACCAGGATGAGATGCTTTAAATCATGGTTGCATTAAACAAGGACTTTGCGTGTCAAAATATCATTATTTTAACGAAAAAGTCATTTTCAAAGTAGAAAGGGTGTTTAAATTAAAAAGCATCTTAAAAAAGGAAGCTTATGGAGAGTAGGGAAAAAAGTATAAAAGGAGGTTTTTGGAGTTCATTTGGTTATTCTTGGATATTTTTCTCACTTTCATCTTGGAGAGCTTTTCAAAAACCTTCTTTGGTCTATGGGTTGGAAACCCTAGGGCACCAATTTCGATGAAACTAATCTACCCTAGCTGGATTGGGGAGGTCACTCAAATCTTCTACAAGGGGCGATATTGCAATTTTGTCGGTCACTTTCAGTGACAAAATTGGTGCACATCAAATATTTCTCTAGTTTAATCTTTTAGCAAAGAGCTTCTAAGTTCATGATTTTCTTGCATACCCTAGGTGTGGGCGTTTATTCGTGGTTGGAGAAGGACGTTGCAGCATTCTAAGTTTGTGAGGCCTTTCCTTATGAAGGTGGCGTCTCACATCTGCAGCTCTTGAACCAACGTTGAAGTCTAGAAACTCCTTTCAAGAAGTAGTGAAGGTTCCCAGACCAGCTCGTGGTCATGTGAGAAGTTGAATGTACAGAATGAGGGCCGAGGGTTTGAACTAGGAGGTCGACTGAGCATATGACATTCAAGCAACAACTATCTTTCTTCCAAGATCGTGTGAGGCATAAACACCGGGACGTGGATCTGCAATAGGCTGTTGGGCGAGCTCCTAGCACTTAGTACTTTCGCGCAAACTTCTGAGACAAGTTTCCCAAGTCTGCAATATCAATACATTCAATATAATTTGTAAATCAGTTGCTAAAATCTGGAAATCGATGTTGTAAGTCCCTGCCATTATCATTTCAATCTGCTACTAAAATCTAGAAGACAATATTGCTATGTTACACAGGGACACGTCCCCTGCCCCAAAACCCACTGTCCCCATCCCCATGACGGGGGGACGCAAAGGAGACATCCCCCAGCCATCCCCATGACAGGGGGACACAAAGGGGGCGTCCCCCAACCGTCCCCAAAATAGCCCAATTATCAGGAAACGGAAGGAAACATTCTCTACCCTTTGGGGACGTTTCCCCATCCCCGGTACGGATGGGGGACGTTGGAAACATCCCTCATCATACCGAGGACAGCTAGCCGTCCCCCGTGGATAGGGAGCTTCCTCAATTAAAAAACATTTAAAAATTTGATTTTTTAAATATTTCGTCCTCCTTTCTAAGGTGATTTTTGAGTTTGGGCTGTTTGACATTTTGTCAAGCACTTGGCATGCAAAGTGACTGAGTAGTTATCATTTCTATGTTGAGGTTGAATTTTAATGCCAAATCATTTGCATAAAACATAGAAATGATAACTACTATCATAACATCAACAAATATGAAACATTCAACCTCAAATCTGATTTTATTTGCACTATATCAAGTCTGAATACATTGCATTACAGGTCTGATATAAGTCTGATTTGATTACAGCAGCAGACATTTCCTTCAAAATCTAATTTATATTGATTCCTAATGAAATACAAACATACCCGGATCATTGGCTACAATAATAAGTTTAATGACATTTATTATGCTGATATACTACTGCTCTCGCGATTTATTTACATATTGATATTTTTGTTATCAATTATTAAATTATTGACATATCTCTCTCTCTTTCCTTCTCTTTCTATATATATTTTGTATGTCCTACCTTCCCGTAATAATGGCCCCCTAGGAAACATCCCGGAAACGCATCCCCTGCCATCCCCCTGTCCCCATCCCCGAAACGCCGTGGAACATACCAATATTGCAAGTCTCTGTCAATGCTATTTCAGTTTCTGTGTGAGTAGTTGGGCAGATTGTAAACTTATTTCCAGTCTGAGAGCTGATTTATCTTGGCTGCTAGACATTTCTGAGTAACAATTCCTTCATAGTAGCACTGTGTAATGCACAGGGTAGTTTATGATAAGTCTGAAAATTGTATTTCTGAGTTTGCAATAGTCTGTTATAAAGTTTCCTGCAGCATTACATTGTAAAATCAGTCACCGTTGAACTCAGAAATCTTTATCAGTTTGTCACCTATTGTTTATGTATTTCTAAGCAGTTGTAGCGTCTCTATAAGCTTCAGTTTGTCACTGTATTTGGGGACAGTAAATGATTGTTGTCATTTAGTTGCAAATATAATGGTTGAATGCCCAGAATTACTTATGGTGATATGTTAGTTTGGTAACTCAGTTTTGTATCCATATTTCATTGGTCAATTTATGATTTTATATGCAAAACATTGTTGGTTGGGAAGAAAGGAACGTCTATCAAATTTCAAACATTGCAAAAAATTCATTCCTTCCCGGAAAGGATCCTTACAATAGACTTCAAAATTTTAGGGCTTTTGAGAAGAAAGCACTTTTTCATCTTCAAGCTCTATTCAAGAAGGCTTTTAGCATTCATTCTTCATATTTTTGCAAGTTGCCATCCAGAGGAAGAAAAATATCGTTTTCTTCTCATCAAGATTTGGAGGCTCAAACGGAGTACTTTTTCAGTGTTCTTCGTGGATTTGGGATTGGGAAGCACAGAGGCATGCTTTTTCATGGTCCAATCTTCTAGGGCATTGCATTTCAGAAATAGGTGGTCAGCTTTTTTAGTTTTCGTCGATCTGGGTCCATTTGCTTTTTGCTCCTCTTGAAGATTGGGAAATTTTATATTCCCAAAAATCGTCTTTTTCGGCCCTTTTTCGAGAAGCCCTTAGCTTTTTCAAAATCTAATGAACTAGGTCTCTTCAGAACATGATTGTCTACAAAACCCAGACCTCAGCTTTTTTCCGAGAATCCGTTTTTTTGGAGAGAAATGAGTCACCTTTTTGGGGCAGCGAAGATTTCCAAGAATAGAACTAAAAGCAGCAATTAACTCGATGCCTTTTTCTGAGTTTAACTTGCTATTCTTGTTTCATGTTTATCTATTCTTTGTAAAATAGAAAATCAAATGTATAGTTGGAACTTTCCCTACTTTTAAATCAGTTAATTGATTTTAGCAATTGGTTGGTTAGTTGTCTTGTGTTAGTTTTAGAAATAAATCTTGCGAGTTGGCAAGACTAGTCAGCTTAAAGCAAGGAGATTTTAGGGTTACCTACTCCTTGTTTGTGTATAAATAGGGGCAGTCTTGCCCATTATTTTCTAACTGTTATTGTAAGAGTTAATTTGTAAGCCTGTATTGATGCAAATTGTTGTTCAGTTGCCGTTCAATTTGTATCAAGTGTAATCTGGTGTTTGATCGCACATTGTAAGCCTGTCTTTGCTACAATCTGCTGTCCCAAAAGTGTAACTGCTGTTAGAAATTGAGAAAAGTGAAAACTTATGCCTTCTTTGCTCTGATTTACTTGCTCGATCTCTTTCAGTTTCTTGTCTTATGTGTTTTGCTCATATAATCTTATTTCAGCTTACATCTTATAAGTACAATGAGTCTTCAGGTGTGATCTAGAAGTAAGTTTATTTAATCTTTTGTGTTAATCAAATCATTCCTCGTTTACTTCTGACTCTCAAGCTCTAAGTTCACTTGAGTTGTCAGAAGCGTCTATAGTTTAGGCCTAGTTGTAGTTTGAAGTTTTGGAAAAGAGAAAACCTCAATTACGATGCAAAGAGTTTTATAACCTTGTGCTCTTAGCTGAGAATAAAAAGATTGGTAGTAGTTTAGTATTCTTTTTAAGCATCATCAGCAAAGAGGGAGCTTCCCCTCCTAATTTGAAGAGCAGTTTAATTGGGCATAGCTGTCCATTTCTAATCCGCATTCCAGAGGTGCGAATTGAAACACCAATAGTTTGTACATTCATTCGAGATAAACCCGATCCCAAATACCACCTCCCTCTACAATGAACCCAAAATAAAATGATGGTTTTCTCATATATTTTTGGCTTTTTAGATTGTTTAATTCAGAGATAAAAAATTTCTATGATCCACCTATTCCACTCTCTCTAATCAACCACCTGAAGCAAAACCAATAATCCAACCCTCTTGTCATAGGTGGTCTGCCACAAAGTCTAAAAATAAATATAATTTATTCTTATAACGTAACATTAATTTACTTCTATAATTAGTAATATATTAATATTTACTTCATTTATAATTGGTTATAACATTTGTTGGTTTATAAATATTTCTATACATTAAAATAATAAAAATATTAGGAAATATATAATTTCCTCTATTAGTTTTCTCATCAAGCTGCAAATATGTATATATTTATGATTTTTATTTGCTTTTGTATAGGCAATCGAACCCTCAATTATATTTTTTTGAATTTGCGAACCATACCCCGAACTAGTACTAGGACTTGTAACTTAGTTTTATTATTATGGGAGGGAGCCTTAATCTTTCACTTCACTGATCCAATAAAAGAAATCAGCAATCTCAAAACTAATGAATAAAAATCCTTATTGTGAACATTGTCATTATCTTTCACGTTATGTTTCTATGTTGTTTATTTGACATGAAATTTTATTATAAAAAAGAAATCCCAAAAATTTCCAGATTAAATTTCAATTAATTGAAATACTCTTTAAATTTTGGTCTGCTTAGTTATTCTCAAGAAAATATTTTGCTACTATTATACAGACTAACCAAGTGCATTGCCACCTTTTCCAAAATTTGAATTTTTCAATAGTTGTTTAAATTTGACAGTCAAATGGCCATCACATATGTTGGATTAAATTTGATGGCCAAATGAAGAACTTGTCCTTGAAGCACTTAACCTTCCAATTCTTGTAACTTTTGCATACGGAATTCAATGAGCCTGTTCTTGAACCACTAGAATGTTGGTTCAAAGATCTACATATGGATATATTCTTTCATAATTTTTACAGCATTCTTCTATATTTTTGATACATCTGAAAATGGAGGAATCTCTCACAAGGATCCTTATTCCTAATCAGCTTCAATCATCTGCATCAGCAACACATTTTGCAGTCATGTCACTGCTCCCTGTTCCTAATTAGCAATAATTGCATTAGTAGCATGGTCTTCAATCGTATCACTTCTCCTTGTGCCCAATCAGCCTCAACCCTTACATCAGTAGCACATTTTCCAATTGTGGCACTGCTCCTTCTGCCACATTAACATCAGCAGATGGCTTGGTAACCACATCACCACTTCTCATATATGAACAGCAGATATGGCATTAGCAGCACAGTTTGCAATCACATCACTGCTCCTTGTTCCTAATCAACAGTTATAGCATCATCTGGTTAGGCTTTGTGTCTGATGAGCCTACATCATCTACATCACCAGGACACTTCACAGTTACATCGCTGCTCCTTCTGTTTGATCAAAAGTTGTTGCATCAACAACACACTTTGAGTCATGTAACTACTCCTTGTGTCTACTTAGCTTCAATCACCTGCATCAATACCATCCTTTCAAGTCACATCACCACTGCCCATGCCTAATTAGCACTTTGAAAATCAACAGCACTCTGCAGATGTGTCACTACTCCTTGTGATTGATCAACAGTTATAGCATCAGCAGCACACTTTGTAGTCAATTCACTGCTCCTTATAACTAATCAGCAATTATAGCATCAGCAGAACAATTTGCAGATGCGTCATCACACTTTGTACATGATTAGCAGTCATTGCATCATTAACATATTTAGTATGTTGCATCGCTACTATATGTGCATGATGATGCAAAAATGTACTTCTTTTGCACCAACAATTTCATCTCATTTTTCATTCTGCGGATAAAACAAGGCCCAGGGTTCAATGTGCAGATGCGTCACCACTCCTTGTGACTGATCAACAGTTATAGCATCAGCAGCACACTTTGTAGTCAAGTCAGTGTTCCTTATACCTAATCAGTAATTATAGCATCAGCAGAACACTTTGCAGATGTGTCATCACTCTTTGTACATGATTAGCAGTCATTGCATCAGTACATACTTTGTGTGTTGCATCATGAACTGTGTCATCACTTCTTTTGCACCATCAATTCGATCTCATTTTTCATTCTGCAGAAAGAACCAGAACAAGGGTTCAACGTGCAGATGTATCGCCGCTCCTTGAGATTGATCAACAGTTATAGCATTAGCAGCACGCTTTGCAGTCAAGTCATTGCTCCTTATACCTAATCAGCAATTATAGCAACAACAGCACGCTTTGCAGATGTGTCATTACTCTGGGTACATGATTAGGAGTCAGTGCATAAGTAACATACTGTGTATTTTGCATCACTACTATCTGTGCATGATGATGCAAAAATGCACTTCTTTTGCACCATCAATTTTATCTCATTTTTCATTCTACAGAAAGAACAAGAACCAGGATTCAATGTCTCTATCCACAGCAGAAGTAAAGCTTTTCCTAATACCTTCATCAGTCTCAAGAATCAACTTGTGCTTGAAGAGCTAGCTTCTAGTAGAGATGGCCACTTAATTTTGTTCCTCAAAGACCTCCAATCAATGTCAGGAGGAGATTTTAGCATGCATAATATTGACTTCAACATTTACATACATGCTCAATTAAGTTAGCAATCCATGTGATACGGATTTGGCTTATGGTCATCTTAATTGGTACCATATAATTTGTGTTTGGAGTCTACACGTCTTAATAAGTCCACTTGTGCTAGGTGGCCTGCATGTGTAAGGTACACAGTAATATTATCTTGGGATATGTGCCTAAATTAAGTCTGCCTACCTTCTTTTCATACTTAGGGATGGTGTATAAATAGGGGCCACTCCTCTCATCATCGTATCCATCCAATTTTGATTCATCAATTTTTATCACCAAGATGAAAGTGTCTAAGCGCGTCAAGTGTTTCTCTCCAAATTCTACTGTCTCCTTTTTTCCCCTTTTGTTGTCGATTCAAGCATACATTATGATGAAACACGCACTTATACTGAGAAGGGGTGGGGAGGATGGTGAATCAGTATAGATCAAACTTTTTTTTTCACAACTTAATCAATCACAGGAATATCACCTCAAAACTTAATTATCCATGGCATTAACATACATGCAAGATCTAGCAATTAAGAACACAAGAAGAACACATGATTTTAAGTGGAAACCCTTACAAGAGAAAACCACAGAAAAATATTGTTTGTATAACTATTCTTACAAATTCCGTAGCACCAACCCACTAGAGACTCCAATCCCTACCACTGAACACCAACCCAGCAAGAGATGCCAATCTCTTCTAATAAGAGGCACCAACCTCTCAATCTCCTCAATTAGGAGGCTAAAACCTCCAAATGAATAATATGATAATTTATTTGCAACTTCCTCTTAGATATGCCCTAACAACTGCTCACAAATCTGCAATACAATCACTCATAAATCTGCAATATAGTCTTCAACATTTCTGCTCATAGAAACGCCATGATCTTGCTTTTATTTCTCTTTTCTCCTCACAAAATTGATGCTAAAAACCTCCCGTAAATCTACTCACATATCACTTGTAAATCTGCTCAAATATCTTTTTATTTCTGCTCTTCATATGAATAATAATCCTTGAAATTTTGATTGATTTTACCTCTCACACAACCCTCTATTTATACATGCCAAGATGCCTTTTCACCCAACAAGGGTGACTATCCAAGGGGGGTTGACCATGCAGCAAAAATTATTTTTATTTATTTTAATTTCCTTGCCCAAGGATGGGCGTGCCTTTCTAGGGGGTCATCCCTCTTTGGGAGCCCCAAAAATAAATCTATTTATTTTTTATTTAATTTAAATATCTCCAATTTTAGGGAGGCGCCAAGAAGGGGCCGTCCCTATTAATATTGCATATATATTATTTCTTGTTTTGCAATTCTTTCTCCAAAGGGGCGCTAGACATGGGTCATCCCATGTGTACAATAAATTAGTGATTTGCACAAATAACTAAGTCCTCGCCATTGACAAGCCCTTTGACATCAATGACAACATTTATCCAACACATTAATTCATTGCTAGAGCAATATTTCTATCCATTTCTACATGTCAAACTGAATTTGTATATCAATAAAGATTCACTCCATTATTAGCCTTTTCAAAGGTCTTATGGTAAACTTTACTCTTTTTTGCTTTTAAGGATTATGTACTGGCCCAAACATCTTTTTGTTCTTATTTCCTCAGGTTTAGACAACCAGATCCAAATCCTTCTTGGCAACTGATATCACTTCAGCTTCCTTTAGCTCAGGGTGTGATACCTTAAGCTGTCCAATTTTTTCTGACATTGAATAGATTTTTGTTTCAGAAACAGGACTTTGACTAATATCAATATCAGCTGGCCGCTTTTTTCCCCACAATTTCATTGACAACCTTACTTCTCTTACTTTTTTCTTTGTTGTTTGTGTATCCTGTGTTGTATTAGTATTATAACTTGTCTCACACTCAAAGCTTTCATTCTGTAACGGTGAAGTAGACTTTCCTCAACCTTCTATGTCAAGTTGACCAATGATAAGATACCATCAAATTTGTGTATTCTTTACAGCATACATAGGAAAATACAATACAGCAGAATATAATATCAATAGTCAATCAGCTTAAAAAAGCAAGGACTCTAAGGTTATCATCAAAATGCAACCTTTAACTACTACATTTTCAAAATGATAGTAAATACTTAAATTTTAATCAACTGAAACAAATATCTTTTTGGCAGCTTAATCAAAATATCGGTTACTTAGTACTAACTCTAACTAAAACCAAGTACCATGTAAGCTGCCTATAATGGTTCGGCTATGCACAACTTATTGCCAAGAGTGTAAATTTTAGACTTAAAACTAAATTGTAAGCTTCACTTTCTGTATGAAAGAATGTGAGAAATCTATGTACTATCCTAAAGGTCATGCATCTCCAATACAAGATAAAGAAGCTATAACATATTTCCATTGTTCGTAAAACTTGAACATTGAGTTCAATTTTCTCCTGGCATTTTGTCTGTTGTCAAATCCCTTTTATTTATGATTTTAAGTAAGATGCATGATATCAAAATATTGTAGGAACAAATATAGAAAAAAAAAATTGTTCTTTATATTCAGAATGTAAAAAGCTGAATGCAAAACAAAGAAAATAAAAAAGATTAAGGATCAAATCAAGAAATCGTAAAGGTCAGTTCCACAAATCAGATATGAGAATGGAAAAGAAACAACAAAGGAAATCTAACAAGATTTATAGTCAGAAAACACTGTATACCTGTTGAGCTCTTGCATGCAGAATGAGCTGATGAGCAATGCGTTTATTTTGCTCCAGATCAACCTGTATACGATCACTTAACTCTGCAGAAAGTTCACCTAGCCAATGCTCAACCTACAAGGCAGAATACCATATATTGGAATCAACCAAATTGATTTGAATCTTAATGCTTTTGAGCAAATGATTAATACATAAAAATTTCTTGACCACTCATCTGCTTTATGGACAATTTCCATACAAAGGAATGCCTGCACGTTGATATTTGTGTAGCTCATTCTAGCTTAAAAGAAGAAAAACGCAATTGGTACACTCACAGAAGCAATAGTTCTTAAAGCTTGAGGACCTGGAAACGTTTTGCCACAGCCTTGACTCTTAGGAAGCAGACGACCCTTAACCTCATCTCCACTGATTCCTCTTGCAATATTCCATAACCATGTCCTGCCAACAAAGGACGTCTTAAACATTGGTTGAACTTGAATTTAAGCTTGTAATGCAAGAGTTCCAATTCAACATGTCTCTTTAGCCATTAACAGTTTCAAGGATCTTACCTTGTTGCATGGTCAGATAAAGGAAATTATTGTGTATTACAACTTACAACCTCATGATTTGTGCAAAAGCACTGTTTTTTATAAATAGAAAATTTATATTCAAAAAGAGTAGTATTACAAAAACCTTGCTTGTCATCACAGAGAGGAAAGGGGGTACAGAAAAGCCCCTGTGGGAAGAAATGAAGACCTACAAAATATTTGCATAAGTGCATAAAGGAAAAAGACTGAAGACATTATGCAGAGAAACTACAGTAGCAAAATACTAGAGCCAATCAGATTTGCAAAACATGAAGAAGAAAGGGCAGAGTTCCCTTAATTGGTGGCTCTAGAGGTAGTGCAAATGTGCTTTCTGGTATTTGATCCAGGAGGGCAGTTTCAGGATTCCAAATCCAGCCACCATAACCATCTCACTGATTACCTGACAAAGAGTTCTACTGATTTGTGAGCCAGCAGCCTAACTGAATGATAAATTAGATGTCTTGAACTGCCTTTTGTAGTTGTTAACCTGCTGAATCTACTGCTGGATCACTGGATTTTTCTTTCAGTCTTTTCAAATCACGAAACTTATCAATTGCCTCAGTTCAGTTGCATAAAGTTTTATAACAGTGCCTCAGAATTGCTAGATTTTCCTCTTGCTTGTATAGATATCCAATAATTGCACATTGATTCTCTTTGATACCCTAGAAATTTTGCATCAGCACAAGAGTATTTTCTTGTCTAAGGTCATGCTTTTTGTAAATTTGGTAAAATATTGAGATGTATTATTAACAGAAGAGCCTTGCTCTTATAGAATTTACAAACCCTACAAATTAGGGAGTATCAGCAATTAACTACAAACAATTAACTATACACTACGAATAGTTACAAATAGATAACTAAGACACTACAAATAGTTACAAACAGATAACTAAGAGTTACAACTAGATACAAAGGATAGTGACCATTAATAGGTAATATATTATTTTAATACACTCCCTTAATGGTCGATCTATCAACTACACCAAGAAGCCCCCTAAATTTGACGAACTTATCCGGGCTCAAAGACTTGGTGAGAATATTCGCAGTCTGATCCTCTATCGGAACATACTGCAATGCTATGGATCTATCTTCAACAAGCTAGCGGATGAAGTGACAATGAAGATCAACATGCTTTGTCCGTTCATGGAAGACTGGATTCTTGGCGAGTTTTAGCACCCCTTGATTGTCACAATATAAGGGGGAAGGTCCTGCTTGAAACATTTGCATGTCCGTGAGCATCCGTCAAAGCCAAACTGCCTCACAAGCTGCTTTAACAGCTCCTCAATATTCTGCTTCGGTCAAGGAGAGAGCCACTGCCTGTTGCTTCTTGCTAGTCCATGTAACTGCACCTATACCCAAACTGAATACATATCCTGAAGTAGACTTTCTGTCATCAACAGAACCTACCCAATTTAAGTCTGTATAACCAATCAGCTTTGGATCTTTGCACCTCCCATATAAAATGCCAAGGTCAGAAGTGCCTTTCACATATCTTAGCACACGCTTCGCTGCAACCAAATGTTCAGTTTTAGGGGCTGACATGAAGCGAGAGATGTAGCTCACTGCAAAGCTAAGGTCAGGTCTAGTGGCAGCGAGATAGATGAGGCTGCCCACAAGTTGCCTGAATTCTGATTCATTCTGCACAGGTGAATCCAATTGAGCCGATAATTTCAGCCCTCTCTCCATAGGTGTAGATGTTGGTTTGTAATCTGCCATCTAGAACTTGTCCAACAAGCTCTTGGCATACTTCGACTATGAAATGAAGGTATTGTTGATAGACTGCCAAACCTCTGTACCGAGGCAATAATGGAGGAGTCCCAAGTTTGTCATGTCAAATGATTGATTGAGATTATGTTTGATCTCCTCAATCAGATGATCTAAACTGCCAATAATGATTAAGTCATCAACATAGACAACTAGGAACAAGATATTATTACCAGTCCGATTAACATACAGATTAGAATCAGAAGAACTTCGCTTAAGGCCATGATCAATAAGGTACCGATCAATCTTCATGTACCAAGCCCGTGGTGCCTGCTTAAGGCCGTAGAGTGCTTTCACCAGTTTGCATACCTGGTGTTCTTTACCAGCAACCTTGAAACCGGGAGGGTGTGTCATGTAAACTTCTTCCTGCAAATTACCATTGAGGAAGGCACTCTTTACGTCCATCTGATGGACTTTCCATCCAAACTGAGTTGTTATTGAGAGGACAAGCCGAATGGTACTCATCTTGGTTGTAGGAGCAAAAGTCTCCTCATAGTCAGTGCCCTCTTGCTGCGAAAACCCTTTGGCTACCAAACTAGCCTTGTATTTATCAAGGGTTCCATCAACCTTATACTTAACGTTATAAACCCATTCGCAACCTATGGGTTTCTTCCCATGCGGAAGATCTAAAAGCTCCCAAGTGTGATTCTGCATGAGACATTGATGTTCAGCTTTCATAGCCTGTTCCCACTTAGGTGTGCCTTTAGCCTCTGTATATGTCTGAGGCTCTGAAATGCTATGAAGGTTGGCCATAAGAGAGAAATTCACTGTATGTCGTTGTTTGCTCTTATTCTAAGCAAATCTACCCTCTAGTAACTCATCATCATGAAGAGCACCAATCATCGAAGCCCACCATTTAGGCCGAAGAGTAGATGAACCAATATCAGAATCAAGAGGAACAACCTCTATTGGATCAGCTAGAACTGACATATCTGGAAGAACATCCAGATCTTGTTGTATAGGGGTCAGTGGTGGAAGCAACTGCTGAGGTGCCTGCACCTCTGCGGAATCCCTCCCATAAAGTGGACCAAGTGGAAGATAAACACCCAAATCAAATCTTTCTGAGGCTGAATCTCAAAACAAACGGGAGAAGACTAATAGAAAAGCCCACAATTCTCAACAACCACGACATCACGACTAAAGATTAGACGATCAATGTTTGCATCTATCAGTTTGTATGCCTTATGGTTCTCACTATAACCTGTAAACATGAGTTTCTAACTCTTGGAATCCAACTTAGTGCGCTGAGCATCAGGAATCCAAACATGAGCGGTGGAGCCAAAAACCTTCAGGTGACTAATGTTCGGCTTACATCCAGACCAGGCTTCTTCAGGAGTCATCTTCTTCACAGCATGAGTAGGAGATCTATTCAGAAGATAAACAGCAGTATACACTGCTTCAGCCTAGAACTTCTTAGGAACATGTCTATGCTCCAACATAGAACGTGCCATTTCTGTAATGGTGTGATTGTGACGCTCAACTACACCATTCTGTTGAGGGGTGTAAGGTGTGGTAAATTGGCGCTTTATGCCATGTGCAGCACAGAATGTGGAGAAATCTTTGGAACAAAATTCCCCCCCATTATCAAACCTAAGAGTAATAATAGAAGAACTAGACTCTTTTTCCACCAAGGCCTAAAACTGCTGAAATATGCTAAACACCTCTTATTTAAGCTTCAAAAAATACACCCACATCTTTCTACTGAAATCATCAACAAAAAGCAAAAAATACCTGGATCCAATAACGGAAGGCGTGTGCATTGGACCACATACATCAGCGTAGACCAACTATAAAACCCTTGAAGCCCTCCATGAGTCGCCATCGGAGAAAGGAGTCCGATGTTGCTTTCCAACCTGACAAGCCTCACAAACTCCATGAGTTTGAGTCTAAATCGCAAGTAGACCACCAACGAGATCATCTCGTGATAACTGAGAGAGATAGTGCATGTTCAGGTGCCCATAATGTTGATGCTAGAGACTACTAATAGAAGTGTTCCTAGCTGCCATAGCGTGTTCTTGAGAATCACCAAAATCAACAAGTCTATAAAGACCATGATCCTCAAGTCCCTGAATGACTGTAGTCCATGTCTCTCTATCAACAATACTGCATGTATGCATATTGAAGACGATGTCCAACTGAGGAGAGTGTGTCATAATCTGACTTACAGAAAGTAAGTTCAACTCCATGCCAGGTACAAAGTATACATCGAGAAATATCAAATTTCTCCCATCAGACTAAATATGAACATTGCCCTTGCCAACAACAGTCTACTCTTCACCTCCTCCAAAGATAACTGAATCTCTAAAAGGCATGTACTGAATGAACCAATCCTGAGATGCATAAAATGGAGTGAAGCACCAGAGTCAATGTAAAAAGAAAAAGTGTTTATAGGATCTGTTGGACTCTTTGCCATGAATGCAAAGAAGGCAAACTCCTTCTGCTCAATGTGCTCCGCCACATGTACTTTTGGTCTAGACTCTCCTTGCTTGCCTTGTTCAGAGGCCAAGCGTCTTCGGTAATCCTTCTTCATGTGGCCAAACCTATGACAATAATTGCACTGAATATTCTTTGACTTCGAAGAATTTGCAAATTTCCCCTGATTGTGCTATTGAAAGGACGAAGGCTTGCCCTTATTCTTTTGAAATGTCTTTGCAGGGAATGCTTGCATTGAAGAGGATGAAGTGGCACTAGTACCAAACTGTTGTTTCCAACGATTCTATTGTAGAAGTTTGTTGCAAAGATCTGGAAACGTCAAGTCAACATTAGTCGTTGTAATGTTGAGCGTCTCAATAAAGTGCTTATACGGATGTGGTAAACTCTTCAGAGTGATGACCACCATATCTTCTTCCTCCATTTTCCGACCAATAGCCTCGAGTTGATCTCAAATGTCCTTGATCCTGGTCAAGTGTGCCTGCAAAGGTGTATTCTCATCCATGACGATGGAAAACAACATGTTTTTCAGAAAGAACGCACGAATCTTGTCAAAAGTCTCATCAACATCTTTTAGAAGATCCCAAATCTCCTTCGTTGATTTACCTGAAGGAACCAGAGGTAACTGGTCATCAGTGACTGATAACTTTATGAGTATAACGGCTTCCTGATTCTGCTCATCAACCTTCACCTGATCCTTATCAACTGTGAGAGGTCGTGTCGTGGTGCCCAGAACAATCTGGTCAAGACATCGCTACTCAAATATCGTCATCATAAGCTGCTTCCATGTGTTGTAGTTGCGACCGTTGAACTTCTAACTATTGTCCAACATGATGTTGGTCAAAGAGACCATGCTTCACGCTTTTCAAGGCGCGAAAAACAAAGATGCCACAAGTTGATAGACGGCACAAAATTCGAGACAACACACCTTGAAACCAAGAAGAAATCGGAACATGGATTTCGAGGCACAAAAAAGAATTTCTGCAAATTGAAAACACGAATGCTTAGGTCCAAAAAAATACCTGAAATCAAGACAAATCCATTAGCACAAATTCGAAGGCACGGATTTCAAGACACCCAGAAAGATCTGACAACAACCCAAAAATCCTCTCGAAAATCCAGAAAGAATTTGGAATTCGAAAAAATATTCACCTTCAGACAGAGGATTTATTTTTCAAACCCTAGCCGATTTTCTGAAAATTTTAAAAATCATCCAAAAAAGGCTAAAAATCGTGCCCAGAACAAATGAAATACAGAACCCTAGCCACAACACCAAAAATGTAAGAGACCAGGTGTCTCTCAACCCCAACCACTGACGGAGATGCAATTTTTTTGTTTGTTTTGATGTTTGTGTAGTTTTTTTGTGGTTTTTGCAGTATAAAGAAATGGTGCGATTTTGCATAAAATGCTTCTAAAATTTATAATAAATTCAAGATTGCAATTCTGAAGTAATGAACTCTTAAACTGATGCCAAATGACTATATTTATCTTGGAAATTGATTACAATAATGGATCTATGATATACGAGTAAAAAGGCAAACATGCATGGTAAAAAGCAACTGATAAAATGATTAAGAAACTTGATATTTCATTGCAGTGATGTAATAACCAGCTGTAGCATTCAATGTGCATAGTAGACAAAGATTTCCTGCTACTAATTGATCACAAATGCCTCCAAGGAATGTGCGACCTCAAAGGAAGTGAAAATGCCATAAAAGGCAAGGTGTTTTGAGCTTAGATCCACACGCCTACCAGCTGAAATGGTACGGCCATGGCAACAACAAGGATGTCGTACAACTGAATGAAGGAAGACCTGAGACCTGGCTAATGATAATTGAAATCGATTTCCCTTGAATAAATAAATTCTTCTTCAAACCCTTACTTATTTTCTTTTGTAGGCACAAATGTAACTTCTGAACAAAGCTACCCTGTTAGCAAGCTTCAGCTGATCTTTCACAACCTCAGTATGCTTGATTCTGAAGAGTTGACGTTCTCCAAAACCTGATTGCAGAAACCCTTGTTTCTCCAACTCCAAATGTTCTCAGAGAGAAAAGACAAAATTTGAATAATCATATCATAATGAATTCTATTCTGTCTTTGAGAAAATATATAATCTCTCTCAAAAGTTCGACCCCCTCAAAAAAGCAATTAAATAAGCATTTAAATATTAAATATGCCCTTAAGTCTTTTATTAAATTATCACTAAAGTGGCATCCCTTTTCTCCATGAGTAATTAACACTCATTAATTAATAATCGCCTCTTTTAATATAAAGTATTAAATACTTTATATTATTCCATCAATAATTCAATATTTCATTAATTGACTTTATAATATAAAGTCACAACATTAATTATTCTCCAAATATCATTAAATGCTCAAATATTCACTATTTGCTCACCAAACTGTCAAACTAGGTAGAAATTGAGATAACCAACTGAGCCAGGTGCCCTACCAGAAATAGTAACCCATGTTGGCCTGACTTACTATAAACAGTAAGTGCCTGAATATCACTCTGTAAGTCTCTGCAAAGGCCCAAAACCTGAATCATTGATGGGGTAATGTCCCAAAACTCAGGATAATTGCCAAAAGCAACCCTCTAATCACATATGTCAGCCTACAAGGGTTTGAATGATAGGCTAACCCCTCAAACACCTGAACTGCCTAGGAAGGGGACATTATAGTCCGCCCTCCTTGAAATGGCTTGTCCTCAAGCAATCTCAGCTGCGGATACTATAAAATCTCCTCTGACTCCCATGTAGCATCCTCAATCGGCAAGTCTCTCCATTTTATCAAAAACTCTCTGATGACCCGCCTCTGAAGTTGTCTCTCTCTAACATCGAGGATGGCCTCAGGGACTAGTATCAATTTCCCCTCGTTCTCAAGGGATGGCAATACTGGAGAGGAAATCACATGCTAACCCAACGCCTTCTTCAGGCGAGAAATGTGAAACACATTGTGAACCCTGCTATCCGCCGGTAAATCCAACTCATATGCAACCTCGCCCACTCGTCTGATGACTCGGAATGGACCATAGTAATGAGGTTTCAACTTCTCTACACCACTCTTCCGCAAAGTGGACTGACGGTAAGGCTGTAACATAAGATACACCATGTCACCCACTCCAAAGGAACGCTCAACCCTTTTCTGATCAGCATACTGCTTCTGCTAATTTTGTGCCCGCTGAATGTTTTCTCTAAGAGACCTCAAAATATCCTGTTGATCTTGCAACATATCACCTGCGTTGGGCACTCTGCTATCACTCAACAACAAATCCAAAAGGTTGGGTGCCTTATACCCATACAATGCCATAAAGGGTGTCATCTGTATAGTCATGTGGTGAGTAGAGTTATAACAATACTCACAAAGGTATATCCACCTCACCCAAGCTCTCTATTGTTCAACTATATAATTACGCAAATATCCTTCCACCCACTTATTAACGATCTTCGTCTGCCCATCTGTCTGTGGATGGTAGCTGGTACTAGGTGTCAGTTCAGTTCCACAAAGCCTGAACAACTCCTACCAAAAGTTGCTCATGAACCTACTATCTCTATCGCTGACTATAGTCTGAGGCAAACCATGTAACCTGAATACCTCTCTAAAGAAGAGCTCTGCAATCTGCGATGCTGTGAATGTAGTGGTGATCGGAAAAAAGTGTGCATATTTTGTCAGCGGATCAACAACCACATAAATGCAATCTTTCCCTTGGGCTTTCGGCAAGCCTATTATGAAATCCATTGATAAACATTCCCACTTCCTGTCAAGTATCGGAAGTGGTTGAAACAATCCAGCAGGATATGTGTGTTCCTGTTTGTTCTGCTAGCAAACAGAACACTCTCACACGTACCGAAGAACATCAGTCTTTAGCCCTTTCCAAGTAAACCATTCCCGTACCAGCTTATATGTTTTGAAATAACCGGGATGGCCCGCCATAGGAAGATCATGAAAGGCTTTCAGAACTGTATCCTTCAACTTTGAATCTGGAACCAGAAAAATCCACCCCTTGTAAATGATCAAGTCATTCACAACGGTATATCTACTATCCTACTCTCTACAGATGCGTCCTTGGAGGGATTAGGTGCAGTGTTGATGCAGGAGGGCCGTGTCATTGCATACGAGTCACGGAAGCTCAAGTATCCTGAGCTGAACTATCCCACGCATGATCTTGAGTTAGCGGCAGTTGTTCATGCATTGACGAGATGGAGGCATTTCCTTCTTGGCCATAGGTTTGAGTTGCACAGTGATCACAGAAGCCTTCAGTATATTTTCACGCAGCCCAACCTTAATGCTAGGCAAAGGCGTTGGATGGAGTTTCTCTGCGAATATGACTTCGAAGTGAAGTATATCCAAGGAATGGAGAATGTCGTAGCAGATGCACTCAATAGGAGACATGAGATATCTAAGTTGACTCTTGTTGTAGATTTGCGGAGTCAGATTCTTTCTGCCCTTCCAGCGGATAGTTGGTATCAGGAGGTTAAGATGGAGATTGAGGCAGGCAGACCCCTTGAGGGCAGGTATTCAGGTTATTCTCTGGATTCAAATGAGATATTGAAACACATGGGACGCATATACGTTCCTTCATCAGGTGATCTTCGCACCTTGGTCATGACTGAAGCACATCGTGCACCTTATTCAGCCCATCTAGGGGTGAAGAAGATGTACGCAGATCTGTGTCAGTTATATTTCTGGCCAGGGATGAAGTGCGATATTGCGGATTATGTGTCGCGATGTCTCGAGTGTCAACGGGTCAAGGCTGAACACCAGCATCCAGCAGGGCTTTTGCAACTGCAATTAGTACCAGAGTGGAAGTGGGATATTATCTCATTAGACTTCATTGTTGGTTTACCCAACTCTTCGAGACGGCATGATGCGATTATGGTGACAGTTGATAGGTTGACGAAGGTGGCACACTTCTCACCTATTCGCTCTTCTTATACTGCATCGTCCATAGCCAAAGTGTTCATGGAGGACATAGTGAGGTTACATGGTATTCCGCATCAGATTATTTCTAACAGGGATCCAGTGTTCACCTCAGCTCTTTGGACTTCATTACAACATGCAATGGGGACACAGTTGAACTTCAGTTCAGCCTACCACCCAGAAACAGATGGACAGACCGAGAGGGTCAATCAGATCCTCGAGAACATGTTACGTATGTATGTAATGGACCAGCAGACACGATGGGAAGATTATCTCTATTTGGTAGAGTTTGCATATAATAATGGTTTTCAGAGTTCTATCGGCATGCCTCCATTCCAGGCATTGTATGGGCGACCATGTCGCACTCCCTTGAGTTGGGATCGACTTGACGACAGAGTGACTTTGGGTCCTGAGATGTTGCAGGATATGGAGCAACAGGTGGATAGGATTAGAGAGCACTTGGTGGCAACGCAAGATAGGCAGAAGAAGTATGCAGATGCGCATAGAGTGGATCGTCAGTTTTCTGTAGGCGATAGAGTCTTCTTGCAGGTGCGTCCGCGAAAGAGTCCCATCCGTTATGGGAAGGGCTCTAAGTTGGCGCCTCGCTTTGTCGGACCCTTCGAAATACTCGAGAAGATTGGTCCAGTTGCTTACCGTCTTGCTTTACCGCCCAATCTCTCGCATATTCACGATGTTTTTCATGTTTCAATTCTTCGGCCATACCATCCAGACATTTCTCATGTACTTGATTGGAATGCATTACAGGTAGAGGACGGGCAGCTGGCTCTGGAGCTCGTGGCCGTAATGGAGCGCAGAACGCTCGCTCTTCGAGGGTGAGATATTGATCAGGTTAGGGTCTAGTGGGATCCTAGGGATGACACATCATCCACTTGGGAAGATGCAACTAGAATGAGGGAGCTTTATCCCTATTTGTTCGCAGGTTTCCAGGAGTAAGCCTGACCCTAGGGAGGAGGATGTAGCACCCCTCCATTTTGGCTCTTTTGATCGGACAGTGTTTTATCTTTGTTATGCTTTGTTCTGTTAATACTTTGTCTATGGTACTTGGTTACTATTTGATCGCTAACTGTAAAGTGATGCGAATGTTATATTTTGATGTGATGGTATTTTACTCTGATGTTATCATTATAGCATGCTTGGAATTTGCTTAGTAGATATTTAATTAATGATGTTTTATGCTTTTGATTATATTATTGATGTTAGACTCGTTAGTTAGTAAGTCTGTATTGGTGAAGGGGACGGAATTGTATCACTCGCTTGCGAGGGCCCTACGATTCCGAGATTTCCTCCTCACGGTGTGTTTTATAATGATATATATATATACATGTTCGATGTACTCTTTGTTCGCAGGTTGACAGGTACAGGACATTGACTCCACCTGATTTCCTAGGTTTGAGCGTGTCCATTGGCCAACGGTGTTCGATTGGGAGATAGTAGCTAGGTTTTCCGTGCCAAGTCATCACCTTAGTCATAGTGTGTCATCAGGTTTTAGTCGGGTTAAGTTGCTTATTTGTTGTTCATCTCTCCTTGATTTATTTAATTTCAAGTTGAAAAAAAAAAGGTAAATAAATGGCTTCTTGTATTTGGGTTGTTTATTAAATAAATCTAGTTGTGGTGTTAGAAATGTTACTTAAATTATTAATTAATTTAATTTAATTAATAAAATAATCTAATCTTGGATTAGATTTATTTTATTGATTATTTAAATTAATTGTGTGGAATTAAATCAAGTTGTTCATTTTGGAAATTATAATTGTTAAATTCTTTTTGAAATGAAAATTTAAAAAAAATGTTAAAAGTTTTTGAAAAGAAAATTGTTAAAAGCATCCAAATTCCTTTTGAAATAGAAATTTAAATAAAATGAAATAAAGAAATAGTCATGTTGAAAGAAATTTGTTGTTTTAAAATTTTCAAAAAAATAAAATATCTCCAAAATAAGATAGAGGAGCAATAACTATGGTGAATGGGATATTTTAGGGTATATTGACCAAATTTGGGGAAAATAAGAGGAGGATTTCATTCTTGAAAATTTGGCTATGAGGAAGAAGGAAAGGATTTTCTCTTGCTGTGGATGCACTTGGGATTGGAGTGAAGATCTGAAAAAGTTTTTTTGAAAGAATTGGATTTGCAACTCGACACCAGATTCTCCTTCAAACTTCAAACAGGTTTTTCTTATTCCTTTTATTGTTTTGAAAATCTGGTTTTTAGTTTTGAAAACTTGTTGCAAACATTTTTGAAAACCCTATTGAAATCTTGAAGAAATTTAGATTGTTTGTAGAAAATCAAAACTTGCAATTGAAATTTTCAAATTTATCAATAGAAAAATGGAATGAAAGCAAAATGAAATTAGAAAACATCTATTGGGAGTTGAAATGCTTCATATTAAATTTGAGATTGGAACCAGGAAATTGTGTTTGTAAAATTTAGTTTTATTGAAAAATTTTGTAGAAAATTTGCACAATTTGACTATAAAATAATGAAGATTTATATATATATATATATATTTTATATATATTTTCAAAGGGTGAAGTTATGCTGGAGAATTTTTCTGGCTTTTATAAAAAACAAATTTACACAGAAAAATCTCTGTGAACAGGGGATTATTTTTTTTTAAATCTTATTGAAAAAAAAAATACAAATAAAAATTTATTATTGGGTATTGGGGGGGGAGAGCCGCAGCCATGGCTGCACATAGCCCACGCCCCAGTGAAGGTTGCATAGCCACATCTAAGTCAAGAAAAGAAATTTTTTTTTTTATTTTTAATTTTGTTTTTATTTTATTTATTAAATTTTTATATATATATATATATATATATATATTATATAATATATATATATATTATATATAATATTTATATATTGTAGATATAATATGTATATATTATATATATATAATATATTATAATTTAAATAAATATTTTTATTATTATTTAAATATATATTATATATATTTTAAATAATAGGGATTTATTTTAATTAGTTGAAATATAAAATGTTTTTTTTTTTTAAATATATATTTAAATATATGAATTTTAAAATGATTATTCTATTATCATCGATTGAAATAAAATGGACTTTATAATAAATGACTTTATTTGAAAAGTTGATTTTTATTATTATGTGTAATTGGAGAAACAGGGAGTTAAATTATTAGTTTTAAATTCTTCAATATTGCAATTGTAATTTTAATTACTTTTGAATAGTTGCAAATAATGTTAATTATCTTATTTGATTACATGCAATATGTTATCGCCTTGTTTGGATTTAGGAAATCCTAAAGTAGGATAATAATTTGCCTATTTTATCTTTCCGTTATGAAATCTCACTCTCTCGTGATGTTGGGCAAATGAAGTTATTTGTTATGTAAGTTTTCCAGATGGAGTTTTCATGTGATTGTGTGGGTTGTCGTAATTTGTTAGTCAACCTGTGAATTGCCTTGGGTAGTGCGTCTTATTGGATCCAGCTAGATACCCGGTTATCATGAACGGGGTGTGTTGACTTTAAGTCGTGGATAGAGAGTCATTCTCCTTAGGTTGCACTTGTGTACCCTTGGGTTGTGGAGATATTCCACGTGTTGTCTTAGAGGAGTGGCTTGCAATGAGGGCTGACACACAAAGTGGTGTCAGGGTAACTCATTGTAAGCTAGTTAATCCAGTGATAACGTAAATAAACTTATTAGAGGTTTAGGTTGTATCAAACACTTAACAAGATTAATTTTGCCTCGCTCATGGACGCAAGGGCTTGTATAGACTTAGGATGGGACGAGAAGGCCTGGAATGGCAAGATCGTTATCTCGTCTTTACGAGAGATTATTGATTCCGCATTGGTTTGCATGAGGGGTCGGGAGTCGTTAGAGGTTTCCAAGATATCCCGAGAAGGGGGCCGGGACCTAGGAAGACTTACCAGGATATCCCATGTGACATTGTGATGACACTTCTCTTAAGTCAGCAATATGTTTGTAACAGTGATGCAATTGATTATTTAACTCTGGAAGCATTGTAACCATTGTGTTATGTGATGTTGTACTTGTATTTAATTCAGTTCAATTATTAGTAGCTTGTGTCTAGAGGTAGATGGTCTTGTCTAGGAATCCTTGTTACTATCTCCTAGCACGGGGGGTGAGCCTTCAGGTATCACATGGTTGGGTGGAACGTGCACCTTAATCCGTTGGGTCATCTTCTTGTTCGTGTGGACGAGATTTCCAGTTGGAGAGCTCGTGGGATCCAGATTCTTTTCATACTTTGTTCATTTCAATTGATATTGTATTTTATTACCCCTCATTTGTTATCAAGGTGGAATTGTGTAATATGTAATCATGCTTATTGGATTTACCTCATTCGGGGAATGAGAGTTGTAATCGTATTGTAAATTATCGTTAATTGAAAACATGCGGTATCTCTTATGCTTTGATGTAATTTATCATGTATGGAATGTATGTGTATTTAATTTATTAAATAATTAAACGTTAAGGTTTCAATTCATGTTTCTTGTTTGGGTTTTAAGTAAACTCGGTCTCGTAACCTTAGGGGTTGTTGGCAATGGGTAGTGAACTTGCATGTTAAAAAAAAAAAAATTAGTACGTTTGAGTAGTTAATTGCAACTTCACCTAGGGTTGCGTGCCGAGGCGTTACAATGCCCCATAGCCAACAACTCACTGATTGTTTTCTCTATCTCGTCCTTGAGGCATTTCGGATGTCTATATGGTGTGATCATAATGGGTTTTGCACCCTACTCCAACTCAATAATGTGCTCGATGCCCCTATCTGGAGGTCTACTAGGTAGAATATCACTAAACACTTTAGAGTGTTTAGTCCTCAGCTCCTGAATGTCAGGATGGTACTCAACCTTCTGATGCTCCTGTTGTCTTGGTAACAACATACACTCTACAGCCCAATCCACCATATCATGACGAATGAGCCTTTCCATCCGTTTGAAAGATACCACTCTCAAATTACTTTCTCTGATGGCTTTTATGACGTGGTTTCCCGTTTACCTTGAACTTCATCTCCATGTCTCGAAGATTGAATGTGAACTCACCCAAATCATGAAGCCATGCCATCCCAAGTACAACTTCAGTATCTCCCATATTCACAACGTAAAATTCAGCCTTGAATTCATAGTTGTTAAGCCGCATCGAAAGATCTGGTATTCTCCTATCACATTTGAGGGTGTACCCATCACCCACCTTGACTCGAATACCCTCAAACTCCTCAATCTGTATGCCTCGTCTCTCTACCAACCAGTGTCAAGTAATCACTTTCTGACCGGCTAGGAGCCGACGTAGCCTAAAAGATCCATCTCTCTGAAGACTAGTCAAGTGTGCCTCTTGTAACTTCTTTCCTCCCTCATTTTCACTATCATTTTCAGACCTTTCATCATCTGAATGCTCTGAATTAGCTTGCTGATCTGACAAATCAGATTGCTCTTCTCCCTCATAAAACCATTCCATCTGGTTACTTTTTTCTTTAGGACAAAGGGGGAATACATCTTTTTCATCATAAGGTGCCTTGCACCAAAAACATAACTTTTTCTTTCGTAAATCATTCAAAGTTTCCCTGTCAAAGGGTGGTGCATTTCTTCTCTGTGGATCAGGTGGATCCTTCTTCTTGTCAAATGTTTTGTTCTTATCAAATGATTTGTTAGGCCTCAAGTAGGATGATGAGCCTGAAGAGAACTTGCTGTGAGGTGTTGCAAGCTCCATACTGCGTGCCTTCCTCATTGCCTCCTGGAGAATAGGAGGATCAAAGGCCTTGACCCAACCTCTCATTAGCTCATATAATCCCTCAATGAATAGAATGACAAGTCTTCTCTCCGAAATACCTATCACCATGACTGCAATCCTCTGGAATTCACCAATGTAGGCATCCAGACCACCTATCTGCTTGAGCTGAGCTAGCTCTCTAAAGTAAAGTTCTGGATCCTTCTTATCAAAGCGATCTATGAGCCTGTTCGTAAACTCCTGGTAAGTAGTAACCATGTGATGACCCAATGTGTACATGTTGTGATGCCACCAGTCATGTGCTAATCCATCAAGATGCAGAGTAGCGAATTTAATGGCCTCGTCCTCCTACATAGGTCTCAAAGATAGGTAATTGTCTAACTTTTGTACCCAAGACCTCGCTGAACTCTTATCTAAGCCATCAAAATAAGGCAAGATAATCTTGCTCACTGCATGTTGAAGATCCTGATTCACCTGTGGTGGTGGTGGCTGGTACTAAGGAGCTCTGCGCTCAAATCTACCTCCACCCTTGGGTCTATGCACATCCATAAACTCATGAAAATACAACGACTGCCTGATCTCAGGAGCCAATGTCGAGTACTCTCCAAAGAAACTAGTCACGTCAGCCATTGATGTACCATGTTGTGGCTGAAACTCTGGCTAGTGACCCTACTGCTCTACCTCCGAAGTCGGAGGTGCCTCCCTAGTAATAAAGGTAGGTTGTCTAGGCCTACGCTCATGAAAGATAGGTGACGACTATTGCTATACTGACACATGTGGTTGGTCTATGCCTGTAGTCCTGCTAGACTGTCCTATCTGTATGTAATGTTGTTGAGGCGAAACATACTGCCTCATCGTGCCCATCAACTGAGACATCATGTCCATCATGTTATCATGCCTCCATTTGAACTCGTTCTCAGACATCTCACCTCCGGCAGGTTCTTTCCCTGGATCCTATGAGTCTCTGTCGGAATCTCTCGATCTGCCATCAATGTAGTGACACTGTTCTCACTACTGTTAGAATTAGACCTGTGAATACCCAGAATCCCTAATACTGTCTCACCTTCCGGAAGTGGGGGTCCTGACCAATCGTCTACTCTACCTATTCCTCTACCCTTGTTGTAGAATATAATGTCTCTACTCGTGAAAAAGCATCGAAAAAGCACAAGTCTATCTGAAAATGCACAGGATGGCAGGAAAACTGTGCTGTAATACCATTGTAAGAGACCAGGTGTCTCTCAACCCCAACCACTGACAGAGATGCAATTTTTTTGTTTGTTTTGATGTTTTTGTAGTTTTTTTGTGGTTTTTGCAGTATAAAGAAATGGTGAGATTTTGCATAAAATGCTTCTAAAATTTATAATAAATTCAAGATTGCAATTTTAAAGTAAATGAACTCTTAAACTGATGCCAAATGACTCTATTTATCTTGCAGATTGATTACAATAATGGATCTATGATATACAAGTAAAAAGGCAAACATGCATGGTAAAAAGCAATTGATAAAATGATTAAGAAACCTGGTATTTTATTGCAGTGATGTAATAACCAGTTGTAGCATTCAATGTGCATAGTAGACAAAGATTTCCTGCTACAAATTGATCACAAATGCCTCCAAGGAATGTGCGACCTCAAAGGAAGTGAAAATGCCATAAAAGGCAAGGCGTTTTGAGCTTAGATCCACATGCCTACCAGCTGAAATGGTACGGCCATGGCAGCAACAAGGATGTTGTACAACTGAATGAAGGAAGACCTGAGACCTGGCTAATGATGATTGAAATCGATTTCCCTTGAATAAATAAATTCTTCTTCAAACCCTTACTTATTTTCTTTTGTAGGCACAAATGTAACTTCTGAACAAAGCTACCCTGTTAGCAAGCTTCAGCTGATCTTTCACAACCTCAGTATGCTTGATTCTGAAGAGTTGACATTCTCCAAAACCTTATTGCAGAAACCCTTGTTTCTCCAACTCCAAATGTTCTCAGAGAGAAAAGACAAAATTTGAATAATCATATCATAATGAGTTCTATTTTGTCTTTGAGAAAATATATAATCTCTCTAAAAAGTTCGACCCCTTCAAAAAAGCAATTAAATAAGCATTTAATAATATTAAATTCGCCCTTAAGTATTTTATTAAATTATCATTAAAGTGGAGTCCCTTTTCTCCATGAGTAATTAATACTCATTAATTAATAATCGCCTCTTTTAATATAAAGTATTAAATACTTTATATTATTCCATCAATAATTCAATATTTCATTAATTGACTTTATAATATAAAGTCACAACATTAATTACTCTCCAAATATCATTATATGATCAAATATTCACTGTTTGCTCACCAAACTGTCAAACTAGGTCGAAACTGAGATAACCAGCTGAGCCAAGTGCCCTGCTAGAAATAGTAACCCCTGTTGGCCTAACTTACAATAAATAGTAAGTGCCTGAATATCACTCTGTAAGTCTCTACAAATGCCCAAACCTGAATCACTGATGGGGTAATGTCCCAAAACTCAGGATAACTGCCAAAAGCAACCCTCTAATCACATTTGTCAGCCTACGAGGGTCTGAATGATAGGCTAACCCCTCAAACACCTGAACTGCCTAGGAAGGGGACATTACAAGAAATACAAAAAATGACCCACGATTTCAAAAACATGCAAGAAAACACGGGCAAAATGGAGCTGAAAATTGCGTCTAGCAGAGAAGAAATCCACGGATGAGCTAGGACAGAAAATACGTCCTCAACAGAGCTAAAAATCACGGCCAAAGATTATCAAAAAAATGAAACCAAACTATAGCAAAAATTTGTGGCCAGAATGAAGACAAAATCGCAACCCTACTCAAAAAAATCGCGGCACAAGATCACAACTCAAAAGCTTGAAATCACATTTAATTTTGCAAAAAAGCAGATTTAATCTGAAAAAAAAAAATGCGCCCAAAGACCAGAATAACACGGCCTGCAGAAAAACGCGTCTCGTGGGCAGGAATAAAGTTGTGCATCTTCATAAAGCACAACTAACAAAGCCACAAATAGATCACGTGAGAAAAACTGAGAAACGCGACCACTAAAATGCAAAAATGCAGCCTGGAATGAGGTTGCGCGACCACACAGCAAAGTTCGAGCACTAAAGAAAGAGACGTGAGTAGATCGCACCAACCCCCAAAAAATTTCGAATTATAGCTTTAATAAAAAATCCATGAAAATATTTCCTTCAGAAAACAATCTAAAAAAATAATGGCACCCAAAATAAATCTGCTCTGATACCATGTAAATTTGGTAAAATAATGAGATGTATTATTAACAGAAGAGCCTTGCTCTTATAAAATTTGCAAACCCTAAAAAATTAGGGAGTATCAGCAATTAACTACAAATAGTTAACTATACACTACAAATAGTTACAAACAGATAACTAAGACACTATGAATAGTTACAAACAGATAACTAAGAGTTACAACTAGATACAAAGGATAGTGACCATTAATAGGTAATATATTATTTTAATACTTTTTACTTTGACTTTTGCACCTTTCAAGAGCATATTGAGAGTTTCATTTACATCAATGAGGGCCAAACAGAGGGTGGTTTTAGGGGAGTTTCAGCCTTGTTCTGACAACAAGTTGTGCTAGTTAAGATGGTTCGAGGAGCAAAGTATGAGGATCGTCACTTAGGTTGATATAGGAGCCACTCTTTTATGGGATAGGCTGAAAGAGAGTTGAAGTAGACTCTACATTGGCAGAGAGATACCCACCAACACCGAGAAACTGACCATTCTTAGTAACCAGATCAACCGGATTATTCAATTTTAAGGAGATGAGTAATTAATGAACTTAACACTTTGGAGACTAGAAAGAAAGCAAAATAGGCAATTGTATGTGACTTAATGTTACCAATGTGGGGAATCATTGTACATGTCAAATTAATACCCAACAATATAGCACACACAAACAACATCACTCTTATATTCCTCATGAAAGATAACAACGGCTTGAATTTCATTGCAAGCAGCTTTATATTGAGAGCTATTGATATTCATCTTTCTTGTTGAGAAGGAAATTTTTCTCTTTCTGAAAAATGTTTGTAAAGCTTTGTAGTGGATTGTAAAACTTATGCAAAAACAAAAGAGAAGAATAATATTTATAGCCTTCTTTATGACCCTAAAAGTTTTCCTTTCCACAATGAGGGTTTGCAGAAGTGGTTTCCAAAAAAGACCATTAAAAATAAAGCATCTCTTAAAACATTTACTTAAATAATGAATAAATAGATGCATCTACTTTGTGAGACATCCATTTAGGGAATTAAGAATGTCAAAGACATTCCTTGAGGAAAGATGGCCCTGTGACACCATCCTATTGTGAAAAGAAAGAAGCAAAGAGGTGGCGAAATCGATGTGTATGGAGAAAACACGAATATCATCATTTTTCCGATCAACCCAAAGCCAAAAATTCACTAATGCAACATTGTAGAATTGGTTGAAAAGTTTTGTACTCACCAAGATAATGAAATTACATGAGAAGGAGATAATGAATGATAGCACTCTCAAGAAATTTAGCAAATATTCCCAATCTCGTTGAAGCACTTTTACACCACCTTTTAAAAGGCATGACCTGTCGTTTCAACCCCTCAAAGAATTCTTTGATTCCACAACATGAGAAAGTGAACCATATAAACCACCCTAGCTCACTATTTTTTTCATAATCTTTCCTTGTTTCAGGTGAATATATTGTAATGGAATTTTAGATTGGTCTAGTCAAATCTTGATCAAACTATATGCACCAAAACTTAATATAATATTTTTAATTTGTAATTTGCCACTAGACTTCAATAAATGAATAGATTTCACTAAATGAATGAGGTCCATAAAATCGAACACACCACCAACAAGTCATTGAATTTCATCTATGTATTAAATAGGATTGACTTGTTTCCCAAGTTTTCCAAGAAAAAAAGTAATTGGAAAGCGGTTTTGATGCTGCTAACAAGGATACACATGATATTCTATAATTCAGTCCCAATAAAAATTGGTATCGCCCCTCCAACACCCGTCCTCTCTCACTTTCTCTCACATGTAACCAAAACTCAGCATAAGGTTAATTGTTCATGCAGTAAACAATCACCTTTAACATCAAATCAAAAACAAAATGATTCCATTTGCTTCTACTTCATTGCTATTCAAATTAGGGCATGCCCTTACAGAACTAATTCTACCCTCATTAAGAGCTTTGAATCACAAACAACATGGTCATGCTCTCTGACACTCTACAAATAGAGAAATATAATTGAAATCTGTGCCACATCAGGACTGGTGACTTTCAACAGGTCCTGTCATTGTGATCCATTTCAGCATGGTTGAAGAGCCATATCACATACAAGATAACCGTGTCAACCTGTTCCTTCAAAGTAGTGGTCTTGTATTCCAGACATCAAAACAAATTCACAGCGCTTAAGTGTGGATTTAGCTTAGAAATCCAACTCAATAGGATGATGATCAGAAAGAGTAAAATGTAAAACCTAAACAACATTATTATTCAAAGTAAGGACAAGCCCAAAGAAACTTACTGTCTTATTTGCAAGCAAAGAATGGATCAACAACATTTCTTTTCCATTTTAACTTAGACTAAAAATCAGCTCATTTCCTTTCTAGTCAAATTTGCAACCCCTCAATTTGTCCTCTTTATTTTCCAACTTATAAAATTCACCCCCTAGGAACCAAGGGATGTCTTGATGATAAAGTGCCATCCAATTCCGCAAACCAGACCTCTCTCTATGATCATTATGAGCATAAACCAAGCAAATACCAAAAGTATTCTCTTAACAAGATATCATAAACCAAACAGCCATATTACTACGAAAAGTCCCTAACTGAAGAATGGAGTTAGACCAAAGTGGGTTAAGCAAGATAGAAGCTCTGCACTTACCTTTCTCATGCTTGGTAGAAAATCAAAGAGCGGCAAGTGAAAAAACATAATGCACAATCCAGCCCAAATCCCATAGATTTAACTTCTTGCAGAAGAAGAATGTCCAAGCCCTGCCCAGAGTTACGAAAGGACCTCACCCCAAACCTTCTATCCCAGGTTTCTATCCCTCTAACATTCCAACAAACAACCTTCATACTGCAATTTTGAATATTCACTTCTACACTTGGCCTAAGTTTGACTCCTAATTATTTTTTTCATTAACAAAAAATATATGCAAAAATATTAACCACAAATGAACATTGAATATTGTGATAATTAAATACCCAGTATTCATTCCATAACGCTCCTGCAGCTTTTGTTCAGAAAATTGCAACAAGTCTCCAACTGTTTGAACACCAAGATCACTCTCTAAGGAGCTCCCAAGTTTACCTCCCAGTTGTTTCCTGTCAAAAAAGTCAGCAGCATAAATTGAAGATAGAAGCCTCCCTGTATGAATAATCAAATAAGAGATTATCTATTATCAACAGAAACTGCACAGGTACCATTACACAATATTCTTTAAGATTATTTTTCTAAGGAGCTCACAAAATTCTAAGAACCCTGCTTTCATTACACTTCACATTCATGGCTTGAAACTTCTTTCCAATATTTAATTTTATTCTAACAATAGCCATCAATTAATTCAAACAATAAAACATAAACAGTAAACTTCAAACCTCTTAGTGTCAACTAGAGATTACATTTTTTTCACTGGCAGAGATGCAAGTAAATCCGGCACACATGCACCAGGTACAATGGTCTGCTGTGCAGGCTTATGCATTCCACTTGCAAGTTTTGCCAACATCTGCAGGTAATGAACCAAGGTCACAACCCTATCAATAGTGACAAACAAAAAGCATCCAATTCAATCAGTTAACATACAAATTGAGAACATCTCCCAAAAAAGCTTTTACAGTAGGTAAACAATATCAACAATATGGAATAAAAAGAAATAGAACAGCAAAGTATGCCCTACAATCAGTTACATGATCATCAGTGTAAGAAAGGTAGAAGACAGATATTATAGAAGTAGAATTCCACTATCATATATCACTATGGTGTACAGAGCTGTTCATGGTACTGTCAACGCTGTAGTATGGAAAGACAAAGCAGCAATAAAAATGCTGAAAAATTTCCCTTCAACTACTCATACTCGCTAGTTAAAAGTTCACACTTTTTGTTTACCTTTGCTAGCAGACAAACTGCATGTGTACCGTGAAGCTGAGACATTTTGCCTCCATTCTCCAACTCTACCTTCTGTCTTTCAAACTCCACCTTCTGCTCTTCCCAGTCCACATTAAATTGCCACCATTCAACTTCCTTCTCTGCAACTTTACTAAATCCATCTCACAAGCCATGACCTTGGACTTCCACTCTATTAACATCGAATCATGTTGTTTATTTTCTTCTTCCCACTATTTCATGGAATTAGCCAATGGTGTGCCCTTTTTCTTTAATTGTTTATTTCCCTTTGTGAGCATTCAAAACATCCCTCTCTGCAATCAGCTCGGTATCTCTCTTCTCTATTTGGTTTTGAAGCATTCCTGCCATTTGTACCTTCTGTTGCACAGATTTGTCTTCTCTCTAACTTCTTCTAGCTCTGGCAAAGTACTCCTGTGCATGTTTCCCTATATAAATCAATTACTCAAAACATATTTGAATCACTTCATGATATATCTTTCCCATGATACGTGAGAAAGGCAAACAGAGCTAAGAGGCAAACTCAAATGGAGAGAGCAAGGCTTGCTATGCTATTAATTATTCAACCAGCAAAATCAAATGTGTGAATACATCAACTGAGAGAGATAACCAATTGATTCTAAACAAACCTTTATTGCAAGGATATTTTAATTTGCCCTCACTTATTACTAACTTTATAATGCATTTATGATAATTATATTTTCTATTCAAACAGTATTGCTTGCCATCAATAACTTAAGTGCTATACCATGCCAATACTGGATATTGCTCAAATAATCATTCAAACAATCTATCTGATGCAGTGACCACCCACACAGAAATTTTGTATCTTCTCCATCAACATTATAATGCCCCTTTTTAATTAATTAGCTTATGTGGGCCTTGTTAGTGTAGGGTTTTTAATATTTATTTTTCCTACACATTATTAAGCATACTTAGGTTATAGTAGACATTATTTATGTGAGGACACATGGCGTAATCCATCGATTACATGTGTCACTCTCACCCACACATGGGTGGTTGAGTCTCACACCCTCTTTTGGCCTTTTATGCCACCTCACATAACCACTATCTTGTCTCCTTCTGAGTAGGTTATGCCACATGTTTAGCATTTTTCAAGTAGGTATAACTCCCACCTAATTTGGTTATTTGGGAGTTATTATCCCTCTTGGAATTATATGCCCACATTATGCTATATAATCAGCACTCACCTCTCTGTTCTAGCTGGTTCAGATGAGTTCATATCAGCTCAATCAATGCAAGGGAGTGTTGATTCATATTGTATCATTTTGAGTGGGATAATATCGTTATTCTATTATTGCACCATATTCCAGCAATTCATCCTCTTGCTACTCTCGTGTAGAAGGCTAATCTTCGTTTTACAGGTGATCTTAGAAGCTCGAGTCTATTGGTGACTCTTACATGGTATCAGAGCTCTTGATCTGCAAGCCCCTTCTCGATTTTGGGAGATATTCAGCATTGAGCTTTTGCTAGGTGCATTTTCAGCCATAAAGGACATCGCCATTAAGTCCAGAAGGCTGAACAAATGAATTTTGATATAAAATACTCTATATTTTGGCTTCGGAAAATTTCTAACCATTTTTTGAAGGGTTTGAAGAATCTTGGCGGAAAGACTCTGTACAGATTGTATGAATTTCGTACGGCTCTGTACAATGCTTACATCGGCATTGTACCTCCCTGCATCATTAGGAATTCTATGTGTATTATCTACTGGGTAATAAATTTATTTGGTTCTAAAAATAAATCATTGTAAATTTTTAAAAAAAAATCAAATAAAAAAATTTTGGGTACCTTGGGTACCGACAGACCTGCAAAGGCTGTTAGCCTCGTACCAAGAGGGTACGTAGGTAGTAGGTACCCATAGGGCCCCAAGCCCCTTAGAGACTGCACTTAAAAGGCCGTGGTCCCCCCTTTGCTACGCAAACCCCTAATTAAAGGGGTGGGATGAGGCTCAGCTCCCCAAAACAAAAAGAAAAAAACATTTTTTTAATATTTTTATTTTTATTTTAAAAAAAACAAAAAATTTCCTTTAAAACTGCATCTCTACCTGCATTTTTTCTGCCCTCCGTACTGCTGCACCACTATCTTGGCCTTCATGCAATTTTTTAGGTGACTTGCCACATTTGGTGGTATATTTGGCAGTTACACCAATTTTAGAGAAGGTTCAAAATTAGCAAGATTTTTTCTAAATTTGGTGGACATCTAAACTACCTGGCAAACTTATGTTTTGGCAAGTCTCCAGATTTAGCAAGATTTTGCCAAATTTGGTGGGGTTGTTTTTTTCACAAATTGGGCACCCCTCTTTGTTGGAGTTTTGCATCTTGCACCCGATCTTCAGACGATTCGTTCTCAGTCATACAGAGGTGTTTTCATTGCAATTTTTTTATATTTGGGGCAGAATTTTGCAACCTTCGCAATGGTTTAATTAGTTTTTGCTCGAGTGATCTATTTTTTTCCAGAAAATTAGTTTTTTCAGCAGATTTGAAGGATTGTTTTTGTTTTTTTGAACTTCAAACAATTGTAACTTTCACATAAGACCTCAGATCGAGGTGGCTCTGTTTTTTAAAGTTGATATTTTTCAAGCACTACATATTGGTGCTATTTTGAGGTTTTAATTTTGAGATTAGTTTGTACTTTCAATATTTGAGTCCAATTTTGGACATTGTAAAACTCCAATAATAATTCCAACATTGTAAACGCACTAAAATATAAAGTGCCACCATCATATTTTTCTGGGGGGGATCATTGATTGAGTAAATTGGGGGGTGATCTTGTGGTGTTTTGATTGCTTTCATTTCTTTTGCTATGTGTTAGTACAATGGGGAAAACTCAAATTGAACTCCTAACTCCATATAATTATGAATCATGGAAAAAATCAATATGGAATTATCTAAGGGAAAAAGGTTGTGCAGGGTATGTAAAAGAATCCATTCCTAAACCTACTAATGCTAATGCTAAGGCAACATGGGAGATCAATCATGAGAGAGATCTTGGTTACATTTGTTCACTAGTCTCTTCTAATTTACAATTTCATCTTGAATCATGCAAGACACCTAAGGAGGCTTGGGAGACTCTTGAAAAATTGTATGGTAAAATTGATAAGATTAGGGTTTATCAGATTGATAATTGTTTGACGAATCTTGATCCAAAAAGTTCCAACCACATCCAAGACTATATCTCCAAGATTAAGCAACTAAGAACACAGCTAAAGGATTGCAAGATTACTAAGGAGGATTTAAAGTTGATTTTCAATGTGTTATCCAAGCTTGGTCCTGAGTATTCCGTTTTTGTTTCTAGCTTTCACACCAATAGGATTTCCATGGGAGCTACATATGTTGAGCCTACTTTTGATGCATTTTCAGAAATTCTAATCCAAGAGGAGGTGAAGTTGATTCAAATGGGTCTCATCAAGACTTCCAAGTCACAAGCATTGGTGGCTAGTGAGCCTAAGGTACAAAAAGAATTAGGAAATCTTGATCAGAAACAAAAGAAGAAAAAGAACAAGCCACATAAAGAATTTGATCCTCTTCCTCAAAAGGGGAATCATCTAAAAAGGAGAAGCCCACATGTGCATATTGCAAGAAATTTGGACATGATGAACATCAATGATATTTAAAACAAATAGATGAGCTGAAGTATCTTTTAACAAAGAATAAAATCAATTTACCTTCAACTATTTCAAAGGATTCATCCTCTTCTTCTAAACCAAATTCAGAGAAACAAAAGGGGAAAGCACTTGTTGCCATTGCAAATTTTGTGTCAGGGAGATGGATTCTTGATTCTAGAGCTTCACATCACATGGCTTCATCACAGAGTATGTTCTCTTCATTTGAGACTTGTTTGTCACCAAACATATTGATGGCTAACAACATATATATGGGTGTTTGTGGGAAAGGATCTATTGACATAGACGAAGGATCATTCAATGATGTCCTTTGTGTTCCTTTATTGTCAACAAATATCCTTTCTATCTATTAGATCACACATGGTGGGGAAGGAGAGTTCACACCAAATTTTGTGATTATTCAGGATTTGCATAGCAAAGATATTCTATCAATTGGGGAGACAAATCATCAATCTCAAGTATACACCTTCTCACATTTTGCCTCTATTGTTCCTTCAATTGATGTACACACTCAAGCATCTAGTGTGAACACCTTTGAGGAGATTTAATATCGTCAACTGAGGTTCTAGAGACATGTGTTGATATTCCATCTCCTACATCAACTATTGTTTCTAATGATAATGTTACTACTACATCCATGGCTCCTATTGATTCAAAGCAGCGGAACATTCAGCGTCTTCCAGACACAGCTACTTGGGATGAGTACTTGATAGACATTTCAAGTTTGTTTTGCGAGTCCTATCTTGCAGATTTGGAGGACACAATTGAGTGCGTACATCTTCTCTTTGATGAAGTTGCTTTGTCTTCTTCAAATGTTGAGGGGGAACCTTTTGACCCTCTTGTTCTTTACCCACACGATCATTCCTCACAGTTTGAAATGACTGTGGCTACTATTGAGCAACATTTGGAGGAGGCCCCTTTATCTTCAGAGAAGATATCTTTGTCTTCAAATTTTGTTCTACATCCATCTCAACTAAGTTCTAGATTGTCATCTTTTGCAATGTGGCCTAGAACACCTGATTTGATGGTGACAACTTTCAACATCGGCATGGGGACACCTAAGCAAAGTTCAGAGACATCATACATTTTCATCATTCTTCTTACATATTCCTTTTAGGAATGGGAAGCTATCCTGCGTACATCCTTGGTTTCCTTTCTTCCTAAGGGGAGGAATATTGTTCGGCGATCTTGGATCATCCTTAGCTTTCTATGTCGAGCATTCACCAACAATACAGGAGATTCTACATTGAGGGGCTACATTGTCTCTCTTCTTCTCTCTTGGGGGGAGTTTTGTCCTACGGGTTTTCTCTTTCTCATCTTTTGCGAGGTTTCATCATTGTACATGGGTACCTAGCATGGCCTTGTAGCCGAGACCCATCGTTTCATCTTTGCATCCTTTCACCCACCTAAGCTATACTTAAGGTGGGGGTGTTAGTGTAAATTTTTTAATATTTTATTTTCCTACACATTATTAAGCATACTTAGGTTATAGTAGACATGGTTTATGTGAAGACACATGGCGTAATCCATCAATTACATGTGTCACTCTCACCCACACATGGGTGGTTGAGTCTCACGCTCTCTTTTGGCCTTTTATGCCACCTCACATAACCACTATCTTGTCTCCTTCTAAGTAGGTTATGCCACATGTTTGGCATTTTCCAAGTAGGTATAACTCCCACCTAATTTGGTTATTTGGGAGTTATTACCCCTCTTGGAATTATATGCGCACATTATGCTATGTAATCAACACTCACCTCTCCCTTCTAGCCGGTTCAGATGAGTTCATATCAGCTCAGTCAATGCAAGGGAGTGTTGATTCATATTGTATCATTTTGAGTGTGATAATATCATTATTCTGTTATTGCACCATATTCCAGCAATTCATCCTCTTGTTGCTCTCGTGTAAAAGGCTAATCTTGGTTTTGTAGGTGATCCTAGAAGCTCAAGTCTATTGGTGCCTCTTACAAGCCTATCTTTATTTTCAAAATAGGGATATAAAAATATGTTAATAAAGGACATTGTTTAGGGAAATAGAAGTAACAAAAAATAATAATAAATAATAGTGTATTTGGGCATGGACTTTTAGAAGGTGTTATAACACCCAACAAACTTGGCAACTTCATGATAGATTCTATGACAGCTCATTAATGAAGAGTTATAATTTAGCACTCATAACAAAGTGGGGGCTACTTTGGGTAAAAAATCTCATTAAATAGAACATTGGAATTTGTGCCCTACTAGTGTTATATATTGAGGTGCTTGGTTCAATTATCTATTCAAAGATGAAAGCCTTTGTTTTATTTTCCATGAAGTATTTGTATTTGGAGCAGCAACAAATTCCAATAGCAAATTTTATTCATATTTATACGTTGTCTATTTATGATATTCTAGCATATTTGAATAAATTTATTCAGCTCCAGAATATTTGTATTGTTCATGCAATCTATTGCTACATCTTTCAAGCATTATTTTTTATTTGAATAACATATATAAAAATCATTACTCATCAACCATATGCTCTCACCTGGCCGTCACAAGATTTTGGTAATCAAAAGGTGATCATTAATAATATTTACTCACCATACACTCTCATCTCACCCTCATGAGTCCTTGGTGATCATAAAGAGGTAAATATTTTACATTAAAATTTGTTAGGGTCATTAAAAACACGATATTCAGTGCCACACTTCCATATGTAAACTTCTAAACTCAACAACCATCCTCAACTGCATAGTTTGACATTGCTTATCCATATGAGCTCAATACTGAATAATTAGAAAAAATGACATTCTAATAAAAGGAACCATTATAATGTTTTTGATATAAAAAGCAGCAAAACTAGGGTGCTGTCCCTTTAATACAAGGCCCTGCGGGCGATCATCAATGGAATAACAACATCAGCACATTAACAGCAAACAAAACTCCGAACCAGACACCCTAACCATTCCATATCAAAAACCACATCTAAGAGCAAGCCATCGATAAGCAAATATTTTTAAACACATCATTTCTTAAAATAGTCTAAATAGAAGAAGATAGCTCAAGGATAGCTTGGCAACAGCTCTAGTCATCCAAAATTATGCCAGCATTGGCTAAAGCATCTACAACTTTATTTCCTTCATGAAACACATGTTTGATTGACACTTGTTCAAAATTTTGGAACATCTATCTTCTCTTTAGAATGTAGTCACATATTCTTCAGGAAGGAACAAAATTACCGTTGATTAAACCAATTATAATTTTCGATTCTCCATCTATTTGAATGTTTTGGATTCCTCCTAGATAAATCCTCTTTACACCTCACCTAGCAGCAATGACTTCTTCTTCATTATTAGTTTCTTAGTCAATAGAAGAAGCATAGGCCTCAAAACTATTACCTTTGTCATCTCTTAAAATACCCCTGGCTGCAGCAAAACCTGGATTTCCTTTTGACACCCCAGCAAAATTCAACTTAATCCAATCCCTATGTGGGTATTTCCAAAAAATATTTTTCTGATATAAACTTTTTTTAAATCAACGTTGAAGAGTTCTTTAGAAATACCGCACTTTCTGATAATCCTTATTTCTTGATCTGAAGGAAAAGATTTAGGCTTTTTAATGGCAGCTATATTCACATTCTCAAATAAAACATAGCAAATAGAGTGGAATAGCTCTTGAGGGATCCTACTTTTGTCGCTTTAAATACAAGTGTTCCTTTCCTTGCAAATACCCCACCCACATGTGGGGGAATTTGAGACCATACTTCATTCACAGTAGAATACTTAAAAGGAGAATTTCAACTATCAATAATGGTTATCAAATTAACAGGCATTATCTAGTTAATCTTAAGTTCAACAAAAACCTCCTCCCAAATTGCTCGAGTAACTACACTGAAAAAACAATTGATTCACACTCTCTTCCAATGAGTAACATAAGGAGCATTTGTTTTGGAACTGGAAATCTCTATTCAAAATTTTATCCTCAGTATAGAATCTTGTTATGAAGAGAAGTCCACTAAAAGAAATTGATTTTTGGAATAAATCTTGAGTTCCAAATTCCATTTCATCTTAATTCATAAATAGCATAATAATTAAGCAAAGAATAACCAGAGGCCACAGTATAACTACCAGAGAAATAGGAGCCTAGTAAACATCATCTTATCTTTCTTGATTTGTTAAGTGAAAAGAGTTAAGGAATTTCTGGAAATCCCTTACTATATTGTACAATCCATTATCCATGACAGGAAAAGTAGCATGTTGTTATAATAATTGTTCTTTGATTGTTTCATATCCTAATCCAAATGTATTCTTTGTGCAGGTACTTTTTAATAACTAAATAACATTGCCCCAGCTTCCTTTTATTAACACCATATCCCTTGCATGCCCCATCCAATTCTGTCATTTCCTTCCAAACAAAATAAGTATAAGGAGCGTCATTAAAGAAGTAGTTTGTGACTAACTCAAAACAAAAGTGACAACAATATTGTAGCGTCGTAAATTGTCACCCTTGACAATTTCACACTATTTTTTGCTCCCCTTTAAGTTATTGGGCCTAATTGAGCACTTAATTTCCTAAATTATGCATTCTACAGCTTATTTTAAACATTTTCCGACAATTTGCAAGCATAAAACAAATGCTCTCATTTAATACTTTGTCCCCAACACTTTAATTTTTGGAAAAAGGGGTTGGGACACTAGCACCTAGGGCGCCTATGTCGCCCCATTTTGGCTCCAAATTCAAATATGTCGATTTCGGCATTTTATTATTTGAAATTCAAATGTATAAAGTCGGTTGTTGGGATTTAATTTTCAAGAAATTAGAATAATAGCATATAGATACCTAGTTATTGCATCATTTGAACATTAACAAGAAATATCTAGCATTAAGAGGCAATTTTAGAGATTAAGAGCATTATTTAGCAAGTTGAGAGCAGCCATTAAAGGATTTATTGCAGCAATTCAAAATCCAACATCATGTCAAAATGTATGTGAGTGTGTTTATGTTTATGTTTTCATATTGTTTGTGAAGGCTAATATTTGTAGGTCTCTAAGCAATTCAAGCCATTCAAGCAATCAAGCAAGCAAGATCAAGACCTTGAGGAGATGTGTACGATTTCAGTCCTTCAAGGAAGCCATTGAAGGGTGGTGAGTTGCAACACTTTGTGGATTCATCATTCCTTCCTATCATTTATACATTTATCATTGACATTGCCATTGTGGAAGTGGAAACACTAACACGGAGTTTGACTAAGGCAAGCCCCTGAATAGCACAACCTTTCTTCTCTCTTTGAATGTGCAAGTTTCAGGTTTGAAGAAGATTGAAGGAAGATTGAAGATAAATTATTTGTTGTTGCAATTGAAACCCTACACCTTGACAACTCATGGAAACTCACTTACAGAAATATCCGATAGTGATCCGATAAGTTTGCAAACGGGAAACGGAAGTTCAGATCTGACATCAAAGGACTGCGAAAACAGATCTGAGTTTTCCCTACTAAGACAGTGGCCCCTGGGGCATCTATGTCCTCAGCTTTCAGCTCCAGATTTGAATCACAGGTGCACAATGTCCTGTCCTTTCCGTTTCTACTGCTTGATTTTGTTTGTGATTTATCAGATCTTATGTATTCACATCAAAACTATAATTTGCATCATTAGGTCAATAGAGTTATTGCATTTCATCCTTGGGACATTTCCAGATTTGGTTAAGGGCTGGTTGACTCACCTATCAAGCTGTAAGTCAATCACATACCTTGTCCAAATCCAATCAATCCCCCATTCCATCTTTGCATTTCCAATCCATCCCGCTCCCCTCCAAATGAACATTTAGGAAAGGTGTCAAACCCTACGGTGAAAACTTAAAGGTTTCCCTTTCCCTACGTTTCGAATATATCCAAGTAGAACAGGCAGTAAGAAGGCATGTAGAACAGTTGCACCTAACAAGACCAGTACTATCAGTGTTGTGCCACATAGAATATTGAGAGCTAGAAGTTTATAGTGTGACCATATGCGTAGGAAGATACTTAAGTTGGTGGTGAAGAGGGCATAAGGCATGGAGTACTGTTACTGTATAGAAGGATGACAACATAAAATTCATGTTTGAATTCTGTCAAATATGAAGTCAAATTTTAAATAAGTTGTTAGAGCTTTGTCAACCATAAAGTATTGAGATGGGTTATCAGGTCCAATTTCCAATTGTGGTGATTGATGGTAGGTGTTAGATGTCATGAAGCCCCCGAGGTAAGCTAGAATTGAAATATGCTAACCAATTTTTTCGATGAATTAACACACATAACTAGCACTTAATCAACTCGGTTAGCGTTAGCTCCAAAAGAAAACTGAACTTGAAAATGAACTCACACCAAGAATGCACACTCAACCCCAATGAGGGATAGGTGTTGTCATATGGCGGAGGAGCTAAATGAAAATACTTGAAAGAAAACTACTCAACGTCAAGAATGTGCACTCAAGATCCCACTGAGGGCAAGGTGCTAACATATGACAGAGTGTTGAATTGAAAACTAGAAACTGATAGGCGGATTACCAGCCATGAAGAGCATTTCCACACTACCAGAAACAATCCAGAAACAATCACCAAAGACTCCAGATTATTTAGCACAAATCCCAATGCTCTTCTAAATGGTACGGCCTCCTTGAAAAATCGATTTTGCAAGATAAAATCAGAAACTTGGAATTAAATTCCAATTTTTTGTGGAAGGGGTTGCCTTGAACCAAGAATTGATTTGCCAAAATACCCATAACAGAATTAAAATCACTCCAAGAGATATAATCAAAAACCAGCTTCAGCTGTAGATGAAACAGTAAACCAAAACTGTAAAAATACTTCAGAAATTCTTCAATCTTGATGCTCAATCTGCTAGTCTGATTTGAGAAGCAGAAATAATCCAACTAGGTGTTGTATTTCAAACACGAAATTGGTAAGAGGCTAGGAGGCAGCTTCCTCGAAGCAAAATGTCCATTGTCATTTTGACAGCATAACAGTATGATAATTTCATGGATGCCAAATGCTAGAGAAAAGACTTCATTTTATAGAAAGCTGAGAAACTCTTCACAATCCCAGAAAGTACGCCAAAGGACACCTCTTGGAATTCTTTTCAATTATTCAAAATATAAACTCCACAAAAGGTGGCGTCCAATTTCAAGGTGAGGAAATATTTTACTAAATGAAAATTAAACTCTTAATGAGGGCGTACCCTTCATGGCCCACTTTTAAAACAACTTTAAGTTATCTCCTTAGGCCAAGGGGGTCAACAGAGAATTAACACATAATGCCTTTAATCAAATATTTTTCACCAAATAAAGCTTTCTGAAGACCAAGCCTGAATAATAACAACTGCTCCAGCTGAGAAAGACTGAGAATAGTCAACTGCAACTGCCAAAAACTAGTATTTACTATAAATAGTAAATAACATGAAATGCCACAAACTCCAAGCCAAGAAACCCTAATTTCACCTCATTCCAATCTACGGGTTCCGGAATAGACTGATGAACTGCAAGGCTAATCACTAATGAGAAGGGGACATTACAGGAATGCCTCAAGTGGAGACAAATCGATGTTCCCAAAATTTGGGAAAAATGAGCAACACCCCCAGATTGGCTCCTAGAAGAAAGAAAATTGCCACAGGGACATCAATGGAAAGATCTCATATGGTAGGGTTCTGCATGGGGACAATTTATCCTCATCAATAGGTTCTCAAAATGTAGAAGACATCTGGAGCAACATAGAAGGGCAGAGGCTGGGTCCACGTAAGATTCTTAAAAAGATGAGATTATACAAGCAAGAAGCTTGCTACAGGTTTTCAGTTAGAACATCCTTGAAGAAAGGAAATTCTAATCTCATGAAGTTAGTAATAACAGAATTTCAGCTCAGACTATGCATGGAAACTCATAAAGGTAAAGAGGTACCTTGTTGTGGGCAATGCCTGCAGAGCAGGTGAACTGAGTTTCAGACAAAACTTGCATCCGAAGCTCTGCAACAATTATTGCTCCACACACCAACATCCTATCCCTGTGGTCTGCGTTATTCCTGCATAGCCAGCTTTTCACCATTTCTTTTGTATCTTCAGCATCCTAGAAACAAAACTCATCCAATGTCAGAATCTATTTGCATTACAGTCAATGAAATTCCAAAGACCATACAGCAGTTGTCTTAATTTCATCAATCAATTTTTCTGTAGAGAGAAGCATACATATTGCTCAAGTCAAAGCTTGCTTCACATCCATTGCATTATTGTTAGCAACAAATAAAGCATAAAGAGATACATCACATTGAAACTGCATAGAAATGGCTACATCAAGCACTTCCTAGAAAAAATGCTCCGACTGTAATCTTTTATTGACATATAAGAGAATAGCACCATAACAGAAAACAAGCTTTAGTCTAAACAATTAGAAATACACTAACCTTAGAAAGGCCCAGAATGTGTGTTCTAAGAACCTCATCTGAAAACAATTCAGTTGATTCAGGTGGTTGTTCTGACATCAATGCAGCAGCTGCATCGGTAATGTCAAGATATACCTCATCTATAGATGCACGCTCACATCTTCCCTTTCTTGCCAGCACAGAAACTACCTACAGAATTCTACAAGGTTACTAAAGGTGTCAAGATGAATCAAAAAGCAAAATGTTTACACAAATTAAATCGCTGCAATATGACACTATGCTCTCAGTTAGCTAACCTCGGATCCTGCTTCACGATACAAAGTCAAGTCAGCTTTTCCCCGGGCTACTGGAACCTGGACTAGCTGAATATCTGGACATGCTTTTTTGGCTTCATCTCCCCGCATTGAACTGATCAGAAAAAGAAAAATCATCTTTCATTTCTCAAATTCGTCAATCATTCTTCGCAAGAGATAGAGTTAAGCATATTCACACTTACCGTTTAACACCAAAGGCACGAGCCTCGTAACCCACAGCGATCAAGCCTCCTCCCTTCCAAGAATTATACTGTACAACTGCTGTAGGTTTCCCACGTAATTCTGGCCTCTTCCTCTGCTCTACTGCAAGGAAAAGAGTCCCCACTCATTTGTTACTAACTTGCATGTTTGGCAGACATGTTATTATGCAAAATTAAGTCAATACAGAAATCGCATACTCAGTAAAAAGGCAGAGAATAACCACTAAAGGACAGTGTTATTTCTTAGGACATGCATTATTGAACAAAATAATTGGATTGCATAATGTATTTTATTATCCTCAATTAAAACAAAAAAAAAAAATTGGTGAGTAATTAGATTGCCATAAAACAAATAAAGCTGAAACATATTGTTTATCAAATTTGGGATAATCCTTAATCTGTCACTTTTCAAAGATGAAAACCGCTTTATAGTAATATAACTCATATTGAAACACACTAGATCAACAAAAGCAGCAATTGTGGCAAAAATCATCTATTGAACACCATAATATATCAAAATAGAACAAGTAGGAATCATAATGTTAGCTTCTTCTGCTTACAGAATATCTCTAATTGCCTTAAAATTTATCAAATGGAACTCCAGACCAACTTCTTGTTATTCATTGCAAAAGTCAACTGAAGCTATAACAGACAGATGTGATCTCCTAATACTTGAAAAGTACCAAGCCTCTCTTGATTTTCAGAAATGGATACTCAGAATGCACGTGGTAGTAATTGCTAATGACTTGTAGAAAGAAAGAAATTATAGAAATGTCCACAAATGACCAAAAATAGGTCAACTGGACTCAAAGAGTAATTCAATTATAATAGAAAAGTACTATGGTAAATGTAGGGTAACTGAATTCTGTCTTTGCTACTTACTACAGGCACTTATAACAAAACATTAGAAATATTGATGCTACACAACCAGTATTCTGCAGCTGACCATAGTCACTTTGACAGAATATTACAACCAAAGCCTTTTTTTGTCTGATATGTCACATTGCTTTTGCTGAGCACTCACATTCTAACAGTAGAGTTCAATTGTCAAGCAAAACTAGAATTTTGCCATCATTAGTTTCTAGAGTTTTTTCATCAGTTTTATGTTCTTGAGCTTTATACTTGGCACTTAAATTTGTCATTGAAACCCCCAATGATGATTCAATTCCTACCTAATGGAAAACAACAGAAGTGGGTAAGAGGTACAGGAAAAGCTGACAACTTCCCTCCACATTTGAGAGGGGCGGATCTTGTCATGTCCCCGAGATTGCAACACTAAAGTATAAAGTGTTGAAATGCAAATAAATAAATATAACAATATAAATATTAAAAATATAAATATAAATATTAACAAGTTAAATATTATTATAATTATAATCATTATAATATAATACTATAAATATTGAAATATATATATATATATATAACTAATATAAAAATAAACATATAATATATTAATATAAAATTGTTAAACAACAGCAATTATGAGAAGGCAGTGATTGATATGGTATTAAAACAGAGTAATATTAATAAACTGAGGCAGCATTATAAAAGAGTACATATTGGGAGGGCAGCGATTACATTATGTAGCAATTACCTATATGAGTAGCAAGAATATAATGCAGACTTTAATTTAATTAAAGAAACAGTAATTGTGGTATTAACAGCCATTAAGGGCAGCGCTGGGTTTGAAGGGATATGTCCCTTAAAAAGATAAGTGAAAGAAGGTGACTCTTCCTCAATAAGATATAAAAGGAGAAACATGTCAAATGGGGAGAGACACCAATGAAGTGAATGTGATCTGGAAAAAAATATGAAAGATGGAATGAATAAAAATGAAATAGAAAAATGAATGGAAAATCTGGATAATGCAACAGATTGAAAAAAAGGAATAAATCCATTGGATTAAAATATTATTAGCAGGAAGTAAGTTTAAAAATAATTATAAATATTATATATATATACGGTTATGCCCCTTATATGGAATGTTAGGGGCCCTAACAAGAGGCAACTGGTGAAATGCCAGTTGGAAGTCCAAAGATCAGATATTGTGCTTCTTCAAGAGATGAAACTTGAAGGTGGCAAAAAGGAAAGTTTCATCAAATCTTGTAAAAAATGGAAGGGCAATTTTGTCGATGCAGCAGGGGCATCAGGGGGTCTAGCAGCCTTGTGGAACCCTTCAAATATTGAAGTGACAACGGTTGCATCAAATTTCAACTGGATGAAAATGGAGGTATAGTTATTATCCCCAAATTTTGTATTTACAATTTTTAATGTCTATGGCCCCACGAAAACAGAAGAAAGGTTCAAGTTTGGAATGAAATAAGCACGGTTCTAACAAAAAACAAGGTGATTTTGGACGGGGATTTCAATGCAATTCTAGATTTAAGTGAAAAAATATGGGGGTGTAGGCGGGTGGCACAAACCCAAAGAGATCTTGTAAATTTCATTGATGCAAACAATTTGGTAGATATAAAAACAGCAAATGGCATCATTACTTGGACCAACCATAGGAAGGGGTTTACAAATATTGCAGAGAGGCTTGATAGATACCTAGTCTTGGAGAATTGGCTACAAAAAATCATCCCCCTGAAGGCAATGATCAGACCAATCTTCATATCGGACCACTTTCCTGTCGAATTGTCTCTATGTTTAAATGCAAAACCTGCAAAGGGCCAATTTAGATTCAAGAAAATGTGGCTTCGACATGAGGGGCTGCTAGAACTGATGAAGGAATGGTGGAGCGAACTGGTGCAAGAATGCGGAACAAAGATGTTTTTGTTCCATAAGAAACTGTCAAAGATGAAAGGAAGACTTGAGGATTGGAACATAAAAGTTTTTAAAAACATCTTTGAAGAAAAATCTAGGCTAGAGGCAAAGTTGGGCAATCTCAGTGAAAAAGTTCTAAAGGACGGAATGCAGTGGGATGAATTTGAAGCAGAGAAAAAGTCAATGGCAGAATATAACAAGATCTTGGCCCGGGAAGAAGTTTATTGGAAAACCAAGTGGAGGGAGAATTGGCTTGATCAAGGTGATTTGAACACAAGGTTTTTTCACAACCCAAATAAGATAAAGCGAAGCTGGAATAGGATAACACAAGTAAAAGATGCAGAAGGCAATGTTGTCATGGAGGAAGAACAAATTCAAAGACTAGGAGTTGAGTATTTTGAAAAATTGCTAGTGGGGCAAGATATGGCGGATTCGTTGAGCCACAGCATATTGGGAAACATGATCAGCGTGGTGTTTGTGGAGGACAATGAAATGTTATCTGGACACAATACGAAAGTGGAGGTAAAGGTGGCAACATTTTAGATGAAGCCAAAAAAATCCCCAAGGCCAGACGGCTTCAATGCACTATTTTACCAGACCTGCTAGAAGTTTATGGGTGAAGAAATAACAGCAATGGTGGAGTCTCGAAGGAAAGGAATAATATCATAGTTCCACAGGGACGCGTCCCCCCCGAAAAATGGGCCGTCTCGGAGACGGGGACGTTTCCGAGACGCGGAGACGTCAGGGAAACGTCCCCCCGCCGTCCCCCCGCCGCCTCCCCGCCCCTCCGCCGTCTCCTGAACGTTTCCCTGAAAAGGAGACTTCGTGGCGTCTCGGAGTCTTCTGGGCGTCTCCACTCGGAGTCTTCTGGGCGTCTCCAAGACTCCAAGTTTCCCACGTCCCCTATAAAATAATGAATTTTTAAAGAAAATTAAAAATTTACATAGTTTAGGTTATAACTTATAAATGAATATATTTTTTACATGAGCTGAGCAATTTTCATTTTCATTTTTCACTGTGGCGACTGGCAAAGACTGAGAATAGGAGCCAAAACTGATTCCACTGCAAGTCTGCAAGTCTTAACCTTCAAGCGAATTTTTGCTAACCAGGTAGGTTTCAGATTTCCGTTTTTTTGTAGCATTTTTATTTTATAAACGCCAAGCATTTGAAATTTCAATGGACGCCTCAAAGAGGCCACGACATCGGGGACCAAAAATAAAAAATTAAATTAAATTTTTTTCAAAGTTTCATATGAATTTCTGTCGAATTGTCTCTATGTTTAAATGCAAAACCGCAAGGAAGCCAATGACAAAATTAGAATGAATAAAATTAAAATGTCAAGAATTCAATGCTTCCACATTTTTTCATTCTATCAAACAGTCCACATGCCTTGCCTGTGCTTCCACATTGAGGCATAATAAATAATAATAAATAAAAATTAAAAATTAAAAAAAAATTGAACAATCAAACAGTTCAAACTTCACATGCCTTGCCTGTGCTTCCACATTTTCATTTTGATTTCAGACTTCAGTCGTCAAACAATTCACATGCCTTGCCAAGCCAGTTAATTTTATAGGTTTGATTTTTAATTTTTTTTTGTTTACATCATAAGTCTGATTATTTTTTATTTTTTAACATTGTTTTTGCAGCATAATCATCATAATGAGTTCACACAACATAAGTGATGATGAACCAGACATTCAAAGTGCAAATGATTCATCAGATGATCATGATCCTGACTTTCAAATAGGAGGGGAGGCTGAGGGTGAAGTTGAACCACAAGAACAACATGGCTCAGCCTCAAATACTCAAACTACCACAAGTTCCATTGGTAGTAAAGTTAATAGCTGCCCTTCAGAACTCCTTCAAGAATGGGCCAAGGGCCCCTTTGATCCAAAAAAACCTTTAAAACAATTTGCATCCAAGATAGCAGCAAAGCCTGGCAACTGGGGCACTAGATTATGGAAGTGTCACATGTGTAAGCTTACATGGTTTGGCAGCATTACAAGAACTAATGCACATTTTCTTCTTGTTCGAGGCAAAGGTGTAGATGTATGCAAAGTTGTGGCAAATAATTTGAAGTACAGGGCTGAAATTTTAAAATTATGGGGTTGTAATGAGGATGAAGTGCCTACATCTGCTACATTGCAACATAAAAGTACATGGGTGATCATATTTCAGCAGTGTCTACTTCTACTTTGCAGAGTCAAAGGCCACCAAATCCGTTCAGTTCAAGTTTAGCAGAGCCTAGGGGGAAACGTAAGAGGGCATCTTCACAACCTATAGCAAGTTTATTAAATGTGCAGGCAAAGGATGAGGCAGATGATGCCATTGGCAAATTCTTCTTTGCCAATGGCATTCCATTCCACGTGGCTCGCTCTCCTTATTATAAGGAAGCTGTGTCAAAAATAATAAGGGCAGGACAATCATATGTGCCACCAGGGGAGAATAAATTGAGGACAACAATCTTGGATCAAAACTATTCCAAGATTAATATTTTGATGGAGAAGATGAAGAGAACCTGGGTCACAAGTGGATGCAGCATAGTCATGGATGGGTGGACGGACATTAGGCATCGTCCACTCATCAATATCATCGTCACATCTGTAGCGGGCCCTTATTTCCTTAGGGCTATTGATTGTTCAGGGCATAGCAAGGATGCCCATTATCAGTTTCAGATCCTCAAGGATGCTGTAGAGGAGGTTGGGCCACAAAATGTGGTGCAGGTAGTGACAGATGCGGCCCATGTGTGCAGAGCTGCAGGGAGGTTGATTGAGGCAACCTATAGACATATTTTCTGGACTCCTTGTTGTGTGCATGCTATGAATAATGCACTTAAGGACATGGGTAAAATCAGCTGGATCAAATCTATTGTCAGTGATGCTAGAGATGTGCAGATGTTTATCTGCAACCATCATCATTCACATGCACTTTTCAGGTCCTTCTCCAAGAAGGAATTCCTGAAGCTGTAGAGACTCGATATGCATCATACTTTATTCTCTTGGAGAGGATGCTTGAGTTGCAAGAGCCATTGCAACTAATGGTAATGACAGCAGAATGGAACAGATGGCCTGAGTCGAAGACACAGCAGGGATTGAGGGTTAAGGAGGTGGTGAAGAATGATGTTTTTTGGGCTGATGCCAAATATATTGTCTCCATCATTGAGCCTGTCTTCAAAGTTATTAGATTTGGGGATTCTAATGCACCTTCCCTTGGAGAGGTATACGAGTGCATTGATTCCATGCTTGATCAAATGAAGGCTAAAGTGCGAGAGAAGGACCCCACAATGCAATTTTACACTGAGCATATTTATCCAATCATTCAGCATAGATGGGAGAAACTCAACACTCCCTTACACATGGCTGCCTACGCATTGAACCCAAAGTGGTATGTGCCACGTCCCGGTAGAGTGACACCTATTGAGGATGTTGAGGTGAAGGAAGGGTTCATGAAGGCCATTGACAAAATTTATGATCCTATAGAGGCCAGCTTGCTTCGTACTGAGTGGACAAAATTTGCTACTCTTTGGGGATATTCAGAGGCAGCCAAAGTAGATTTGGAGACTATGTCACAGGAGGACCCCAAGTTGTGGTGGACTATGCATGGGCCTAGATCTTTGATTACTACTCTAGCCATTCGTTTGCTGTCCCAGGTTTCTAGTTCTTCTGCTTCTGAGAGGAACTGGTCCACTTATAACTTCATCCACTCTGTTAAGAGGAACAGGCTCACTTCTAGGAGGGCAGAGAAGCTTGTGGCTGTCCATAGTGCCTTACGTCTCATTGATCGCAGCACAACTACATACAAGGAGAGTCCAGCAGCCAGATGGGATGTAGAGCCAGAAGAGCCAGCACAGATAGATGAGGATGCTACACAGATAGGGCTGGTTGGTATTGGTTTAGATGAGCTTGAGCATTTGGGGTCCTCGTCCGATGGTTCCGATGATGAGGAGATTGGCATGGAGCTTGGAGTTGGAGATGATTAGATCATTAGAGGCATCATGCTATTTAGCTATTTAGTAATTTTAGTCTATTTTGTTTTTGAAGTTTGAAGTTTGAACACTGTTGTGTTGATAACTTGATACTTGATTGTAATTATGAATCATGACTATGAAATTTTGAAATTCAAATTATGAAACAACTAGTTCTCATTCCAATCACAATGTCTATTAAAATTTAAAATTTAAGTTACAACTTACAAGTTACAAGTATATTTTCATTTTAATTTTCATTGTTTCAATGTTCACTAGTTCAATGAAATCATTGCAATGTGTTTAAAGTTTTAAACTCTAAAATTTACTTATTCCTTAGGCTTTTACAGTTATACATCTTTTTATAACTAATTTTTCAAGTACTATATGTATTTCAGCGCACCGCCCCCCCGCCGCCCCCCCGCCGCCGTCCCCCCGCCGTCCCCTCCCCGTCCCCAAATTTAGGTCCCCCGCCCCCGCGCCCCCGAGACCCGTCCCTTGCCGTCCCCCCGTCCCCGTCCCCGAGACTTGGTGGAACTATGAATAATATTGAAAGACTTCAACAATACCAATATCGCCTTGATCCCAAAGAAAGACATGTGTGAGGACTTTTCGGACTTAAGCCAATTTCCTTATGCAACTCAGTTTATAAGATAATCACAAAGGTGGCGGCGAACAGACTAAAAAAGATCCTGCCAAGGTTAATCACAAAGGAGCAGAGCGGGTTTGTGTTGGGCAGGGGTATAATGGATGGCATAGTGATAGCTCACGAAGTGATGCACTCATTAAAGTCATCAAACCAAGGTGGTATGATTGTTAAATTGGATCTAAGTAAAGCGTATGACAGGGTCCAATGGCATTTTTTGGTAAAAGTCATGGAAAAAATGGGCTTTAAGGACAAATGGTTGAAATGGATCTTCAGTTGCATTTCCTCACCGAGATACTCGGTGCTCATTAATGTAGTCCCTTATGGTTTTTTTCAAGGAGCTAGAGGCCTTCGCGAGGGTGATCCAATCTCTCCATTTCTTTTTGTCATCCTGGTTGATGCCTTCAGTAGGTATATTGCAAATCTATGCAGGATCCAAAGATGGAAAGGTATCAAAGTAATCTTATGTTACACGAGGACGCGTCCCCCCGCACAAACCCTACGTCCCCATCCCCTATGGCATTTCAAGGACAGGGGACGGCAAGGGACATCCCCCAAGCGTCCCCCCTAATTTTTGAAAACTGGGAAACGCATCCCCAAAAAAGGGGACGCCTAGGCATCCCCAAAACGGCCAGGGGACTGCTAGGAGTCCCCCAACTGTATCGGGGACGCCCAGGAGTCCCCCAACTGTATCGGGGACGCCCAGGAGTCCCCCTTTCGTCAAAGTAAAAAATGTTTTGATTTTTGGCAAATTAAATAAAAATTGCTTGATAAATATTAAATATTTCATTATATTTGATAAAACATTTAATTTTTAAACAAAATATTTAATTTTATTGTCAAATTAAATAAAAATTACTTGATAAATATTAAATATTTCATTAAATAACAATTGTTTGATAAATATTAAATATTAAATATTTCATTATATTTGATAAAAACATTTAATTTTTAAACAAACTATTTAATTTTATTGTCAAATTAAATAAAAATTGTTTGATAATTGATAAATATTAAATGTTTTATCAAATATTAAATATTAAATGTTTTATCAAATATTAAAAATTAAATGTTTTATAATGAAATATTAAATATTTTATTATATTTGATAAAAATGTTTTATCCCCATTTGAATGGCATTGACTAAATAATAAAATATTATTATATTTAGTCATTCAACCTAAAATTGAACAAAATGCTTCTATATTTAGTAGTTAAGTTATTGGCATTGTTGTTAGTGTTTACCTTTATCTTTATATTGTTGTTATGTCACTGTTATATCGCTGTTATACTACTGTTATACTCTTTATCTATGCACATATTGTCATATTGATATTGTTGCACATATTTGATATTTCAAATTGCTCTCTTTCTCTCTCTCTATATAATATATTTTTAAAAATTCATATATATGTAATTATATATATAGATATATATATTTTGAAAAATTCCTATATTGTCGTCCCCCCGCCGTCCCCAAAAATCTGCCCTCGGACTGCCATCCCCAAAACGCATCCCCTGTCGTCCCCCCGTCCCCGTCCCCGAAACGTCGTGGAACATAGAAGTAATCAATTCTTTCCTTGCAATATCCCATCATCTCTTTGTGGATGACACACTTTTATATGGAGAAGGCTTTCCAAATGAAGCTGAAGTAATGCACAATGCAATAGAGCTTTTTGGTAGGGAGTCAGGACAAGTTGTGAATGTGGAAAATTCAAGCATTTTCTTTTTTAATGTAGGGAAAAGGATGCAAAGGGAGATCAAGGCCATTCTGGGTTTGAACAAAGGCACAATTCCATCAAAATACTTGGGGATTCCTTTATTTGTTGGTCAAGCCAAAACAAAGCTTTGGGAGGAAACCATTTGCAAATGCAAAGATAAGGTTGGTTGTTGGCGGGAACGATGGTTGACCCTGGCAGGTAGAATAACCCTGGTGAAATTGGTCTTAACAATTGTTCCCATATATATGATGGCATGCATGGGCTTAACAAAAAAGGCTACGCAACAGTTGGTTGGCATCCAAAGACAACATCTTTGGGATGGTGCCCATGACCAACACAGAATACCGCTAGTAGGCTAGGCTCTGGTGCAACGTCCGAAGGTTTATGGTGGAACAGGTATAAAAGATCTGAGAATGCAGAATAGAGCCCTGGGGGTGAAAATGGTGTTGAGTCTTTTCGCCAACCCAGATGCTCAATGGGGGAAGCTCTTAAGAGCGAAATACCTTGACAATCAAGAGGAGGATAGGATCTTAACAATAGCAAACCCGCGAAAGGGATCTGCAATTTGGAATTTCATTATCGATAGCAAGCCATTGATAACTGACCACCTGACACGGTCAATAGGGGATGGTAGCAAAGCGTCCTTTTGGCAGAACTCATGGAATGGCTATGTTTTGCTTATCACTCTACCAGGGATGGAGGAAGCCTCACAGCTGACAAGAGCAGTAATCGGTGATCGGGTGTGGGACTATGTGATTATCCAAAAAAAGAATGGAAGGAAAGAGTTCGCTTGGAAAAGCCTGAATATGTTGGATTTCGTCACACAGGGAGCACTCAAGGAAGAGCTTGCTAAGAGGAGGCTTTTATTTTCATCTATGCCTGATAGAATAAGGTGGTGCACAGCAAAATCAAGGGCTTATTCTATAAAGCTCAATTATGAAGTCCTCAGGAGGGATTAGAATCAAGGTGGTTGGCTGAGCAGGCTGTGTTGGGGTAGTTTTGTTTTGCTAAAGGCAGGAGCATTTGCCTGGACTCCTTTGCATGGCAAGATATTGATAGGTGAGAGGTTATGCAAGCTTGGGTTTAAGGGCCCATTTAGATGTATCCTCTGCATGAAGGAAGAAGAGACTACGGATCATATATTAGCTAAATGCGAATATGCACAAGAATGTTGACGGCACTTTTGCAAGAAATTGCATTGGCAAGGGCTGCTTCAACACCACATTAAAGAAATATTCGAGGCCTGGCTGCAAATAGGGAAAGGCTCGACATTAGCAGAGCTTTGGATGGAAGTGCCCACTATGATCATATGGCAACTTTGGCGTGAGAGAAACGCACGGATATTCAAAGAAAAGGTGCTTCCGGTCAACCAGGTAATAAATAAGATCGAAAGCAGTGTGTGTGAACATTACAATATGAAAGCCTCCAACAAAAGATGCAGTTTCTTTTCAGCATGGGAAGAGCAAATGATAAAGGAATGGCCATTGATTAAGGCTCTAAAAGGGTCGTACAATATCAAAGATGCAACAGGTTCCCTAGTTTGGGCAGCCTCGATAAAGATGCCAAATGGAACAAACAATGAGGCGGAGGAGGTTGGGTTGGTAGAAGGGTTAAAATTCTATGCAAATAAGAATTTAACGGATATTGATATAAAAGGGGACTCGAAAATAATCGAGAGGGCATTTAGCACACAAAAAGTGACAATCTGGAAATTGCAAACTTGGGTGGCAATGTCCTCACCATTACTAAAGCATGTGGGAAACTACAACATTCACCACGTCTTCAAGGAGGCCAACAAGTTGGCAGATTTTTTGGCCAACATAGGGATAGAGCAAGGGGTGCCTGTATGCACCTCAAACAATTCTGGGGACTGGCCAAGTGGTACAAATATTTTCAACATGGAGGTCAGTAAAGTAGGGAATCAACCACTCATGATCCACAAAATCTTCGAAGAAGATTTTAAGGGTGCAATGTGACAACGTATGTTTCTCTGGCCAAAGGACAATCATAGATCGTGGTTCAAACTTTGGAGGTGTGTGGTGTGTCTGGTGGTCACAAGGTTGATACACATGAAGCTTGGAGGACAGTCGCGGGTGTAGAACGACCATCTTTAGTTAAGAAGTTGGATTTGTAAATCGTAAGGTTGGATTCGTAGGACAAAGAATAATCCTCTATGCAAGCTGAGTGGGGATTTGATTTGAATTTTCTCAACCTTTGTGATTCCAACATCACTAACAAGGCATTGGCTCTACTCTACAATGGACTCAAGCAAAGGACCATAAGAACTCCTTTCAGGTGGTGCTTTATTCCAAGGGTCATAATGCGTTCCACCTTTGAATCTTCACCTTGAAATGGCAACCAAGGTTGTTGGTTTGCTTCAAGGGTGGGTTTTGCAGAGGTTTGCTTCAAGGGTGGGTTTTGCAGAGCTTTGCTAGTCGTGTGGTAGAGAGAAATGGAGATTCCAATGGTGTGCAGGTGCTACTGAATTTCGACAAGTAGAGGCGAGTTTTTTGAGGATGTGCTAGAGACGTATAAAGCTCAACTATCCCGCATATTCAAAAAGGCTTCGGGTGATTTACTGGTGGAGATCAGGAGGGTCATTGGAGAACATCGGCTTCAAGGTGATCACCGCCACGATGGTATGATGTTAAGCCTCTTCTTCACGAATGTGTTGCATTCAACAAGGAGCAAGGAAACGGTTCGAAAATGCATGAAACTCTTGGCAGACATTCACGTGGAAGCCGTCTCGAAGGTTTTAGCTTCCTATCTAGAATGGCCAGCAAAGAGGATGGTTCGTGGGACGTTGGAAGTGGGCAAAACAAGAAGGAAGGTCGAAGCAGCAGTGGAAAAGTTCAGAGGCAGTTCTGGTAGGAGATTTGAGGGGTTTCTTGGAACATGTTGTTGCAAACAAAAATGTATTGTCAAATGCCCAGATTAGTCAAATGACTAATCTAGGGACAGGTCTCATAACCATCCTTTCAATAACCCACTGAGAGGTTTTGCTTTGTGATGTATTTGGTGTTTGAATTAATGGAAAGAGTGCTACCCTCTCTGGTAGCGATTTGCATATATATATATATATATATATATATATATATATACGATTATGTCATAATGATACTTGCGGCAATTATTGAGCCTTATAAGTAATTATGATTCTTTAATATAAATATGGATCATAGATTCTTATAAAGCAATATCTTTTGAATATTTGGACAATCAAATAGAAGAATAAATGTTCTATCGACATCTATTAGAAGATCGACCAATCTACAACTCTGATATATCAATCAAATTAGAAATCAGTAGATTACAGTAGCATTATTCAACTGTGGTATGCAAGATAATGAGAAGATTGAGTATATATATACATATACATAGTCTATCTATATTTTATAATTAAATATATAGTCTATCAATTCTTTGTGATTATAGTAATTAATCTCTGTAATCATTTATTTATTTGAATCTCCTATGAGCAATCATAAAAGGGTTAGGGAGGAACCTCAATAAGGTTAGCAGGTGTGTCTTCCCCTTCTAAGCAGCCCACCTCATACGGGATGGACAAGAATTCCTGCCCCTTGCGGCCAAAGGGTCTGTTGGACTCAGGGAACACTGAGAGGGGGGGGAGGGGGCGGAGGGGTGAATTAGTGTTCAACAAATTTAAACTTTAAATCCAGATCTTAAACCATTTACAACACATAAATAGAAATAAAGATGCAAGTACATGAACAAGATAATCAAAGCACCATAACACCAATATTTTTACGTGGAAACCCTGTTAGGGGAAAAACCACGGTGGAGACTAATCCACAATTTATACTCTGTTAAAAGTATGAATTAAAGGGAATGCACATGCATTCAGGCACACTTCCTAGAGCTCACTGCTCAAAATAAGGAAGGCTCACTGCCTTACAAAATGTTTGTGATTACAACAAAAAGTTGAACTGAGAGGATAGCATCTCCAAATGCCTAGATTCAATTCCAATGAAGCTCAGTAGACGATCTTCAGTCCTTCTGATTGATTTTGTATTTCTACTCTGCTTTGCTTCACAAAAACACTTCTTCTGTACAAACAAACTTCGCTCAACAGATCTTCTAATATTCACTCTCATACATCTACTCTGCTCTTCACACACATTCGCACACTTTCACACACTTGCTTCACCTTTTTAAAATGAATTACCGATCTCATATATATATCCGCTAACAAAGATTTCATTGCTTCAAGTCGGCTTTAACAAAACATGAAATATCCTTCAACAGTCGGCTCAAATCACAAATTACATTTAATGCGCACCCATCAAAGTCAGCTAAGACATAGCTACAACCCAAAACAAAATAACCAACACAAGAAATAATTAAGCAATTACTCCTTATACATCCGCGACATGCGACATTCACTAGGTCGGCCATAATGAGCAAATAAACAAAAAAACATCCTGCCAAAGCATCAACCGAATCTCCTAACTCATACACTAATCAATGCAACATCACAAAACCTAACAACAAGATAGTATAGATGCTTAACAAACTCTCTCAAAGATCCACAACTCAAAATGATGATCCAGTGAGGTGTACAGATCGATATGCTAACCGGATACCCTATATTCTTCATACTTTCTGTCGGTAAAACTCTAATCTTTACTTATCTTGCCAATATGGATAAATCTTGATCTGCGGACCGGAAGGATGACTTAGGTTGCCATCAATGACAACACTGGAAGCCACATGCCAACAATCTCCCCGAGCCATATGCTAACAGGGTCAAGTATGGATACTTTGCACTCTTGGGCTTAGACGTGGTGAAGTTAGGGCATCTTATTGAGGAGTAATGATTAGGGATGCAAGTGTGTCTTCCCCTTCTAAGTAGCCCACCTCATGCAAGATGGACAAGAGTTCCTGCCCCTTGGGGCCAAGGGGTTGAGTATGGTTACTCCGCGCTCTTGGGCTTAGATGTGGTGAAGTTAGGGCACTCTAACATGCTTCCTTTCCAAACCCATCATGGTGGACTATAGGAATAGCACTATTGATTCTTGATTTCTTAAATGATCTATTCAAATGGATTGAAATAATTGATAATATCTATGCAATATGTGTACTCTAACTCTTATTGAATCATTGGTAGAATTATATGTTATCTAACATGATTGCAGGACCTAGTCCAGGGTTTTGGTAAAAGTTTAAAGTTTAACTTTATTACACCTCTTGTTTCAATTGAACTTGTGATTCTAGGGCAAAAATCAAGGGTAATCCCAAATAGGGGACATTATAGATATCTTATATGATTTGTTGTTCTAGGTTTTTATTCACTTTTGCCAAAAAAGTTAGAAACAAGCAAAATTGGTGGATGAGGCTGGAAAGGTGAAAGTGGCAACACAAAAGCAAGATTATGACTGAGATTTGCTCCAAGTAGCCAAAGATAAAATGGTAAATGTGAAGGTAGTTTTTCTCCAATAAAAAATGTGTAGAGTGCAAAATGGATCAATGAAATTTGCATGGCAAAGACAGACAAACCATTGAGGACTAAAAGTCACAGAATTAATATGCAACCAAAATGGATCAAATCCCAACACTGGAGGCATACAAATAGCCCAAAGGACTCTCATTGAAATGACATATAGTCCAACAAAGCCACAAAAGCTCATATGCAACCACTATTGGATTCACGAACAGTATTCACATAAATATTGACAGCAGGCTATTGACTTCAACAGAAATAAAGTAAACAATATACTTCATGACAGAATAATCTTCACATGCAATACATACATCATCCCTAGAGAAAACAGATCTTCTAATAATATCACATCACAAAAGCAAGATTATGACTGAGATTTGCTCTTGGTAGCCAAAGATAAAATGGTAAATGTGAAGGTAGTTTTTCTCCAATAAAAAATGTGTAGAGTGCAAAATGGATCAAGTGAAATTTGCATGGCAAAGACAGACAAACCATTGAGGACTAAAAGTCACAGAATTAATATGCAACCAAAATGGATCAAATCCCAACACTGGAGGCATACAAATAGCCCAAAGGACTCTCATTGAAATGACATATAGTCCAACAAAGCCACAAAAGCTCATATGCAACCACTATTGGATTCACGAACAGTATTCACATAAATATTGACAGCAGGCTATTGACTTCAACAGAAATAAAGTAAACAATATACTTCATGACAGAATAATCTTCACATGCAATACATACATCATCCCTAGAGAAAACAGATCTTCTAATAATATCACATCTAGTTTATAATTTTACTTCCATTTATAAAATTGGGAACCTATGAATAGATGGAGATAATAATAATATTTATAATTATCACATTTCAATGGAGGTATAAGAATTCTTGGTTATTCAAATTGATCTTTTACACGCCATTGCAACTTCAAGAGGGTTTTAGATAATCACCCACAAATAGCATGTAATGTTCCATTTGAATTTTTAATATCTCGAAGGAAATATTTTGTAATATTCAATCAAGTTTAATTTTTAATTTCTATACAATAATATATACACAGGAAACTATATTTTTTCCAATTGGTATTTTTGATAATTAATCAAATTTGCACAATTAAATATCTCTTTTAAAGATAGAAATCAAATTTGTTGATAAACAGCAGATGTTACCAACTAAGTTACTGGTTCAGGTACAGATACGAGTACAGGTATGGGTACAGTGATACAGCAATTTTTTTCCCTTGGGTACAGGTACGGGAATATATATATGTATGTATGTATGTATGTATATATACATACACATATAACATATATACATACACATATACATACATAAATATGCATTTACATTTAACAGCAAACAATACCTAATATCTCCAAAAAGCTGGCATTTCCTGTTACTGCACCAATTACCTACCTATTTATGTATGTATGTATCATGTACGTATATATACATGCACATATAACATATATACATATATAAACACATACATATACATATATACATATAGCAGCAAAAATCTTTTGGGTAAAAAATCGGCAAACCAAAAGTATAAGATTTTTTGAAAAAATCTAGAAAAATTTGGGAAAAAATCGGATTTAAAAAAAAGGTAAAAAATTGTAGAACAAGAGATAAAAACTATTATTTTTGAAATTGAAAGGCATTTCCATAGCATAGTGATATAGAGAGCAAATAAAATAAAGAGTTTAACTAATGAATTGTAAAAAAGAGATTTTTGTATATTATATTCATATCATTGATTACATTGCATTGCACATCTTTCAAACTCAAAGCATTACTTCACATTGCATAACTAATAACTAGATGTTGATAGATGACAAAATTTCAACTACAATGTAGTTTTTACAAAGTCAACCTAAGCAGTTATGCAATTACTTCACATTGCATAACTAATAACTAGGAGCAGCTGCCAATTGCATTTGCTTGTCATGGCATTCTATGAGACCACATTTCTTTGAGGCATTTTTTCAAACAATTCACTGCCTTGTCTATGCTACCACATTTTTCATACATGTCTACCAAAGCATTTTGTCAAACAGTTTGCTGCCTTGTTGCAATGGCTAAAAGCCTAAAACAAGTGCTTTCGAAAAAGCTATGGATGCTTGGAAAAAATCTATCAAAAGCATAATAGTAAGCAATAGCATAGACAAGGCAGTGAACTGTTTGAAAAAATGCCTCAAAGAAATGTGGTCTCATGGTGATGGAATGCCATGAAAATCAAATAGCAATTTGATTTTCATGGCATTCCATCACCATGAACCACATTCTTTGAGCATTTTTAAACAGTTCACTACCTTTGCTACCACATTTTTCATACATGTCTATCAAAGCATTTTATCAAACAGTTCATTGCCTTGCTGCTATGGCTAAAAGCCTAAAACAGTGCTTCAGACAAGCTATGGATGCTTGGAAAAGATCTATCAAAGCATAATACTAAATAGCATAGACAAGGCAATGAACTATTTGAAAAAATGCCTCAAAGAAATCAGAAATGTGGTCTCATGGTGATGGAATGCCATGACAAGCAAATTGTTATGGATTGTCATGGCATTCCATCATATTCTTTGAGGCATTTTTTCAAACAATTCACTGCCTTGTCTATGCTACCACATTTTTCATACATGTTTACCAAAGCATTTTATCAAACAATTCACCACCTTGTTGCTATGGCTAAAAGCCTAAAACAGGTGCTTAAACAAACTATGGATGCTTGGAAAAAATCTATCAAAGCATAATAATAAGCAATAGCATAGACAAGGCAGTAACTGTTTGAAAAATGCCTCAAAGAAATGTGGTCTCAATGTTCTTGTCATGGCATTCCATCACCATGTGACCACATTTCTTTGAGGCATATTTTCAAACAGTTCACTGCCTTGTCTATGCTACCACATTTTTCATATATGTCTACCAAAGCATTTTTTCAAACAATTCACTGCCTTGCTGCTATGGCTAAAAGCCTAAAACAAGTACTTTCGAACAAGCTATGGATGCTTGGAAAAAATCTATCAAAGCATAATAGTAAGCAACAAGCTATGGTCTCATGGTTTTTTTCACCGAAAATCAGCGTGATTTTATTCACATTTTTTGCAGGTTATAAACGCACTTTTTTGGCAATTTTGCTGTTTGAAATGGGAAAAAATCGTTGACCAAAAGGTCAAAGATTTTTTCAAAAAATCGGGGAAAAAATCGTCCAGCCTGCAGATTTTTTAAAAATCGGGATTAATCGGGATTTTTTGCAGATTTCTGCTTCTATGAATTACATACACATATACATACATAAATACATACATATGCATATACATTTAACAACAAACCATACCCAATGTCTCCAAAAAGTTGAAATTTCCTGTTACTACACCAATTACCTACCTGTTTATGTATGTATGTATATATACATACACATATAACATATATACATACATAAATACATACATATGCATATACATTTAACAGCAAACCATACCCAATGTCTCCAAAAAGCTGGCATTTCCTATTACTGCACCAATTACCTACCTGTTTCTTGTTAACTTACATAAAAAATGCTTTAAAAATTTACTTTCTTTTTTGTTTTGTTTTGGGGAACCCTTCGGTCCCCCTGGGTTTGGCTGGGTTTGGCCCAGCTTCTCCCAGAGTCCTTCCTGCGCACCCCGGGTACCCAAGGAAGAACCAGCAAAGGACTAGGACCAAAACCGTACCCACACAGGTACGAGGGGAAAAATAGAAGAGCCCAGTAACATAGTAATTAATTTATTTAATTGGAAGGTTTGGGGGCTAAGGTTAGATTTAATTAAATAGATGTGAGGGTGAGATAAAGATGAATTAAATAAATATATATTATTTATTTAATTAATAGATAGAATGGGGTAAATTCAACTATGGTCAGTTATGGACATATTTAGATGTCTATAGAATTTATGGTTGTTTGTAATCATATTTTGTTTAATATTTACTTTTCCTTGTTAATTATTTGAATCAGATCACTACTTCATTGATTCCAACAAGACCCATATCAACCAACACAAATCATACAAAAGAAATAATAGGATGTGCTTAAGCTAGAAATTTCAATTCAAGAGTTCAAATTGATTTTTAAAACAATTTTTTAAGGCATTTACAAGTGATTGTTTCAAATTCAAAGCAAATAAGGCCAGTCCATAGCTTGTGTACATTGAATCTTCTATTTATAATGCACCTATATATCATGACATGATTTGGCTTTTTTTACATATTTCTTCTACTCACTACTATTTGTTCAAACAATTGCTTTGAAAGTCACATTTAATTGCTCTTTTGGAGAGTATTCACTTTACATATATAATCTATATAACCTGAGGACACTTCCCTCAAATTTTCAAACCCTATCCCCTAGCAAAAACATTTCAAGGATGTGCAGGCAAGTCAGAAACATCTCCTAGCCATCCCCGATTCATTGAAAACTACAAACAGCCAAGCCATCCCAAACATCCCCAATTGTCCTAAGGGTGGCTAGCCATCCACTACAACCCAACCAAAAAAAACATTTTGTTTAAAACACAAAAATGATACAAGAGTCTAGTTGTTGCGCTTTTTAGTTGTTAAAATCAATGGGTTTGGACACAAAGAGACTGTAATGTCCCCTTCTCGCTCTTGAGCAATTAGATTGTCCATTAGCCTATTCCAGAGTTCACGTAGGCTAGTTGGAGTTGATTAGGGGACTCAGTGGCCAGCATTGGGCTCAATGTTGGTGTTCAGCAGGACTTTCTATTTATAGCAGTGGCTGGTTTACAGTGCTTACTATTCATAGTAAGTCACTGAGCATCTTAGAATCTTTAGTTTTGTGCCAGTTGGTATTTGGTGAGTACTTACTATTTTTAGCAGTTGCTATTTATAGTAAGTCTATTTCGGGAAACTGGTCTTGGGCCCATATTGTTTCAGCAGTGTTATTCCTAAAGTGGCGTTGGAGAGACTAAAGTTGGATTATTAAATATTTGTTTTTTATCAGTCACTTAAGTTGTTTTTCTAAAATAACTTTATAACTTAAGTGAAAGGGTAGGTGGTTGTCGTAAAAGCACCTTGGAGCCTAATGTTATAACTTAACATTGTTTTAGAAAGCAACAAAAGAAAAATAGTTTCCTTATGAGCAAATGGATGCCCATGGGAGGTATAAGGTATTAAAATTTTATAAAAATTAAAAAGGCTCATAAGGAGGGCGTTGGAATTGGAGGGAAAAAAGTATTCAAACCTAAAGTTGCCCTAATTTCCCTCTCGCCTTCCATAAAGTTGCTTTTTGGCTCTCATTTGCTCATCTTCTATTTGGCAACTTAACAAGATGCTGCTGGAATGACTTCAGAGTACTTGGGTTGCGTGTTGAGGACGAAAACTCTCGCCATATTGAGCTGGTTTCGGTGGTGAAAGATCCACCCTAGCCAGATTTGAGTGGTTCCATCCAAGGATCACATTGGGCTTCAACAGAGTTCTGATTTTCGGAGTTTTGGATGGTTAAAGATGAAGATTTTTGTAGTTTATTGATGTGGGTTTGTTGGTAGGAGTTTGGTATGGCGTGTGGATCATTTTGATGGTGATTTATAAGCATTTTTGGTGAGATTTTTGAATTCTGTTTGCATTATCAGAAGTTCTGGAAACTCAATTTATCTAGTGGATGAAAGAGAAGATTGCTCATTGCTCCTAGCACATTCGAAATATCATTCTGGATATTTGTTAAATGGATTCTTCAGGTCTAGGCGCCTCATTTCAAGCATTCACACGATTTAGTTGGTGAAGTTCTGATTTTACAAGGCAAGTCGCCCTCTCTAGGGGCCGTACCATTTCTAGGTGTTATTGGACAGGGGTTTGTTGTTGTATAAACCTCACTGTCAGCTCATTTAAAGCATCTGAGTGGCTGTTAGGAGGCGTTGGAACTCGTAGGGGTCTCAGCACGTCATCATTGAAGACCTTGGAGGAGATATATGTTGTATTGCTGCTGTTATAAGTCAATTACCAGGTCTGAAACTTCATATTTCAGGTCTGATATAATATTGTACTTGTCTGATTTCAATCTGAAAATGAATGCTCTTAATATATGTTGCAATCTCTATTGAAAGGCAGTGTTATCTACTGGTTTCCTTCTTTATTTGCAAATATTCTCTATGTTGTTATGCCTCTTTGAAAAAACACATTTGAAACAAAATTAAACACATCAGCAACAAACAAACAGCATACAGTATATTTCAAAAAAAAATCAGGGGTGTATGTTACAAAGACCAATTCTAAGATGTGGGTTGGCAAGGTTGGCCTTTCAAGAGTCCTAGGGACGGCTAAGACTATATTTCCGCTTGTCCCTCCTATTTGCCACTTCGCAAGTAGCTTAAGTCACATGCTCAATTTGAATGAACCACAATTCTTTGGGCTATGGTCAAACTAATGAATCTGTTTGGCAATTAGTTGCATGTCATTTCCTTTCTTTCTTTTGTGCAACTACTATTGTCATCAAAGATCAAAACATTTTGGCCTCTTTCGAGTCTGTTTTGCTTGTCTAACCACGGAAGCAAAGATCGTAGAGCTTTGGGCCCACTTGGCATGTTTTACCATCTCACATACATCCCCTTTTACTATATATATCGTATATGCTTTTCAATCCTAATGTGGTAGTTAAGTAACTTCTTCTACCTTAGATTGTTAAAAGTTAGAGTGTGTTTATTTGTCGGATAAGCATGGCCACCTTTGTTGATAATCACTAATTCAATATCAAGATGCAAAACAGCCTTATTTTGTACAATAATAAAAGTCATGTAGGTAGAAGAGTAAGCAAGCCCATGCTCACTCACAATTTCTTTGAATTGCATAGGCCCCAACAATTTGTAGTTGAAACTTGTAGCCTTTAGACATTTTGTTGTAATTTTTTTATAATATATGTGTACATTGAAATTGAAAACAATGAAATTTTGTTAAATTGTGTCTGGATTCTAATGTGAACTCTCGATTTAGCTCTAATGCTATGTAATCAAGTTTTGGAATGCATATGATGAATATCTTATCCTATCAATATTTGAAATTTCTTATATCCTTAAAATTTTCCCTATTTTTTAATTGTTGTCCCCTTCCGTCACCTAAAAAATTGCATCCCAAAAAATGTCCAAGAAACTTGGTGTAACATAGTATACTGTTACAACTACCATATTCCGATCAAGAATTTGCCCCATTCCTTCACTCTCAAAAAACTTATGTTGTTAAATCAAGGTTGTTGGGGTGTATTATAGCTACTAAAAATGGGCTGCACACATTGGCAGGTGCAGGTGCAAAAACCAACCAAAATCTGCAGCTGAGGCGCACACAGTAAAACCTAACCTAACCTGCCTCACCCAATGTATTTACCCTAAATCTCACGTGCAATATATTAATATTTTGAAAAACTTAAACATACAAAGAAGAAAGTGAAAAAAAATACACTTGATTTTTTGTTTTGCTAAGTTCCATAACGATGTTATGTTACAACTTTCAAGTTAGATGTTTGTGTTGATATAGGAACTCAATTTTACAGTGCCCAAATTTTGGTCGGTATTCCACACTTTGCATACTCTTCCCGCGCTCACACTTTGTGATAATCCTGAAACAGTGCACCCCTGCAGGTACATCTCTGTAGCATATGAGTTTGCATCAACTGCTGCATACCCCAACTTGTACACACATGTGACGTTGCCTTAAATTTTATATGTGCCAATAATTTGTTAGTCATTAGGCGTCCGACAGTCTCCAATAGACTAAGGTTAAATTCTCAATAAAATTGCCTACAGACATAAATTATATACAGATTTACCTTTAGAGTTAATAAAATACTTTAGGAAACATGCCTGCACAATTTAACGTCAGTGAATTAATTGGGTCGAATTGCCATTGTTTTCGGCATGCAAAGCACCCGTAATCAGACAGTAACATTAGAGCTGGATTGGCCTGACCACTAGGCAAGGAAGTTGTTAAGGGACAGAAAATATTCGATAAGCATATAAGGGTAGAAGAAATTTTCTTCCTGATGATAAGCCACGAAACATGATTTGAAATATCCATCCTGCAAATATTGTTAAGGCGTTTTTTTTCTGAAATCCTGTTTTTCTAACTCTATGGAAATTTTATATAAAAATATTTTAAAATTCTATTCAAAAAAATCTAATTTGTGAAAGAAAATATTTTTTTTTTATAAAAGTATCCCCTCCACTCAGCCTCCATTAAATTCCTTACAGACCTGAGGCAGCCATACGACCATTTGACGTTTTCTATTCAAACAAAATCTGCAGGGGAACTTAAAACACACAAACCAGTTTTTGGAGGGTTTTAAAGAAAGATAGTTGAATTCCATTCCAAGCAAAATTTGAAGGATGTTGCAGTAAATAATAATGATAAAGGTACCTTGTACATAGAAACAATCCAAATCGACATGAGCAATCACACGAGCTTCCTGGGGCTCGGGCCTAGCTACTGGCATTTTTTATTAATTTTTCGTATTTGGATTTCCCCCTTCCGATTTGCCGCCTTCATAAGGTGTTAGTGTACGCGAACATCAAAAGACAGCAGGAGCTTTTAGGGGTTGTTCGAAATGCTTAGGGTCGCCTCAACGTTTCCGCGGTGTCACCAAAATAAATTTAGGCTAATGACTTTAGGCAGCGGTTATTCTCCCAACAAAATGGCATGTGCAAACATTTGTCATGATTTTACCAAACAAGTGCCACTTCTCTTTATACTATTTTAATTACAGTATTTTAGATTTAATAAAAATAAATGCAAGTTTTGTTAATGTGAATAAAACTAGTAAATATATAACTTATATACGTTGAGATGTATCAAGGTGTTGAATTTTTTCAACTTTAAATTTTATTAACGCTGAATGATGAAAAAATTAAACGCCTCGAGACATCTCAGTGTACTTTATATACAGGTTATATATTTGCTAGTAGCAGTCGCGGCATGCGTAACACATTGAATAAATTAATATATTGAGGGTTATGATTAGAGTTAACATTTAGGATTAGGGTTTATATCATGGTTAGGGTTAACATTAGGGTTAGAGTTTGGTTTAGATTTACTATTATGATTAGGGTTAGGGTTTAGTGTTAAGGCTGGGTTTATGGTCATGGTTAGTGTGAGAATTATGTTAGGGTTAGGGGAAGAATTATGGTTAGGGTTAGAGGTTAGATTATAATTATAACAGGTTTCAGGTTAGGAATAAAGTTTTGGTTAGTGTTAAGGGTAGGGTTGGAATTACTATTAAGGTTTGTATTGGAATTATAATTAGGGGTAGGGTAAGGATTTATATTTGGTCAGTGATATGGTTTGGGTTAAGGTTAGGGTCAAGGTTAGGATTAAGGTTAAGATTAACATTAGGGTTAGGATTTGGTTTACGATTATGATTATGGTGAGGGTTTGGGTTTAGACTTATGATTAGGGTTATAGTTAGTGTTAGGGTTTAGTGTTAAGGTTTAGTGTTATACATTGAATAAATTAATATAATTAGGGTTATGATTAGGGTTAAAATTTAGGGTTACAATTTATATCACACTTAGGGTTAGCATTAGGGTTAAAGTTTATATCATGGTCAGAGTTAGCATTAGATTTAGGGTTAACCATTTAGGATCAGGGTTTAGCATCTAGGTTTATGATTATGGTTAGGGTTAGGGTTTAGGCTTATGGTTAGGGTTATAGTTACAGTTAGGGTTTAGTGTTAAGGTGAGTGTTAGCATTAGGTTTATGGTTAGGGTTAGAATTTTGTTCTATGGTTAGGATTATGTTTAGGGTTTACGTTAATGCTCGAGTTAGGGTAAGAAATATGGTTAGGGTGAGGAAATGGGTAGGATTGGGATTATTATTATGATTATGATAGAATGATAGAATAATGGGGTTAAATGTTTGTGTGAGGTGTCTAGTTTTAATAAATTTTCTCACATAAAACTGCAATAGACGCCTTGAGAAGGATATATCTAAACGTATTTTATATATATTATTAAAATAATATATATATATGCTAGTAGCAATCACAGCGGAACATGGAAGACAAAATTATCATGGTTAGGATAAGGGTTAGGGTTAATATTAGGGTTGGGGTTAGGGTTAGGGTTTGTGTTAAGGTTTGGGTTAGGATTGGGGTTAACATTATGAATAGGGTTAGGGTTATGATTAAAGTTAACAATAGGGTTAGGGTTAGGATTGGAGATTATGTTTGGGATTAACATTTGGGATAGGGTTAGTGTCAGGGTTAGGATTAGAGATAAATTTAGGATTGTGGTTCGATTAGCCTTAATAAGAAGATTAGGGTTAGGGTTATGATTACAATTAGAGGTAGAATTATAATTTGGATTGGGTTATCATCATAATTAGGGTTAGGGTTAGGGTTAAAGTTAGGATTAGGATTAGGGTAAGGATTTTAGTTAGGGTTAGGGTTAGGGTTAGAGATAGAAGTAGGGTTAGGGCTATGATTAGATATTGAATTATGGTTAAGGTTAAGGTTAGGGTTAGGATTAAGGTTTTAGATACTATCAGAGATATAATTAGGGTTATGGTTACAATTATGATTATGGTTTAGGTTAGGTTTAGGGTTAAGGTTAGGGTTATAGTTAGACAAACACTTAGGGTTAGGATTAGGGTTAGGGTTTGGTTTTGGGTTTATGGTTAGGGTTAGGGTTTGAGTTAATTTTTGAGTTAGAGTTTGGTTAGGGTTTTGTTTAGGGTTTAGGGTTATGGTTAGGTTTATGGTTAGGATTGGGTTAGGGTTAGGGTTTGAGTTAATGTCTTTAAACTATAATTAGGGGTACAATTAAGGTTAGGGTTAATATTAGGATTAGAGTGAGGATTATGGTAAGAGGTATAATTAGGATTAGGGCTAGGGTTGCAATTAGAATTAGTGTTAGTTGTATAATTAGGGTGGGTTAGAAATATTGTCAATGTTAGGGTTAGGGTTAGAGTTAGAGTTAGGGTTAGGGTTAGGGTTAGGGTTAGGGTTAGGGTTAAAATTTGAGTTAGAATTAGGGTTAGGGTTGTAATTAGAATTAGTGTTAGTTATAGATTTAGGGTGATTAAAAAATAGTGGTAGTTTTAGTGTTATAATTTTAAAATTATAATCTTATCCCTTGTCCTACTTGTAATGCTAATCCAAATTATAACCTTAACAATAATTCTAGCCCTATTCATAATCATACTTATAATTTAAATACCTTAACTCTAATTGTAACCCTAATTAAAACCTAATCCTAACCCTAAATTAAGCCTAACCCCAACCCAATTTTAATTATAATTGAATACTAATCCTAACACCAGTTGAACCCTTACCCTAATTAAATATAAACCCTAATCAAAACTCTAGTTAAATCTTAACCCTTATTGTAATTATAACACTAACCCTAATCCTAGATAATTATAACCCCAACCCTAACACAAAAATTTATCCTAGAACCCTAGCCCTAATTAAACATCAATTGAACCTAACCCTAATTGAATCTTAACCCTTATTAAACCCTAACCCTAATAGTAATTAATCCCCAACCCTAACCCTAACCCTTACTAACATTGACCCTAATCTTAACTTATAACTTCTAACTCTAACCTTAATATAAATATAACCCTAACTCTAACCCTAATTGAATGCAAACCCTTTAACCCTAGGATTTATATTAAAACCCTAACCCTAACCCTATTAAAATTCAACCTTAATTAAGCTCGATCCCTAACTCTAAGCCTAACCTATTGAATCTTAATCCTAATTGAACTCTAACCCTAATTGAACCCAAACCAAAATACAAACCCTAATTGAACCCTAACCCTAATGCTAAATCCAAGCTTTATTTTAGAACCCTAACCCTAACTAAACCTCGACCTAACTTTAATCCTAGTTATAACCGTAATTGACCTCTAATTGAATCCTAATTGAAGCTTAATCCTAACTGATCCGTAACGCTAACCCTATCCCTAATTCAACTCTAATCCTAATTAATCCTTAACCCTAACCCTAACCCTGATTGTCATCCTAATCTATCTTCAATCACCTAAACCCTCCAAGCTTTATCTTAGAATTTTTATTGAACCCTTTAATCCTAATCTCTCCCCCCCCTCTCTCTCTCTCTCTCTCTCTCCTGCATATCTATATATCTTCCATTTATCTTTCTATCCCTCCGTCTCCCTCTTTGTCTCCCCCTCTTTATATCTTTATTTCCTTATCTCTCCACTATCCATCTTCCTCTATCTTCCTTCTCTCCCCCTCTCCTATCTCACCCCTCTCCATACTCTCTCTTATTCTCTCTCTCCCCTCCTCTTTCCTCTCTACTCTCTCTATTTCTCTCCCTCTCTCTCCTATATCCCTCTATCCATATCTTATGTCTCTCCCTCCCTATTTATCTCTATATATTTCTCTCCTCTCCTTTCCTTTCCCCCTCCTCTCTCCCTCCCTCTCCTTTCCTCTCTGTGCACCTCTCTATCCACCTCCTTTATCTTTCACTTTTCCCCTCTGCCTCTATCTTTCCAATCTCTCCCTCTCCCTCACTCTTTATATCTCATTATCTCTATCACTCACTTATTCACTCAATCTCTCCCTCCATCTCTCCTACTCTCTCTATATCCCTCTCTACCTCTCTCTATTTATCACTTCATATATCTTTATCTTGCTCTCTCCAGCTTCCCCTCTTTCATTGTCTCCCTCTTTTTGTCTCTATTTATCCCTTTCCCTCTTTTTCTCTCCTTCCATCTCTCCCTCTATATATTTATTGCTCTATCTTTTTCTTTGAATCTCTGTATCTCACCCCCTCCATCTTTCCCAAGTTGTATCTATCTATCCATCTCTCCTTTATATCCCTATCTCTCCCTCTCTCCCCCTTTCTCCCTATCACTCCTTTCTATATCTTTATACTTCTCTCTCCTATCTCTATTTTTCTCCTTCCTCTCCCTCCCTCTTTGTATATTTATACATAACTATCTCCCTCTCTCTCTCTCTTATGCATACACACACTCCTTTTTTCTCCCTCCCTATCTCTACCTCTATCTCTCTACCTCTCTATCTCTATCTCTCCATATTTATTCTTTCATAAATACCTCTATCTCTATCTTATTATCTCTACATGTCCTGGCTCTACCCCTGCATCTTTCCATCTCTACCTCTTATATATCACTCCTATATCTTTGTCTTTTTATCCCCCCTCATTCTCTCCCTATCTCTCCCTATCTATCCATCTCTATATATTTACATCTTCCATCTCTATCTATCCCTTTATCCTCTCTATCTATTTATCTCCCTCTCCTCTCCATATCCCTCTCCTCCATCTCCATCTCCATTTCCATTTCCATTTCCATCTCTATCTCTATCTCCTTTACCCCTTTGTCTCTCTCTTGCTCTTCCCCCTATATCTCTCCCTCTTTCCATCTCTACCTCTCCCTCTCTCTCCCTATCTCCCTATTTGAAGCATAAAATGAGTCTATTGGTAATGGAGCTTGATTATCTTCTTGATTTAGATGTTTTTTTTTAGTTGTGCGGCAAATCCTTCTAAGTGGATGCATAATGGATTTGAATTTCTCACTTTTCTATTGAAAATTGAGACCTTTATTGCACAAACATCATTTTCTAAATGGACTACCAATTGACCTTGTGTTTATTGCACAAATGTATAAAAAGAATAGACCAAAATTTTCCCTAATTACCTTCCACACATCTTCGACATACCCATTGCACACCAAAGTGTGATTGCTAGTTTTAAATTGATTTTAGATGTGATCTTATTATGAAAGGCCTTATATTAGACTATATATTTAAGTTGCTCTATTTTTGTACAATTAAATCTTCATTTATAATATTTAATTTTGAATAAAATTAAATATTAATGATTTTTCCTTTTGAAATATTTTCAATTTTTTAAAAATGTTGCATATTTTTTATGTTTTAAATATATTAATTTAGAAACATATTTTTATTTGTAATAATAAATTTAGAATATTTTTTAATTTAATTTTCATTTTTTTATTTTAAATACATTAATTTATTTAGAATTTTTAAAATGAACAATTATTTTTCATTCCCTTGTAATTTTATTTCCATTCAAATATTAGAAAAATATTTTACATTGAATCAAAGAATATATTTTATTTAAAGATTTTTCAATATTTTTTAATTTTAAATATACCAATATAGATATAATATATATATCTATTTTTGTATAGTATGAGCATTTTCCTGTGCTAAATCACTTTTGCTCTCACAAGATCAATTCTACATACCAAAAAACAAAGTCAATTTACAAAATCTCAAAGACACTTATCAGATCAAATTCTAAAATTTTAATTATGAAAAATTAATTCCCTGCATATTCCAACTATTTTTCCCATTATCAAAATCCAACAAAATATACATTCATTTAATTTCTCTGTGTGTAACTCTAAATTTGTTTTTTGGAGTCCCTGTGTATTGATTAGTGTATTTGATTAACCTACATATTTCATGTAAGGGTATATATATTTACCCTCCCAGGAATAAACATCGCATAGCAATGCACAAGCATTTCATCATATAATCTGTCACAAAACTAAAGACCAGTCCTCCGAGATTTACATCGATATCCATGAAGCTCTAGACATGGTGTATCATCTATATCAAAATATTAATAAACTTCTATGTCGAAGTCATATTTGTATGCATAGTAGTCTCCTTTGCCAATTCCTCGTATGTTCCTCTCCTTATTTTCTTATAATTTCCTGCATTCCATCCTTTAGATTGATCCAAACCAATGTGTTGTCTCCTCAACGGACACACAAAATTGTGAAAACAATTCATAATTTTAGGGTACTGTTAATTCACTGAGTCTCGGTCTTCTCTCTGCATGTACTAAATTTTTGTTAGACATGTATTTCCTTTTATTTTATGAGGCTTCTCTTTTGAGAATGTGAGATTTGAGTCTCTCAAGATCTAATAATTGAGCAAGCTTCAATAAGAATTCTTCTGCACCTCCTGACAAATACCCATTTAAAGCCACAAAGCTTAATTGAATCAGGGTTCCTCTTTATGAATATGTCTCATGAATGCTAATAATGTGAACAAACCTCTAAGATAAATATAGTGCACAATAACCCTTACCTTCTTCTTGTGGACTCCACATTTTCTGACAACATGATCACTACAGGAATATCCTTAAGTGTTGATGACTCCTATTACATGGAAATTGTTCTAGAGAGTAAGAAAAAAGAACCCATTTCATTTTTCATCTTTCCCAAATGAACTTGAAATTTCTCAAGTAGGCTTGAATAATCATAAATAAAAGAGGGATTGAACGAATACCTTGACTCTCCTAAGCAAGTAATAACTAGTGAGCCCTAGAATACTATAGTCGGTGACTATCATATTCACCTTATTTTTCTGCATCACAAGACACACATAAAAGGATTCAGTCAAATCTAAATGGAACAAAGCAATTCCAAGACACAAACCCACAAATTTCCCCAGGATCTTGGATTCCATGCATACCTCAACATTAAGGCCTTCATAGTCATCTTCCAAACCAAGAAATTCCAGAGCTTTTCTCACACAATCAACACTCGTCACTTCCAACGCCAATAAATGAATTTTCAGAAAATAGAGCATTATCTAATCCCATCAAAGTCGATGCCCAAATTTCATAATGGGTACAAATAGCATTTTATTTTCCAGTATAAAGAAAAAATTACCTTTATAAGAAGATTTCCCTAAGAGGCATTCGATGATTTTTCTATCCACAGGACTACCATCAATAACAAGTACATGGAATTCAAACACACTAGCCTCCCTATGATTCTGCCCCATTTCCCCTTCAAAAGCTAGAAAAACGCCCAGATTCCAATCATAATGAGAGATTCTAAGGCTAAATAGTATTGATTCTCAAAGCTGAATCCCACTGAATTTTCCCTGCCAAATCTTCCCAAGTTTCCCAAACATTCCCAATTTAAAGGGCAAGCTCTCCAAATGCAAATTGTTATCGAATCAAAATTTACTGAAATTCATTCCAAATTTAGATACCCACTTAATATTTCAATCCAAATTCCAGTACCCACTTCCTAATTCAATCCAAATTTGAGTACCCACTTCCTATTTTGATCCAAATTTCAGTACCCACTTACTATTTCAATCTAACCCAATGACTCAAATGCTCTGCTTGACTTAGATTTCTAGATGAAAGAAGAAATAAATAACCCTTTTATGGGTAAGAAGCAAATTGAGTTCCAAATTCTACTTCGTGTGGATGAGGATCCTTTGTAAGGATTGAATCTTACTGTATATATTGACACTGACGATAAACAAAAACCTTTGAGCAAGCTTCCTCGACTCCTCTTTTTTTCTACTATGTTCACAGTTGGAGAGTTGCCAAATGCGGGGTTTTATCTGAAACAACAAACAATGTAAATGGAAATCTTGAAATGGAAGCAGAGGTGATGGTATGAAGGTTGCCAGAGAATATGAGGAAATCACCTTAAACTTCAACTATTCACCTTATAACATTTCTTCCTCTCACTCTTGCCATTACACAATGTGAACCATTGCCTCTTCCACTCTTACCATTACGTAACGTCAACTGCTGCCTCTCCCATTACGCAACTCTTGCAGGTGACTTGTTCACTATTGGTAGAATACGAATCATTTCTTTTTTCTTAGATCGTTACATTCGTTGGCCTCCTATAAGGGTTGTTGTCATTGTAGGGTTATGCCTCTCAGCATAATTAAATGTTAGTTTTGTTAATTATAGTACTAACATAATCATTTTAAAATGTTTTGACTATATGGGAAAAATAGGTTTTGAAGGGACCCGAAACCCTTCACAACAAAAGAAACTTAGAGCTGCTAAAAAAATACATCAGAGCGACACCAACAACATCCCAAAAGCCAAAAAACACTACAAAAAAGGGTGCTTGATGAAAGATAAGACAATAAGCTAACAACAACACCCAACAACATCAAAGCAACAAAACAACAGGAAAAAAATTGACACCCAGCAAAAAATAGAAAGCAAAAACACTAATTCAATCTGCTCAAGGTGTTGGCCACCTCAAGCTCCTGGCTTTTGTGCTTTTCGATCATGTCCAACAGCTCCTTCTTCTCAGCATCAAAGGCTTTTTCCAATCAGCTTATCCCCTAACAGTAGGTCCTTTGTCATCATTTTTAGCACCTTTTTTTCCTTTGCCTTTAACCGAATGCTCTTTCTCCATAAGCTCAAAAAAATAAACTTGATCCTCCCTAAGCTAACTTATCTTTCTGAAAAGAACTTCCAAGGAGTCTGCACTATTCTTCACAGAGATGTGACATGCCTGCAGAAGCTTTTTTATGTTCCCATTTGTTCCAAGAATCTTGGCTTCCAAAGCAACCTATCTATCTTCACACAGAGATTTTAAATCATGGAAAGAATTCTCAAGGTCCACCATTCTGTCAATTAAAATGTCTGGCATCGACTCCTTCGGAACAATCTTTAGATTCTCCATCAAACCTCTAATTTTAATGTTAATCTTATTGAACTCTTGAAGATTCCACTTAGCTAACTTAAAATTTTCAGTGGCCCTGGCCCTGGCCATTTCCAACAAATCAAACATAGAGGTAGAATCATCATCAAGGTAAGAAAAGTCCTCTGAAAGAGGATTTACCTTCAAAGGCTCATGTTTAGCTCTCTTCTTCTCAAAATCCTCCTCATTGAAACCCTTAATTTCCTCATCCAACTTCACATTGGGCGAATCCTACTCTAGGGAGTCCTCAATAGGCATTGCCTTTACACCAGAATCCTTGCCTTCACAAGACACATTGGGGTCCTTAGTCGGCACATCTGAGGCCTTATTCTTCAAGTTGTCAATATGCTTAGAAGACCTCCACAGCTTGTCCTTATCCTTCGAACCTAGAACATTATCCTGTGACCCCACCTCAAAACCACCACCAACAACACCCTAACTAACAACCACCTCCTTAGTCTTGGGAGGGGAACCATCCGATCCCACTTCCATGTCCTCGTTGTCAGAGAGAACAAGGCATTTGGCCGCCCTGTTACTCTTAGAACTACCCAACTTCCTCTTCTTTGAATATGTGGTCGCAAGGGTTGGAGACACATCCTCCTCCTCCTCGTTCCATTCCTCCTTGTCATCCATACTAGATTCTAAGCCCGATGACCCAAAAACATCACTCAAAGCCTTCTCCTTACCATTAATGGAAAGGATAGGGAGAAGAGTCTTAACATGCTCCATGATAATAAAATAAAACCTTCACAGAGGATGGGAGCCCTCCTCTTCTTTAGGTGAGCGTAAAAAAAAACCTCCATAGATGATAATAGAAAAAATAGGAAAGAAATGAACAAACCATGTTAAAATGGTTTAGAAGAGTGAAGTGATGACTGAGAATAGCAATAAACCTCCTCTCCAGAGTCACATAGCGCATAATCACCTCAGTAACACTCGCCCAAATCTTCTTAAGGGATTTCCGCTCATAACCCCAACTTTCCATTTTGATTAATTTCTTTCGCTCGTCACCCTTGAAAAATTGGGCCATTGCTTCCTCGTTACTCTTCTTGTCCTTGAAAAACTTATGGCCAATCATTGGCATCCTAGTGAGTGTAGCTACCAGCTCCTCATTCACCTCCACTTCCAGGCCTTTTATCTTAAGCCTGTGATTATGCCAGTAAGACACAAATTGCATTGAGGCGTTGGGGTCATTTCCATGCAACCTCTCTAAGAAAGGAGTGAAATTACCATGATGCAAAATATTCCATAGCTTATTTTTCCTAATGCCCTCATAGGAATACGACTCAATTCTGCTTCTATCACCACCCAATTCAGATAGCACCGAAACAAGCAACCCCTTATGAAGAAAACTCAACTAAGTACTAGAGAGCAAAAGGAAACCCACAAAACGTGTGAGACTAAAGAAGGTATTGGAAATTAAATGTCGCATCATCTCAACCCACGCCATCATTCCTTAATAAGCTCCCAGCTTTCTCGGGAAGGATCGATCCCTCTTCCCACACACAAAACTCATTTAAATTGATAGCCTCGTTGGCAAAAAAAAATTCCAACAAGTTTCCTTCTCGATAAACATGAGAGACACGGTTCTCTTCACAAGATCGCAACATGATTATAGTATCTTTAATGAGCTGATCCACATTCCAACTTGGAGGATGGGTGTCATGTAGATAGTTAATTATGTTTAGAGAATCACCTTCAACCCATAATTTGGAGTAACCTTTGTTGAGAGCATATTTGACACTAATAAACGTAGCCTCTACCTTCGCACAATGATTGGTCTGAATTCCCAACAAGAGTGCCACCGTGCCTAGGAGTTTTCCATTATCATTTCTTAACACCCCCCACAACCTACAGGCCCAGGATTACCCTTCGCTGCCCCATCAAAATTAACTTTAACCCATCTAGAGGGAGGTAGTTACCACCTAGTGCTCAATCTAGCATTTAAACTAGATTTAGGATTCAAAGCAAGAACTGAAGTAATCTTCCAGTTAGAAGTCACCAAGAGATCATAACCAGTTAGGCAGGTAGAAGGGGCACATCGAGAAGAATCATAATTAATTAGAGCAAAGTTTTCCAATATCGCCCGCCGGATCTTGATGAAAAGACTACCAACTTTAAGCTTAGAATCATGAAAAATTATGTTATTTCGCTCTTTCCATTACCCCCAAGAAATATGCGGGGCCATAAGATCCCAAAGCCAACAAAGAACAGGAGAGGAGGTAGGGAAATTCCACTGATCAATGAACTTATCAAGAGAGTCCAGAAAGACCCAACCAATATTCCAAATACCAAGAAATTTACTCCAAAGAGAAAAATGAAAATCACACCCAAGAAAAATATGAAAAGCACTCTCACCATCAGCTTCACACAAAGCACATCTATGAGGAATCGCAAACCCCCTCTTACAAAGTTTATCTTGTGTTAGAACTTTACCTTGCATAAGCAGCCAAAAGAAGACATTGACTTTAGGAATCAACTTCTTGTTCCATAACATCCCCCAAAAAGGAAGAGAATCAGGGTTTTCCAGTGAACTCACAAGAGCAGAAGCCACCAAAAAATTACCACTAGCACAGGGGGCCCAAATGACCTTATTCGGACACAAAAAAGTGGGAATACGAACATTGCTCAAGAAGTCATTCAGAACCTTCAGAGATGGATCCCAGTCTTGAATAATTTTCCACTCCCCATCTTGAAAGTAATCAACCACCCTAGTCCCAAAAAGGTGTTTACACAAGGGGACAATAGGGGGAGCCCAAGGAAGATTGATTAAAGGTAAAACATCACACCAAACATCTTCCCAAAAAAGAATACTTACACCATCGCCTAACAACCATTTAACACCCTTGGAAATCAAATCCTTACATAGAACTATGTTTCTCCAAAAATAAGAACCAGAGGGAACATCATCAGATGTCAACAAATTCTAGGATCTCCCCATGCCATAAAGATACCTATTACAAGCCAAAGAGGCCCACCCTACATCCCCATTCGGGAGCCTCCAAACATTTTTTGACAAGAGAGCCTTATTGAAAGCCTTTAAATTTATGATACCAAGCCCCCCCCATTTCTTCGATCTACACACCAAATCCCAAGCCACAAGAGGAATTTTGGCATTGGTCTCAACACTTGACCATAAGAACCTTCTCATTATCTGTTCCATTTTCTCTTCAAACTTGACAGGAACTCTAAAGAGACTCATAGCATACAACAGTAAATTTTGGAGAGTGGAAGAAATAAGTTGAATCTTGCCCGCCTAGCTAAGGAGCACACCTTTCCAACCCACCAGCCTTCTACTGAATTTATCCAATAGACCCAACCAAAAGGAATCTAGGATCTTAGAGATACACAAGGGGAGCCCCAAATAAGTATCTGGGAGATCACCTCTATTGCACGAAAGGATTCTAGCAAGTTTTATCTGCAAAGCTTTAGGAGTGTTAAGGAAAAAAAAATTGACTCTTAGGAAGATTAATCCTTTGACCAGAAGCCTTATCATAATCTTCAATCAACCTCTTAACAACTCTAACTTCCCGAACAAACAATTCACCCATCATAATAGTGTCATCAACAAATTTTTGATGGGTAACTGGATCACATCTAGAAGGAGAGAGACCCTTCAGAGCACTAGTACATAGTGCCTTCTAGATATTTATGTCAAGAGCCTCTGCCATCAGAATGAAGAGAAGCGGCGAGATAGAATCTCCCTGCCTCAGCCCACACGAGCTCCAAAAGAAGGGGGATGGATAACCATTCACCAGGACAAAAAAAGATGGAGTACAAATAAGTTGTTCAATAATATGAAGAAACTTCTTATAGAAGCCAAAACAATCCAAAACTCTCAACAAAAATCTCTAGTTCACCCTATCATAAGCTTTAAGCAAGTCCAGCTTCAAGAAGAACCCTGGTTTCTTAGAGACATTAATAGAATGAGCAAGCTCATGAACAGTTATAATAGAATCAAGGATTTGACACCCCTTAACAAAACTGCTTTGATGCTTAGAGATCAAGCCCGACAAGAATTTTTGTAGTCTAGTAGCAAGCACTTTCAAAAAGATTTTATAAATAGAATTACAAAGATTGATCGGGCGATACTCACCAAAGCTCTTAGCATCAACAGATTTGGGAATCAAAATAATGAAGGTTGCATTCAACTCTTTGAGAAGACTTCTAGAGCCAAAGAACTCCTTGGTAGCATTGATCACATCCTCCAAAACAATCTCCCAACACGACTGGAAGAACGGAGAAGGGAAACCATTAGGCCCAGGGGCCTTGTTTCCTTCAAAAGAGAAGACCACTTCTTAACTTCCAAGGCTGAAGGAATAGCAATAAGCTCCTTGTTCAGAACATCTGAGACAACCTTAGGAATAACCTCCAGAGAAGCTTCCACACAATTTTGGCCCCATACCAGATCATCCTTTAGGAGTTGCTCAAAGAAACTAGCAACTGCTCTCCTAATAGCCTCCTCATTCTCCAACAATAAACCATCAACCATAATTGAGGAGATTCTATTAGATGATTTATGCCTGAGGGTAGTGAGATGAAAGAACTTAGAATTGTAGTCACCAGATTTCAACCAAATAGCATGAGATCTCTACCTCCAAAAATCTTCCTCCTTAGCAACAATATCATGCAACTGTGCAAGAAGGCCATCTTCCAACAACTGTAAATCCTCTAATAAGCCCTTCGACTGAATATCACTTTGAATACCATCCAACTTCTGAAGAACAAAGCTTTTAGAATAAAAAATATGACCAAAGAAATTTTTATCCCATTTCTTGAGATTCCTTTTGACAAAATTTAATTTCTTGGCAACTTTGAACATCGCACAACCAACTATATTGACTTGCCGCCATTTTTTAATACAATCCATAAATATTGGATCTCTTAACCACATGACTTCAAACCAAAAAGGAAAATGTTTCCTAACCCCAAGCCTATCAACATCAAAAGAGATAGGGAAGTGGTCAGACCCACATCTAGTAATTGAAGACAGGGAACAAGCAAAGTCCACAAACCAGGAAGTAGAAGTTAAAGCTCTATCCAGTCTAACTTGAATATTATCCACACCAACATGCCTATTAGACCAACTAAAATTTTCTTCAGTCAACTTAACATCTATAAGAGCATTATCATCAATGAATATTCCTAGATCAAGTCGGTTCTCCGGATTGGCTTGCGTCCTCCCCACTTTCTCATTGTCACACAAAAAAGTGTTGAATTCTCCCATCACAATCCAGGGGCTGTCCAAAAAAATCATCCTATGACTCCCAAGATCATCCCATAACTTTTTCCTAGCTCTCTCCAGGTTAGGAGCATAAGCATTAGAAATAACCCAAGAATAAGAATCCCTGATCCAAATAAACTGTCTCCACATGATTGAAACCTTCAGCAATCGATACACCTTTAATTAGCTTGGCATTCCAAAATGTGGCAACGCCACCCGAAGCTCCCTTAGAGCTAACCCCATGAAAACCACAGTCCTTAAAAATAGATTCTTCAGAGCTTCCAACTTATCGATCTGCATTTTCGTCTCTTGGATCAACAAAATGTCTAACTTATGGTCCTAGAATAAGTTCTTCAGGAGGTCATTTTTATGGCATATTATTCAACCCACTAATATTCTAGAAAATAATCTTCATTTACGCGAAGAGGGGGTGCTCTTTGAGCACAAATCAAAAAGGGTTTTCTGAACCCCTTTAGCAATGTCCCGCTTGCACTCCCTCTCCCTTATTTTTCTGCAGGGAAGGTCTACCCTGGCCCCTCGATTCAAATCCACAATTCACTTTTTACCTTCTCGTGGTAATAGCTTTGTGAGGTTCAGGGGGAGGAGAAGTAGAGGACTTCTTCCTTCTACATCACACCCGAATATAACCATCTTCATCCTTACTCCTAGTATCAACCACCACCAAAGCACCATCACCAACTGCCAGCCCAAAAGCATTATGTTGTGGGGAAGATGGGGCAACAGAAGGCTCCAGTACAATCCTCTTAGGGAGCACAAAGTATCTAAGACATGATCCACATCCTAAATCAAAGATTGGCCCACAGCCACCTCCACAGTTTTCTTAGACTCCTTGCCAACCTCATTAAGAGGGACAATGATCTTCAATATTAACTTCACCCTCCACACCATTTCCAATAGATGACTCAACTTCATTCTCTTTGGGCTCCTTAATCTTCCAAACCTGAGTCTACTGAGCAGTCTTAGGCAGGGCCACCTTAGCAGGGCAATCCTTGGCCCATTGACCCACCTTCTTACATTTGAAACAAGTGAAAGGGAGATTTTCAAAAATAATTTGCTACTTCCAGGACCCCACCTTAGATTTTAGGAGGAATAACTCAAGCATCACAATGTCTTGGTCAATCATGACACAAAACCTAGTTGCAACCATCTAATTCTTGGAGAGAGTGGCCTCATCAATAGAAACAATCCGCCCAAAGGAGTTAGACACTACCTTAAACACTTCTTCGTCCCAATATTCCAAAGGCAAGTTTGGTAGCTTAATCCACATAGGGGCTAAATGAAAGAGACACTTGGACAGATCCATCCTAAGTTCCCAAGGATGAAGAACCAAAGTAAGACACCCAAATGACCACGGTCCTTTTGCAAACACCACTCTCAGGTCTCCATCGCAAGAGAAGGAAAAGGAGAAAAAACCTTTAGCCATAGCTATAACTTCCACCTGACCTTTTAACGCCCACTTCTTACGGACCCAGGTGCAGACCTCCTCAATACTAGGTTGAGGACTTAAAAACTGGCCAACTAGGGAGAAATCCATTTTAGCAATATTTTTGTCAATAAGAGAGTTTGGAATAGAAAAGGAAAAACCACCTTCCACATTAGAAGATACAGACTTAGAAGCTACTCCTTTTCCTTTAAGCTTAGAAGCAAAAAGGTCAGACCATCTCTGCCCCAACAATGATGACTGCCTTGCTGGCCGACCACCACCCACTGGACCATGCTCAATCCGAGGAATACTCGAATTAGCCGCACATGATTCCCCATATGGGACCCACACTTCATTTTCAATGGCCACCTTATCCCCTTGAAACTCTGGAAATGCCTCCTTTGAAGGAAAACCCTCACAAGACAACTTGAAGGCTTCAAATGCACACTTACCTTTAGAGAGCGCAACTTTAACCACAACCTCACCACACAACCCATCCTTCCTAGCCTCACCACCAGGAAGCAACAACGTTTCCGCACCACACAATCTAGCCTTCCCAACTGCTTGAGTTCAAATTCAAATCGCTCAAGCCTGCCACCAAACCAGTCTTCTCTCCAATAGTCTCCATTGTAGTAATTAGTATCATTTTAAAATGTTACATTAATGTTATTTTTTTATTAAAATTATATAAATAATATATTAATTATTATAATTTAAATTATAGGATAATGCATGCCTATGTTATAATTTAATGGAATAAAAGATAATTACATGCATTTATATTAATATTAATAATTACTAATGTTATTTTTATTATATTATATAAAAATTAGTTATCTTATATAAAAATAATTATATAAAAAAAAGTTAAATATAATAAAATATTATAAATATGAAACAAAATAAATAAAAAATCAAATGATAGTATAATATAATTAGAAGAAAAAAATTATAATTATATAAATTCAGAATTCGAAAGAAAAAATTCAGAAGTAGAAACAGGAGAAAATCTGCAATGCACCCTTGAAATTCATCAAGAGAATGAGGATCAAGCCACCCCTGGGGAAAATGATAAGATTGGAAACATGCATTTTGTACTCAATAATGGTAATGGAATACCTACCTTTGAAGATAAGAACCTTGAAGAGGAAGGGATTGAGAGGAAGGACCTGAAGGTGGCTTCTTCAAAATGCTTTGAGGCAATCTTAGATGAACATGTAGAGAGAGAAGAACTCATTAGGAAGATTATTTAATTTGAGGCAATGGAGTCAAAATAAAATGGGATCTTGTTTGATGATTAGGAAGATGTGGATGGATATATGGCTATTGAGAAGGAAAATAAAAAATGGAAGGGCTAGGACTAGAGCAAAATGTCCCTAATAAACTAAAACCTGATTGCAGAAAATCACCTGGTAATAGAAGAGGTAGAAAATTAGTAACGAAACTGATAAATTAGACAGGTTCGACAAAAGGACAAATCAAAATCACCAAAATTTTGAAATTTGGGAAGGGAGGCCCCTTCCCCAATTGTCATGATGCTCACATGGAATGTTAGAGGCCTTAGTGCCCCTAACAAGCAGCACTTGGTCAAGCGCAAAATAAAATTGACTAAAGTTGATATTGTATTGTTACAAGAAACAAAGTTGAACATAAAGGATCTCGAAACATTTATTAGGAAATTGAGTGGTTGAAGTTCAGCTAGGGTTTAGGAAAGAGTTGCCTCTGGTGGTCTTGCAATCCTTTGGGATAGTAAGAGGGTGTTGTTTGAAGTGACTGCAGGAAATAGCAATTGGATTGGAGGGATTGTCCATTGTTACCACCTCACGATAAACAATGCAACTAATTAATGTTTATGGCCTAGTCCCAATAGCAAGTAAGAGAAGGGTATGGATTGAGATTGAGGCCTTTCTTAGGGATTCATGTTATGAACATACAATTATAGGTGGATATTTCAATGCTACTCTCCATCTAGCTAATAAAAGGGGTGGCATCCAGAGAGTGTTCCAATCATAAATAGATCTTAGGAGTTGGGTAAACAGAAATAACTTGGTAGAATTTGAAACTGGGGAATGGGTTTTCACATGGAATAATAGACGTAGGGGTTTCACTCAAATAGCAAAAAAATTGGATCATTTTTTCCTGCATGGTGACTTGGATTCACTAGATGTAGAAATAAAAGCCTCGGTAATCCCATGCATAGGGTCTGACCATTTTCCAGTTTTGCTCACATACAAAAATGAAAGCAAACCATAATGTTGTCCCTTCAAATTTGTGAATATGTGGATGAGGGACAAGAATTTCTTTGAATTAATAGAATCCTGGTGGAATTTGGACAAGTTTGAGGTCTCTAAACTCTTTTGCTTCATTTTTTAGCTTAAAGTCATTAAAAAACAACTTTTACAATGGAATCAGGAGCACTTCAAAGACATTTTCAAAGAAAAAGTGGAACTGGAGGCTGAGCTCCAATATCTCAATGAGGAAGTGATTGGGAAAGGGATGGACCAAGACAATTATGACAAAGAAAAAAGACTGACGGGGAGGTATGAAGACATTTTGGTAAAGGAAGAGATTTTCTGGAGATAGAAATCAAGGGAAACATGGTTGGAAGATGGAGATAAAAACACAAAATTCTTCCGTAATATGGTTAAGCATAAGAGAAATATTAACAAGATTTGTAGTATCAAGATGGAGGATGGCACAATCATTGAAGACTCGCTGGAGATAGCAAAAAGTGTTGTCTTTACTTTGAAGACATTTTGAATAACAAGGAGGGATCTTGGATAGATGGCTAGAATCATTTACTAAGTAATATTCCACAATTGATAGCAAAAGAGCAGAAAAAAATGTTAAAAGGAAAATTCACAAAGAAAGAGATAGATATGGCTATTAAACAATTTTACCCAGATAAAGCTCCTGGACCAAATGGATTCCCAGCAAGTTTCTTTCAAAAATATTAGCACATTCTTGGAGATGACGTGGTTCAAGCTATGGAAGCGACAAGGAATTATAGGGTAATGCTCAAGGAGGCAAACAATACATTCATAGCACTAATCTCAAAGAAGGAAAATGTTGCCAGTTGGGAGGAGTTTCAACCTATATCCCTTTGCAACACCATTTACAAGATAATGTCTAAGGCAATGGCCAATAGGTTGAAGAAAGTGTTACCCTCTATCATATCAAAAGAACAAACAGGGTTTGTCCCGAAAAGGTCAATCTTGGATGTGGTCATCATTGCATGGGAAACTATACACTTGCTTCAATCTACAAACAAAGCTAGCATTCTCATAAAGTTGGACATCAAGAAAGCATACATGACAAGGTAGATTAGAGGTTTTTGTGTAAATATCTCGAGGCATTTGTTTTTACAAAACAATGGATCAACTAGATATTCCAATGCATCTCAACCTCGTGATTCTCAATCTTAGTTAATGGATCACTAGAATGTTTCTTTGAGACTTCAAGAGGTTTGAGACAAGGAGATCCCCTTTCTCCTTTTCTATTCATCATTATGGCAGAAGCTTTAGGAAGAAACTTAAGAAAGGCACAAGAGTAGCAAGTTATCCAAGGTATCAAGGTCACTAAAAACATAATTGTCTATCATCAACAATTTGTAGATGATACATTATTGATGGGAGAGAGTAAGCATAAGGAAGCTAGGGAGTTTAAAAGGATTTTGGACAACTATGATAAAGCCTTGGGTCAAATGGTGAGTAAGGACAAATAAGAGGTCTTCTTCTTTAATACCCCAATCTTTGTAGAGGATGTTATTATCAGAATCCTAGGATACAAAAAACGAAAACTTCCTTGTAAATATTTGGGTCTCCCTCTAAGTTCAAGAACCAGAACAACAAGATTGTGGGATCCCCTTAAAGATAAAATAGAACAAAGGATTTCCTCATGGAAAGGGAAATTATTATCATGGGTAGGTAGGTTAGTCTTATTAAAATCTGTTATAACAACCCCACCCATTTAACTTTGATCTTGCCTTTCTTTATCCAGTGGAGTGAATAAATAGTTAATATAAATAATAAGGAGATTTTATTAGCAATGTGTCTTAGAACAAAAAAAGATGGCACTGATATCATGGGAAAAGATTTTTAGACCAAAGGCTTTTGGGGGAACGAGATTAAAGAATCAAAAGTGGCAGAACAAGGATATGGGGGCTAAACTAATATGGAGGATGTACTCTCACCCTAACTAGAAGTAGGTTAGGATTCTCTAGAACAAATATTTGGAATCAACCGAACAAATGAGTATTTTCAAAACCCCTAATCCACTGAAGGGCTCTAAAATATGGAACTTCATGCTGGAATGTAGACAATTAATCACTGATAGCTTTGTCATGGGATATGGTTGATGGCCGAAGTGCACTTTTTTGGGAGGACTCATGGGGTGGTTGTCCTGCTATTGACCACCTCATGCAAAATGAATCCATTAAGAATCAGTTCAAACTAGTGTGGGGGGACAAGGTAAGAGACTATCTAAACATTAGGGAAGGGGCTCTACTTGTGGATTGGAGTTCGAAAAAAATTCAAGATGTTTGCTGGAATGGTGCATTGTTATCACAACTAAAGGAAATTTTAAAAACAAGATTGTTGGTTCTGAGAAATAGGTAGGATCAGTTAGTTTGGATAGGCTCAAAAATAGGATAGTATAACTCAAAAGATGGTTACAAAATGATGATCAAATATCAAAATATGAGAAAGGAGGTGCTTCCAACTAATTTGTGTTGGAGTAGCCTTTTCCTTCCCAAGGCAGGAATGTTATCATGGGTAGTGTGAATGTAAAATTCTTCAAGCTCCCTTCAGGTGTTTTTTGTGTGTTTTACTAAGTTACGACCCCCCACCTCATATATTTTCCATGCTTCCCTTAACCTTTCATTGGGCTTCTTTTTCTATACTCTATCAGCTGCTTCCATGTGTCTGCACAACACTCTTTGAAGAGATTCTTCCCTTCGCTTTTCAACTGGATCCCGCTATGCTTCCACGTTTCTTCACTACAGGCTATTTATAACTGCTTCCCTTCAGTTCCTCGTCAGGCCCCACCCGTGTGCCACGTAGCTTCCATTCGCGTAAACTTTTGGCAGACCGCATAGACAGTGCCGATAATAAACATTGTTTCTACGCGTCTTCTCGATGCTAGCTTTCAACAAAGGGAGGGGAGAATGAGCCACGAGTTGCGCCATGCTTCCACCTGTCTCCTTGCAGGTACTTCATCAAAAGGAAAGAGTGGAGTGAACGCCAAGCTCCAATATGCTGTCACGTGTTGTAACTGCCTCCTTGGGGAAGCGACACTTGTTTGATTAGGATATTCTTAGAACATTGCCATCATTTGCAAGGGATGCATATGGCAGAGAAGTGTCTCCATGCGATGGCTCGAATATTTTTTGTTTTAATGACCAAGGGAAATCATTACTGCAGCCATCATTGCCAAAAGCCACTGAATCTTTTTTGTTACAAGCTCACTAGGCAGTGGATTATTGGCTTTAAATACTACTTCTCGCTTTATAAAACGAGTTCAAAAGATGCAGAAAAATTAGAGAGAGACACCAGGCTTTTAGTATTGTTTTTAAGATTATTATATGAAACTTTCAGACTGTGCCATTATTCGACCTTTTTGTTTTTCTTATGTTATTTGATAAGACATTAATACTGTGCCATTATTGTCTGTATTGTTTATTTGCAAGAAATTCTATGATTTTAAATACAAATTGTTGATTTAGATCATGTCTTTGAATCCTCTTTTTAGTGGATGTATGCTATAATCATTTTATGTCATTAGATGAATTGTTCAATTTTTTTTTTTTAATTTCTGTGTTTCTAAAACATAGCAGATTGCTAAATAGGCCCTTTAATTTATTCCCAAAGGATAGATTTATTGTGCCTTTATCTACATCTTAGCGCATCGCCTTAGTTAGATTTTCATTTTATATATCTACTTCCTTTTCCCGTTCAAAACCCCAGTTACAGAAGAAGTCGATTTCTTTAAAAATATGGAGGTCACTCAGTTTAGAGCAATTGGTCCCCCCATTAACTGAGTTTCCCATAAAGCTTACCTTGCCAATTTTTGGCATCAACAGTTCCATTTTTTTTGGCACGCCCACTAGGACTGTTGTAATGAATCTCAATTCAAAGAGGTGTATGAGCCATCGACCGATTACTAGGTCACAAATAACAAATAATCTCAGTTTGCTAGTACCGCCATTAGGGATAGTACAAGCCTTGACCCAATTAGTGAACGTTCTTCTTCCTCCGCCCCTACCGCTATCCATGTTGCCTGTTGCTAATAGAAATTATGTGGCATGGGATGCCAGAAGTCCTCTTGTTGCACCATTAGCACCCGTCGTTTAGGCACCTATCCCAGTTACCACTCTAAAAACTATACCTAAGTTCACTGGGGATGGCTTAAGAATGTCGTCTAAACATTTGCAAGATATTGTAGATGTATGTTTGGTGCATGGAATCACAGCCCAAAATGTGGCGCTAAGGTTGCATGCAACCTCTTTTATGGGTAAGGCACTAGATTGGTACCACACGTTGTAACCCAATATTATCAGCACTTGGGACCAACTCAGAGATCCATTTTATGAAAGATTCCCTAATGACGAAGATAGGTCTTCACAATATCACCAACTGGAGATGATCAAACGGGCCCCATATGAAGCCATGACTGACTTCAATGCCCAGTTTCACATAACCTGGCAAAGAATTCATGCTGCGATCTATCTGCCAACAGAGCTGGCATTCATGTTCTACCTTAAGTCCATCAATGCTGACATTTCAACGATGATCCAGTCACTCGGCAAAACTACTCTACTAGATGCATAAAATGTCATAGTTAAAGCAGAGAATAATCTGATAGATGCTAAGAAGTTGTCGCCTCGGCCCACCATGCCTGTATTCTCCAAAGTGTCAATTTTCACCTAGGAAATGTTGTCTACTAGCGCGCTTGCTCCTCCCTAGTCTATGTACACATACATGAGTGCACTGCAGAACATTGCCTCCACATCTGAGTCTTCAAAGGAAGATATAAGCGACGTCAAGGAGATGTTGCGGGCTATGGCCAATGAGATAATTGTTATCAAGCGCAACCAGGCCATGCCTCTAAAGTTGACCTATCAGAATTATCAAGGCAGAAGGTCCTCTTGCCAACAAAACTAGTTCCAAGGAGGCGCTCGCACAAATTCACAGGCGCAAACAACAAATCAAATAGTGTTGGTACCCACTCCGCTGTGAAGCACCAACTTAAGCTAGAGTAGAGAGCTAACCGCGGGGCAGAACAATTTAGTCAATGACACCAACCCTTGGTGCTTCCCTTACGGTGACTCACACATGCCTTGAAACTACCACTACCACCAAGGAAATTTACAACAAAAGGTGGCAGAGCAACACAACCGAGGCACAATGTTGGACCATGGAGGTTATGTATATGCCTCTCCGCAAATGGAAAATGTGGTGCTCACTGCTCAAATGCAAGGGATGTCTCTGGAACAAGAAACATATATTGCTCTTGATCACGCGCTCTTTTGTTCTAATTATTGAACTAGAGGAGTAATCGCTCAAAGGAAACAATGATGCATCCACGTCTAAAACACCGCAAGTACAATTCGATTACAACACTCGCTCAAAAAAGAGATTCATAGGAAAATCAGTCGTTTCGCAACTAGTTTGTTCGTAGCCTAAAAGTGCTTCCGACAAGACGCCTAGTACCTCCGCAATGGTGCCACAATGTCTGTCGTGAAGGGAAATTGTTATAACAAAAGCTAAGCAGCAGAAGCCTCCAAATCTGCCACTGTTCAATGTGGTGGAACAATTGAAAAAATCATTCGCTAATGTGTCTCTATGGGATATCTTAGCTATTCTGAAACAAAAGACATTGGTACAGAAGGCTCTTCGGGAGGATCCAATCATTGAACCAAAGGAGAAATCGCTTAAAGGAAAGGCTGTTGATCAATCACCTCCTGCCAAAGTTCTCACAAATAGCACAACGAAAGCCCCTGCTGAGGTAAGAGACAAGCTGAAGCCTAATCCCTTCTTCTTAACTCATTATAGGGGAGAAATTATTACATAATCCCATGATCAACTATGGTGCTAGCACTACAGTTACGCCCAAGTAGATAGCTGAGGCCTTAGGACTTAGCTATGAACCTTTAAAGAAGGGAGTTATGCAACTTGATGGAAAGAAAGTTGAAACTGTAGGTCTCATCAAGGACCTCCCATTGACTCTGTTTGCTTCCCCTAGTATCATAGTCCCGCAAGGCACTGTGATCATAGATGTTCCCCCTATGTTTGGTCTCTACTTACCCCAGGAGTTTACTTCAAAAATAGGTGAGTATCTTTCTCTAGATTGGTCACATTTGATCCTAAGGACCAAGCACGATGCCAAAATGAAGATAAATTCTGAATCTCTGCATTTGGAACATGTGGCCGATGAATCCAGGATCAATTTCGAAGCTTCCCACACTTCTTTCACTCAAGAAGAAACATATTGCACTAAGCTGCTAGAAGATGAAAAGGTGACCGGAGATCAGACCGATCAAGAAGGGATCCTCTTGAATGAATACATAGATGTTGACCCTTTCAACAACTATCATGATACCAGGCTAGGCACCTATGTTATCTACGATGAAGATTAAGTGCTTCCGAAGGTCATGAAGGAACCCAAAAGTAACCAAGCTTCAAAACTATGGACGCTCCACTTTGATGGAGAAAGATATAAAGTGGGTGCAAGAGCCAGGATATGTTTGACATTCCCACACAATGAAAAGACACTTCGGTCTTTCTACTTCCAATTTGCTTATTTGAATAATGAAGCTGAATACGAAGGCCTAGTGCAAGGTATGAGTCTCATCGAGCAAATGGGCATCAAGCAATTAATGGTGTTCAGAGATTCCAAATTAGTGGTCAACCAAGATCAGGGGATTTCTACAGCCAAGAATGTCTGCATGAGATCCTATAGACATAGGATCTAGGACTTGATTGAGGGTTTGGAAGCCTTCAACATCTAGACTGTGCCCCAAGAACAAAATGTTGATGCGGATCACATGACAGTAATCAAATCTCAATTTGAACCTACCTCCAACCTGATGCATAACAAGCACTCTGTATGAGTGATAGTCTGACCAGTGATCCCAAATAATGATCAAAGCTGGCAAGTATTTGGCAGTGATGAACACATCGCTTCGTTCATCTAATAGTCAGGCAAGTTTGCTGACCAACTCCAACCAAGGATCATTGAAGCCTATGAAGGAAAAATCATCTAGTTGAAATCCAACAAGCTTTCGAAGGGACTTGTCACTCTCAATTTTTCTTTTTACTATGATGATGCAAGAAATGACAAAAGAAAATTTGTAGTGGACAAAAGCGATTATACAGACCTCTAGGTCAGAGATGGGAGGAAGCTCAAAGTCGGGAAAGACATCTCGCACCATGATAAAGAAAGGCTCATTGACTTATGCGAGAGATATGAAGGAGTAGTTGCTTGGTCATATGATGACCTTAAGGGATATGATCCCGACATCATCCAACATATAATTGAGCTGACGGAAGGTGCAAAACCAGTATGCCAAAAATAGAGGTCAGTTAATCCGAAGATTGAGGCTATGATGGCACAAGAGCTAACCAAACTAATTCAGTCCCAGATTGTATTCTCGATCAAGCACAACACTTGGGTGTCTAACTTGGTTCCAGTCTGAAATAACAGTGGCATTCGCCTGTGTGTTGACTTTTGGGACTTGAATAGAGCATCCCCAAAGGATCATTACCCGCTCCCTTCTATGGAGACCATCTTACAAACAGTGGCAAGGTCAGAAATGTCCTCTCTACTAGATGGCTTCTCTGGTTATAATCAGATCCAGGTTAAAGAAGAGGACTGACATAAAACAACATTCACTACCAAGTGGGGGACATTCGCATATGCTAAAATTCCTTTTAGCCTTTCAAATGTGGGAGCCACTTTTCAGCGGGCCGTGGATATTGCTTTCAACAAATTGATTAACAAGATTATCTTGATCTATTTAGATGATATTACTGTGTTCTTTAAGTCTAAGGATGATCATTTTGATCACCTTGAAATGGTTTTTAAAAAAATCCAAAAGTTTGGGGTTTCCTTGAACCCAAAAAAATGTGTCTTCGGAGTACTGCAAGGCAAGCTATTGGGACACGTAGTGTCCAAAGAAGGAATTTAAATTGATCCTGAGTGAGTGAAAGCATTCAAAGAGCTTTCCCTTCCAGTCAACACGAAAGGTGTCTAGCCTTTCTTGGGAAAGGTTAACTTTGTGAGCAAATTTATTTTTAATTTGGCAGGAATAATTAGGCCAATCACCCTAATGCTAAAAAAGGATCAGTTATTTAAATGGACTAAAGAAGCCAAAGAAGCCTTTGAGAAAGTTAAGGATGTTATTTCCTCAGCTCCTGTGCTGGTTAATCTAGACTTATCAAAGGACTTCATAATGTATGTATTCAGCAGCAAATCAAGCATTGCTACTGTCCTAACACAAAATTATGATGAAGAAAGGGAGAACATCTGATAGCATTCCACTCTCAGACCCTAAAATAATATGAGACGAACTACAACTTCATCGAGAGGAAATATTTCGTAATAGTTAAGGGACTCAAGAAGTTCCGACACCTAATCTCTTGCAACAAGGTGGTTGTTTATGTTGTGCATCCTAGTGTGTGTGAATACATTATGGAAGGAGAAATCACTAAAAAAAGGGCTAATTGGATCACCAAGATCCTTGAATATGACATTGAGGTTAAGCCTACAAAGACCGTCAAAGGAAGAGGACTATGCGAATATCTGGCACATGATGAAGAAATGATTGCCAAAGAAGAATAGTTAGCGCTGGTTCTAATGAATGAGTCTGAGTTCGAAGGCTATTGGTTGGAAAACAAAGTGAGATTCATGCTCACAAGAAAATATCTGCCTGGCTTTCGTTCTCAAAAGAGAAGATTCTACCAGCTGCAGAATAGCGGGTATGCACTTGTTGAAGGGGTTCTTTTCAAGAGGAACTTCAACGGTGTTCTGTTGTGGTGTGTCACCACTAAGCAAGCGAAGAGGATCCTCAACACTTTCCCCAGCAGTCTTGCGAGTGGGCATTTCTTCGCAAAGACCACCGCCATGAAAATCATGTGCGTTGGGTACTTCTAGCCCACACTGTTTAATGACTCATATTCCTTGGTTAAAGCTTGCAAGGAATGTCAAATCTTCGCAGGGAGAAGGAAAAATTTATCTATGCCCTGCAACCCATTAGTAGTTGATGAGCCATTTGCACAATGGGGCCTTGATTTCATCAGGATTATTAATCCCACCTCCAACACCAGACATAAATGGATTCTGATGACAATAGACTACTTCACAATATGGACCAAAGCCATGCCCTTGAAGAATGCAACAGAGGCAGAGATAGTAGACTTTCTCGAAGAGATCGTGACCATATTCGACCCTCTTAAAAGTATCATCTCCGACAACACCAAAGCCTTCTTAGGCTCTAAGGTATGTCAATTTACACTCACGAATGAAATATTTTAGAAAACATCGTCAAATTACTATCCACATGGTAATGGCCTAGAAGAGTCGACTAATAAAAATTTAGTCTGACTCAACAGAATTGGTTCAGAGCACCAGCGAAAATGGTACAAAAATCTTCTGGTGGCACTTTGGGCAGACTGCATAAATCCTAAGCAAGTCCTCAAGACTTCATCGCATGAGTGAGTATATGGAAAAGAAGTGCTATTTCCTATCTCCATGGAGATTCTGGCACTACAATTACTCAAATCTCTCAAAATAGAGCGAAACGACGCAATGGAGGTGCAACTAGCCGAGTTGTTGGAAGTGCGGGAGAAAAGAGAAAAAGCCTTGATAGCTATGACTAACTGTCAGCAGGTGGTTAAGAGATGGTTTGATAAGAAGGCTTTGGACCAAGGTCTGAAGCATGGCGACCTAGTGCAAAAATTTAATGAAAGGGCAACAAAGCCCAACCAACACGAGAAGTTTGATAGCCTTTAGGGAGGCCCCTTCAAAATAATTCGGTGCAAGGAACACAACAAAATTGAATTAGAAACCATGGAACATGATCCATTGGGGATTCCGGTTAATGAAATTCATTTAAAATTATTCAATTAGCCTCGACTTGTTCTGCCAATGTAGATATGTGAATAGTTTTTTTTTTCTTTTCTTTTTCCTTTTTCCCTTTGTGTTTTTTTTTGTTGGCTAGTCTTTCATAATAATTCTTCAAGTGAAATTAAGCGGAAGCAAATGAAACCTATTATTACAAAGTGTAGAGAAATATGAAAGAACCCATGAAGCAGAGAAAAGATCAACACTCACGTGCAAAAGTAAAAACATATATGCAGGAACAAAAAAAGAAAACCCACATTGCAGAAACAAAAGGCAAATGAAACAAGATGATTATATAAAGATATATTTTTATTATATATATGCTTTGGTATTTACAAAAAACAAAATGGCTCTGAGGCCACACTGCTAAAATATATATCTATAGTCTACTTTCTTTTTCATATATGCTACGATAAGGCCTTTTCCAAGCATATATCCAAATAAAAAAGACTAACGAGCTTCAGTTTTTAAAGCATATATAGAGAAATATTTAGTCATGGGCATGAGATGAAACAATGGCAGCATCCAAAACCATTCCATCATCAGAGGTAGTGTATTCACCAGTAGTAGCGTCCACAGGAGCAATGGCAAGTGGTAAAGGGAACACTAGGTTCCTGAAGTCAGTGTACCAGTCAACGTCATAAAATGGCACCACATTGTATAGGAGGAAGAGGAAGTGACAAGCACGGGTAACCCTCTGGTGATGTTCTTCCTGCGACTGGGGTCAGAAATCGCTTAGGAATTGCAACCACGGCATGACCGTGTCTTCTTCAATGAACCTATAGAGGTCGCTTGTGGTTGGAATACATCCACCAAATGCAACATTCGCCACCACCTCTATGAAAAGTGGGAGCACACATCAGTGTTAATTCTATACGTATCCTCATATTTAAGGAAATCCCTCCCTAGAACCCATTTTATGGCTATGATGGCCAAGGAGTGCTTATTTTTAGTCATCCTCTTAAGGTGCCTAGTCAAAATCTTGCCCAAAAAAGTCATTTGGGATTTATGGGAGACCAACCTAATTGGGGTATTCATGGTGACAAAGCTCTATATGATTGTCATATACAAGCCCTATTCCAATCACCTAGGTCTAAACTCTATGTAAATATTACACAAACTACCAACGCCAAATGCTGGGCCAATCACCTAATACCAATTCTGCTAAAAGTTGCTAAGTGTGATTTCACTATTGCCTAAAGTGCCTATTTATAGAAATGGCTAGGATATGTATGGTAATTTGCATACCATAAACATGAGGCTAATCAAGTACCACCTCAAAATTTGCACCAAGGCTCAGTTGAAATTCCCACCTAGTTGTGTCTACTAGGTACGATTTGTTGCGTGCAAGATTAATGGAATCTAATTAATTAGCATAAGTTGGTGGCAGACTCCAGCGGTAGTTCATACAGCCGAATGCTGAGGTGTCATTCTATAGATGCTTCTCAAATTTCAAAGGGGAACGTAAATCTTTTTGGGCACTTATCACATACTTTGGCGTAATCATTCTATTTGGGATATTAATTTCCATGGCATACGATGCCTAGGATGCCTTCAAATCACCGGATCAAGTTCCAAAGAAAATCACGCTAGAGTACATCATTGCCAATGGTCATTTCAAAATGACAAGTAATTCACTTCACACGAGCAAGTAATTGGTAGTACATGCCGAATTTAATGCAAGTAGTTGAGCGTAGTTGGCCACCCAAAGAAGGAAATAGCTAAGTGTCACATGCAAAAGGTTTTTGTATTGTGAATGCTTTTTAGAAAATACTACCCAAAGCAAACAAAATTTTAAGTGCAACTAGAGCCAAGGTAAAATTGCAGAAAAATTGAGCCAAGCAAAAATCTCTAGCAAAAGGAAATGGTAGAGAGTTCTCAAACAAAAGCACGAGTAGAGTCACAAGGAGAAGAAACAAAGAGATTATTTGATAATATGCATAGAGCATCAACTGTCTACGTCTTTGAAAACATTTTCCTATGCTTCGCCTGGCATACTAGAAAGGCCATAATGGAAAAACACAAATGTTCTAGAGAAGCCCAAAAAGTACAGGGATCAAAGCTGAATCAAGGAGGAGTGGGATAATATTCATCATCCCATCCTTGCAAAAAACCCCAAGAATTTGAGGGAGGCGGCCTATGAAAGAATGAAGGTATCCACTGACCTGATGCCAATGCCTTAGAAGCTATGGTACAACGGGATCCCATAGTATATGGTCCCATTTGTTCATTGCCTAGAATTGGTCGATGCGGCCATCGAACATTTGAACCTGCGCGCCAACACCATTGAGGGCCAAAAATTAAAGGTCAATATATGTTCGGAGGCTATCTGGAATATGCTGTGCATCCCTAAACTTGACTCTAGACAAGAAGAGGTAGAATCATTGAAACCAGCAAAGGGAGAAAGAGTATGGAGAAGCATAAAAAAGGCTTAGGAATTCTACAACATAGAAACCAAAAGGCCTGATGTAGATCACACAAATCCACCAACGATTTCGACGTCGCTCATCACCTTCCTCACGAACATGCAAGATGCATTCTTGGTGTTGGCATTTGTTTGCAGCCTAGACACTAACAAGGATGTGCACGAATTTCAGTTGGGTCGGGGGTTTTAGTTTCGCAAGCAACATACCTTTTTTCTAGTATGAATTTGTAGAATGCATTGTTGATGAGATGCTAAGGAAAATTATGGATTACCCGACACAACGAAGGTTCAAGTTTCCTTCCTTCCTTGCTCACATGTTTTTGCACCAGAGCCCCAATTTCTTTGAGAAGTATATGAGGTTGTCTATTTTTGATGGGTCAGGCAAACGAAAGCCGATTTATGTATGGAATCCTCTCCTCTCTACTACCTATGACTACTATGCATTTTCATATTATTTCTTGACTCCAATTTTGCAAGATTTGAAGGGGGATGATGGTTTCGACTGAATCACCAAGGAGCAGACTAAATATATGCAGAACTTCATCCCCAAATGTGACTGGTTTCTTGGAGTGGATTTTACATTCATCCAGCTACGCTATTTCATTGGAGAACCATTTCACCTTCCGACCTATGTCACGAATCAGGTGCTAGCCCTCAAAATTTTTTGGAGGGAAGGCCAAAAAGAGGAGATTCTTCATCTGTCCGCAAACCTTCAAAACAGTGGTTATGAATAAGAAACAGACGCATGACCTACTAGAAGATAAGCTAGCTCATCTTGGGTTGGTGATGATTTGCGATAACTGGGATTACAACCCCGAGAATGATGCACCAAATTAATTTTTCAAGGTGATACATCACCTGTGACCTTATTGGGAGAAGAGGAGGAACCCACTGAAAGATCTGAACGATCTACTAGTTGATTTGATCCACATTCCTACTGTGGATAACAGGTCACCATGGCATAAGTTCTACTTCCCTACAACGATGTATGATGAGAAGCAAAAAATGCGAGCAACCTTATTCAACAAGTTACGACAAGGAAAAGAATGGATCGTGGAAAGAATCAAAGCTTTCTAGGTATACCACCAAGAGACTAGGAAGCCCGGGGCCGATTGTGGAAGCATGGCGTTGGATGACCAATTTGATGAGATATGGGATGATGAAAATCCTATTTTTGGCTCAAGCATGGAAAATGGAAATGACTTTGGTGAAGAGCTTGAAGAGAAAGAATCTGAAGTATCGTCGGTCTTTGCTCAACAAAAGAGAAAGGAAACAGACCAGCCTATCCTGTTTGTTTCAAATGTGTTGTTGAATCTATCAAGAGCTTCACGAACACTCACCTGGGCTGTCGCAAGGACAAGAGTGACCCAACAACAATTGAAAGCCAAAGTAGTGGAGGACACTCCATGTGCCAAATGACATCACACAAAAGCAGTTGTTGGGAGAGTTCGCAAGCCCCCATAGCAAGCCAGGAGGTCGTGATAAGCCAAGAGCTGCCATCATCAAGTCAACAGGTAATGTTTGCTCCTTTTTCTCTAACTTCACAATATTTAGTAGCCCCTATTGTTTTTGCGACACCCATCACTACAAGTGTTGGCCTTGCTTTCTCTATTTCTACCATGGTGGTTGCAGAAGGTTTCTCTTAGTTCTCCCAAACAAGGCCATTTATCCTAACGCCTCCACAGACCCTTACACCATATGTCGCTACCCAATCTACTCTTGCCTCTCTTTCCTCAAGTGCAACCGCTATTGACACCCCTCCTGCTACTACTACATCAAGCACAACCCAATTTTCCCAGCAATTGGAGTTCGCCATGAGCCCATAATCGCCGCAACAACCAATGAGCTCTCTGTCGGTTCACAGATTGAACTTTGGAAAATTCCCAATTTCTCCCCACAGATCGTTAATCTCTCAAAGAGGAAAATGCACAGGCCTGCTACACTTACATTCCCTTTTTCCCTACCTCCCAATGCACCTTTTGCAGGAATTCTAGTTTAGTTGCCATCCCAATTCATAGCATAGGGTGATGTTACCAAGGAAACACGGGCTCTCAGAATGTAGAAGAAAAAGGTTAAGGATGACAAGAAGTCGGTGGAGCCGAAGGTATATATTGTTTACAATGAAGCGCAAAAAACACTGAATTTCGCCACCATGTACCCAAAAATTGTCAAACCACAAGGGGGGATGCTACCGGATGATTACAACTTGTATGCTGTGGGACTTGATCTGAGAGCAACCCGACTGCAAGACAAGGTAGAACTCATGGAAGAAATGCAGTGGGTGGTGACCACAGGCTTCCTCAAGTCTAGTCACCAACTAAAAAAGAAAGAAGAGGAGTTGAAGCTTGTGAAAGATAGAGTCAAGTTTCTGCAAGCAAAGGAAAAGGTGATGGAGGCAGATATTACACGCTTATTAGAAAAAGAACAAGTAGTAGAGGTGGAGCATAACAAATTGCAGGAGGAACTTACAAGGCTCCAATCTATTGACCCAACCCTAGTTGATGTGTTGTAGAAAAAGAACCAAGACTATCAGAACCGCTGAACTCTAGTAGAACAGGTGGCACAATAAAAGGATAAAGAGTTTGAACAATGGAGTGCTCAATTCAAGCAAAATATGCAAGAGAAGGAGGCAAATTTTGAGGCCCAAAAAGGCCCAATTGGAAAAGGAGCTTCAAGAGACAACTTTCTCTTGAATCAAAGTCAACAAATAAGAGTAGGGCCGAGGAAAATTGGTCCAAAGAGCTAAGCAACATCGAGGGAAAACTTGCATCCACAAACAGTAGTATTTCAAAACTGACAGAGGATGTCGCCTCGAAGGATGCAGAGATTTCCCTTCTAAGGAATGCTCCCTAGGCCCCTGTTGCTTAGTCGAACCTCATCCCAGTAGCTCAACAACTATATATTTCATACTAGGAAAAGGTCAAGGCCTTCTTCCTAACACTATAACCAACGCTTCGATTCATGTTGGCGGCAACAAAATTGAGTAGGGAAGTTCATAGAATAATTGAGCAGTTTCTGCGGTTCATCATGGAAAGGGTTCCTGAGGCAAAGAGTTTGCTAAGTAAGCTATACATGGTCTCTAATGAAAACTTAGCAAAAGCAGGGATCGAGGATTGAAATGTTGCTGCCAAGACGACAAACAAATTCATCCACTGCCACTTGGCCATCCTTCGTACTAATGCTTGCACAACTACTTTGAATTGAACTATGGATAACATGCGGGAAAATTTCTCCTGGCTAACTGAGATGGGAATGTTGTTCCCGTTTCTTGAAGATGATTCAGTCACCACAGCTGAGCAAATTGTGAAGAAAATTAAATAGGAGCAGGACCCAACCGCTTTCCAGAGTTTTAGCTAGCCTCCTATTGCAACAGATATTCATTCATCTGATAGCACAACTACTTTTCCAATGTGAGTCAGGGGACGGTTTACCTGTGGTGCTGCCTTATAAAGAAATGCTTGACATAACTGGAGCGCAAGAGAATCTATGCAACGTATCGAGACCGTCCAAGGCCGATTGGTTGCCCCTACAGGCAACTCTTTCTAAGCTCTGACTTTGTCACCCTATGGATGACTCTTTAGTCTGCAAGCCATAGAAAATTTTGGGTTCCTTGTTCCATAGGAGAAACGCTCCTAGTAGTCACCAAAAGTTGTGAATGTAAAATTCTTCAAGCTCCCTTCGGGTGTTTTGCTAATTTTTGGCCCCTCGCCTCATATATTTGCCATGCTGCCCTTAGCCTTTCATTGGGCTTCTTTTGCTATACTCTGTCGACTGCTTCCACGTGTTTGCTTAGTGCTCTCCGAAGGGATTCTTCCTTTTGCTTTTCAACTGAATCCCGCTATGCTTCCACGTGTCTTCACTACGGGCTATTTATAACTGCTTCCCTTCACTTCCTTGTCAGGCCCTGCTCGCATGCCATGTAGCTTTCGTTCACGTAAACTTTTGGCGGACCCCACAGATGGTGCCAATAATAAACATTGTTGCTACGTGTCTTCTCGGCACTAGCTTTCAACAAAGGGAGGGGATAATGAACCACGAGCTGCACCATGTTGCCACTTGTCTCCTTGTAGGGACTTCATCAAAAGGAAAGAGTGGAGAGAACACCAAACTCCAATATGTTGCCGCATGTTATAACTGCCTCCTTGGGGAAGCGACACTTGTCTGCTCGGGATATTCTTGGACCACTGCCATCATTTTTAGGGGATGCATTTGGCTAAGAAGTGTCTACATGCCATGAACCAAATATTTTTTGTTTTAACGGGCAAGGGAAATCATTGTTGCAGCCATCATTGCCAAAAGATACTGAATCTTTTTTTTACAAGCTTGCTAGGCAGTGGATTGTTGGCTTTAAATACTGCTTCTCACTTCACAAAATGAGTTCAGAAGATGCAAAAAAATTAGAGACACCAGGCCTTTAGTATTGTTTTTAAGATTATTATATGAAACTTTCAGACTGTGCCATTGTTCGACCTTTCTATTTTTCTTATGTTATTTGATAAGATATTAATACTGTGCCATTATTGTCTGGATTGTTCATTTGCAAGAACTTCTATGATTTTAAATATAAATTGTTGATTTAGATCATGTCTTTGACTCCTATTTTCAGTGGATGTATGCTATAACCATTTTATGTCATTAGATTAATTGTTTAGATCTTTTCTTTTAATTTTTGTGATTCTGAAACATAGAAAATTGTTGAACAAGCCCTTGAATTTATTCCCAAAGGATAGATTTACCTTGCCTTTATCTAAATCTTGGCACATTGCCTTATATTTTTATTTTATATATCTGCTTCCTTTTCCCATTCAAAACCCTAGTTATAGAAGAAGTTGACTTCTTTAAAAATCTAGAGGTCACTCAGTTTAGCGCAATTGGTCCCCCCATTAACTGAGTTTCCCATAAAGGTTGTTACCTTACCAATTTTTGGCATCGACAGGTAGCTCTACAAGGGAGAATAATAACTGTAGAGTAGTGTACAAAATTGGGTTTTCAAGGTCCATCTAGGTGTGCTTTATGTGAATTGGACTCTGAGACTATGAATCATATCCTATTATTCTACCCTTTCTCTTTGAAATTTTGGCAATGGTTATGTGCTAGGTTGGGATGGTCCTCAACATTACCCAATGACATCTTCAGTCTCTTCAAATAATGACCTAGGATTCAAAAGACAAGTCTATTTGGTAACCTATGGACGATTTTCCCTTCTCTCCTAATTTGGGAAATTTGGAAAGAACAAAATATAAGGGTCTTCTAGGAGAGAAAGCTTGATGTGTAATCCTTCTTCAACAAAGTTGAAGTGGATATAATAGAAGTGGTTAATAAAAAAAACTTGAAGCATGTCAAGACAGGTGTTTCCTTCATAGAATGGGACAATACAGTTAGAAAGGAATGGTTGAGGCTTAGAATTCCACCCTTTTTTGGTCAAGGCGGATAGGAAACTAAGAAGTTGAGAACGAAAGGGAGGTGGTCTCCCCCAGACTTCGGGTGGTATAAGATGAATTTTGATGGTGCTTCTTGGGGAAATCCTAGGAAGGCTAGAGTTGGTTGCATTGTTAGGGACTAGGAGAGCTCAGTTGTAGGTAAGAAGGCATTTCCTCTAGAATAAACAACCAATAACATGGTAGAACTAAGGGTACTATTGGAAGGACTTCGTCTATGTAAGAAAATTGGAATGACTAATATTGCTATTGAAGGAGACTATGCAAATATAATCAATGCTCTAAGGATTGGCTCGACACCAAATTGGAAATTGAATGCCATGCTGGGTAGGGCCTTAGAATTACTAGATCACTTTGAGGATATAACCATCAATCATGTATACAAAGAATTAAATAAGGAGGTAGACAATTTAGCAAATCTTACTGTGGATGGCATTCTGATAGATACAATAGTTGGTAGGGATAAGGAATGTGGTATTCCCAATACAAACAAAAATTTAAATTCAAATTGAAATTGCCATGAAAACTTCATAAGTCTCGGCCAGTTGGAATAAAAAAGGGTAGAATAACCACAGGTGATTTGAATTAGCATCCTATAAGGTAACAAGAGTTATGACTAGGATTTTAGTGGATGGGATGGTGAGGTCATACCAAATTGTATGCTAACATATCAAAATTGGATGGCAAGGCTGGATAATCTAAACTTGGGCACCTTTGTGTCATTTGAACTCAATATCCATGGTTGTCGGGTCCACTTGGAATGTGCCCTTCTACTTCTTTCATCCCCAGATATGGAAATATAAGTGTTTTGTATTTGCTAGCATGGCTACGGTTTAGTCTCTGAGTATAAAATATTAAGCATGGTCAAAAATTAAATGTGTGGTTTTTGTGGGCTGATAGCCATTTTCCACCCCAATCTTTGTAAATTTAGAACAATAGATTTTATGATATTAATCATAATAGTTGTTGGGATGTTGCATAAGAGATAAACATAATCTCTGTATGGTTACAGCTAGTCTAGAGCTATGCTCGACCTGTTGATTTTTTATATGTAAACTTTTATATTATGCAATACAATTATGGCTTAGGCCTTTTGCTGATCAAAAAATAATAATATGTATAATATAATATAAATTTATTATATTGTATTAAATAATATTTATTGATTAGATAATATAAATTTAAATAATTAAAAAAAAATCTATATATTTTTATTTTAGATTTTAGGAATCAGTTGGGTATCCACCCCCCTATAAACTATAGTGCGCCTGGTAAACTTTTTTCATGTGACCAATGACGCTGGCACGACACGCCCTTTGGTACCACATGGACAATGGGGAGACTAGACCTCATGACCTCTTGCCTACAAATAAAATGAAATGATTATATAATATATTCTAAGAAAGAATTAAATAATAATTATTTAAACATAAAATTTATATAATAATTTTGTTAAATAACAATATCCCTACTCAACTATTGATGAAGATTGATGAGAATAGAATCAATCTTCATCAATATATACTTCTATTCTCATCAATCTTCATCAATACCCCTACTCAACTATCTCTTCACAACAAAAAAAAAAGTGTGTAGAGCAATGGGTGATCGGGAAAGAGGATTTGAATTTTCTGGCCGGCAACAGTGTCTGGTTTGAAGGCAGTTGGATTTGGGTCGGGGGATGGTCTTTATGGGGATGCGGTAGGGGAGAATGCAGGCAACAAGCAGGAGGGAGTAGTGTCCAAGGATTGGGGCCCAAAAAATGTGGGGACCCAGGTGGAAAGGTGTCATCCGAAGGTAAGTTATCCCCTAACTCTTCTTCGAAGGATTGGGTTTATGGGTCCGAGGGCCTTGGAAACTAGGGTGCAGACAATACTTTGAGGGATCACTCATGGGAGGATTCAAAGAGGAAGTGGGTTTCACTGTTTGGAACCAAGCCTGTGGGAAAGTCTATTTTTCCTCTAGCCACATAACCTTCTTTCTGAATTCGGGAATATCCCTTAAATCATGCTAGATAGTAGCCTTAGATGTGAAGATATCTCCAAAAACTTCCTTGTTCTAGGTTTTGACCTTAGCTTTGACCTCACCAAGCTTCTTAGCAACTCTAAACATAGTTGTCCCACTAACATTTATATTCCACCACTCTTGAATGCAATTAAAGTTATTAGGGTGAGACAACCACATTTTTTCAAATCTAAAGGGGAATTTTCTCTACCTGACATTGAGTCGGCCATAAAGCTTATATGGAAATTGTCCAAGCCAATTATAGGAAGAGCATTTAAGGATAAAAAATAATTCTTCAGCTAGTTATCCAAGATTAAGGCCCTGTCAAGCCACACTTGGATAAGGTCATTCCCAACCCTCCTGTTAGACTAGGTATAGGTAGCCCTCTTGAGGTCCACATCATGCAAAAATTGAGAGTTAATAAAGTCCATCAGATCCATCTTACTATCCAACTGTATCTGAGAACCCCCAAATTTTTCTGACACCAGCAGTGGCATGTTAAAATCCCCCATTATAATCCAGTTCTCATAAGGAAAACATGATCTAAAAGACTTAAGCCTTTTCCAAAAACTCCTTCTAGCAGATTTATTGTTGGGTGCATATATATTAGAAAAAATCCAACTGAAATCATCTTTGATATGCCTAAATCTAGTAGCCACATGATTGGAATCTTCCCAAATCAAAGTACCTTGAAGGTGATCCTGATTCCAAAAAGTCACTAACCCCCAGAGGCCCCCTTAGAACTCCTACCCTGCACACCACCATTCTTGAAGATCTTAATCTTTTCCACCCTTTCTTTAGGTATCTTGGACTCCTGAATAACTAAGATATCAGGTTTGTGGTCCCTAACAAAATTGTGCAAAATCTCTTGTTTATGGGAACTATTTAGCCCCTGAATATTCCATGACATAAACTTCATTTTTTGATGGGGTATTGCCTTTGCATGGTTTTTTGAGTTCCATCTGCAATATTGTGAATGCATTCCTGTTCTCTATGCCACTTTTTTGATTTCCTGCCCAAACCTCTCTAAACTCCAACATTCGCTTTTGATCTGTTTCTTATAGAAACCTCCATTGTATTGTTCCCTTTTTTGCTCTTCTTCTTCTCAACTTTAGTGTATAGGCTATCCTCTTCAAGATCCAGGACCTCCAGACCCATGAACTCTTTCCCATCCATAATGTCATCTACAACAACAACTCTATTTAGCAGAGAATACCCAACATTAGTCCCCCCTTAGAGGTATTCACAGAGTTCCCAAAAGTTGATTTCACAACCTTTAGAGAGCTTTGAGACCTATCCTGGCTAGAGGAATGGGATATTTTCTCCCCAGACTTCTCTGAATCCTCCATACTACTTTCCTTACTTTGTTCAAAATGGAAAGTTTCCTTCGAACCATTAGCTATTGATTTTGGAACTACATTCGAACTCTCATCCTACTTTGCAACACTCTCTCTTTCTGCTTTTTCCTCCACCCCCTGGGGATCCTTTGTTCTCGAGTCTACAACTGCTCTGTTAGGGTCATTAACCTCTCTTTTAGAATCTACATAGTTATCATTACCTTTGCATAAATCCTCAACTTTTTTATCTTCCAGGCCATGGACACAACACTCCCCACTATTTCCCTGACTTTCCATAATGATATCTCCTCTATTCCTTTCCTCTTGTGGCTTCTCCATCGTTTTAGCTCTCCACATCTTAGTCTCCTTGGGCACTGCCTTACCATCAAGTTTGTGCACATTGTTTGGAAATTTCCTCACCCAATGCCCATCTTTTTTGCAAGTGAAGCACACAAAAGGGAGAGTCTCAAATTATTGATATAATAATTTTGTTAAATAACAACATCCCTACTCAACTATTGATGAAAATTGATGAGAATAGAATTATATTGATGAAGATTGATGAGAATAGAATCTTGACGGCTATCCCTTCACAGGAAGAGGTTAGGAAGGTAGTTTTTTCTTTTGAAGGGAACGAGGCCCCTGGCCCAGATGGATTCCCTATGTTCTTTTTCCAAGTCTTTTGGGAAATTGTTGCTGACGATGTGATCAATGCTATCAAGGATTTTTTTGGAGCTAGGAAATTTTTGAAAGAGCTTAATGCCACTTTTTTTGTTCTCATTCCTAAGTTCCCTGGTGTTGATTCTTTTGATTCCTTTCGCCCAATGAGCTTATGCAACTCTTTCTACAAAATCATCTCTAAAGTGGTTACTTCTAGGCTTCTTGGGATTCTCCCATTGTTGATATTTCCCCAATAGAGTGGTTTTGTTTCGGGCAGATAGATTATGGACTCTATTATTACGGTTCATGAGAATATCCACTCTCTTGAAGCTTAAAAAAATCAAGGCTTTTTGCTCAAGCTAGATATGTCTAAGGCAATAGGGTGGAATGGGACTTCTTGATCAAAGTCTTAAAAGCTTTTGGGTTTTCTAAAAGATTTTTGTAGATGATATGGGAATTGATTTCTACCACCAGTACTTCGGTTATCATCAATGGCTCTCCTTCCCATATTTTCAAGGTGTCAAGAGGAGTTAGACAAGGGTATCATGTGTCTCCTATTCTCTTTACCCTCATGGTAGAAAGTTTGGGTAGGATTTTGCATAAAAAAGTGATGGAAGGTAGCCCGAAAGGGTTAAAACCATCTTTGGCGAACTTGGCTTGTTCGCACCAGCAGTTTGTGGATGATACGATGCTTATCAAAAGCTCAACTATTGGAGAAGCTAGAGCAATAAAGACCTATCTTTTTCTTTATGAGGAAGGATCAAGGAAAAAAATTAACAGGGCAAAAAGTTCTCTCTACTTTTTTAATACCCCTGAGCATAGACAAAGGAAAATAGCCAACATCTTAGGTTGTGGTGTTAATTATCTTCCCTCCACTTACTTGGGTCTTACTTTGGGGTCCAAACCTCTAGATTCGTTTTGGATTTCTCTTGTGGATAGGTTTAATTAGAAGTTGGCTAGTTGGAAAGGGGCCCTCCTGAGTCAAGTTGGTAAAGTAATGTTACTAAAGGCCTCTCTTCATATTTTGCCTGTTTAAGATCCCTGCCAAGTTTCTCGAGATTATTGAAAAGATCCAAAAATATTTCCTTTGGTTGGGGGTTGAGGAGAAGAAAAGGATTTCGTTGATTGCTTGGGAGAATGTGTGCAAACCTAAGAACCATGGGGGTCTTGGTTTGAGGAACATTAGAGTCTTTAACAAAGCTCTCCTGGCGAAGCAGGTTTGGAGAAATTTTGTGTATACTCATGAATGGAATACTATTTGGTGCAGTAAATATTTGTGGGGGATTGACTCTTTTAAAGACTTTCTTAGTTCTTAGAATCTCCCCATTGGATCATTCCTCTAGAACAATGTCATTAAGGCTAGGGACCTAGCTGGTAAAGAAGCTTGTTGGAAACTTGGAGATGGCAAGAAAATCTAGTTTTGGGAAGACCAGTGGATTGGTAATGATTGCCTGTGTAACATCCCGATCTTTAGGAATTATATGAAGGACTGTAAATCTAGGTTTGGAATCTTGGTTGAGGATTACTGGAGGAATAATCAATGGGTTGATATTTCTTCTATTAGCCTGGATCTCTAGCCTTTGCAGGTTCTTAATTTTGTTGTGCTCAGTTCACAGGGCAGGAGGAATCTTTGGTCTAGAAGTTGTCATCCTTAGGGATCTACTCTATTTCTTCAATGGTGGCCTCTTGTTACTCTTGCTTCCATTTCCTTGTCTAGGCAAGGGTGTGGGTGCACAACCTTATTCCAAAAGTCAACATTTTTTCTTGGATTATTCTTTAGAACAAACTGTTGACTAATGATAATATTTGTAAGCGTGGTTTCTCCTTTTCCAATAGGTGTTACCTGTGTTGTGTGGAGGCGAATACTTCCTCACATATTTTTCTCCTCTGTCCTTTTGCTTATGCTATTTGGTGCAGGATTTTGCAAAAGTGGAATCTCAAATGGGTTTTTCCTAGAACTATCTCAGATTTTTACAACTAGTGGAAGGCCTCTTCAAATGATCGGGTGTTGAATCTACTTTGGAACTATATCTTCCCTCACCTTGCTTGGGGCGTTTGGAAAGAACATAATAATAGAGTTTTCAGGGACGAGGCTCTCTCAGAGGAAGTGGTTTTTGGAAAGATTATTAGAGTTGTGAGAGAGAACTTTAATTTGCTCAATAACAAGAACAAAGGTAAAGGTAAGGTTAGCTTTCAAGAGTATGAGATTAGAGTGACTGAAGCCTAGAAGGTTAATGTGGACATGTACAATCATCCCAAGCTTACTAAGGGACCTAGAGATGGTATCTTTTGGAGCCTCCCACCTCTTGGTTGGGTAAAAATCAATTTTGATGGGGCAGCTAAGGGAAACCCTAGGCCATTTAGGCGTGGAGGTGTGATAAGGGATGAGAATGGTTGCTTCATCATGGTGGTGGTGCTCCCCTTAGGTACTCAAACAAACCACATGGTTGAAGCTATTGGAGTGTTTTAGGTCTTGAAACTAGCTAGCCAGTTGAATTTCAAAAATGTTTAGATTGAAGGGGATTCAAATAATATAATCCAATGTTTAAAGAGCCTTTAAAAACCCTCATGGTCTATAGAGAATTGGATAGACCTTTCAAAGGGTATTATTACTAATTTTGAGAAAATTTATATCTCACATGCTTTTAGGGAAATAAATATGGTGGCAAATTTTTTTGCCAATAAGGAAGTTAAAGCAAAGGAAAAGATGAGTTGGCAGAGGGGTGATGAGTTGGAGGCTGATGTCACAACCTTAATCATGTATGACCATATTCACGGGAAGGTGCAATTCTCCTTTCCAATGAATGATGGCTAAGTGTCCTCTCTTGCAGTCTCGAGACTACAGTTTAATCATCACTCATCGCTGGCCGAAGTGTAATTGTCATATTTCTCATTTGAGTGATGTGAGCTTTGCATGCTTTCTAGGCATTTTGAATGCTTGCTTCTTTGCGTTTCTAGAGTTTTCTATTCTTGCTTGCAAGACTACCAACATGGGTGGCGAGAGTCGCAGGGTGGAGCTGATGGAATGTGAAGCATTAAGGAACAATTCAAAGCTCTAAGAGATGCTGGAGAAGGGAAATATTACTATCTTCATTAAGAAACTCCATGGCTGGGATCAGAATATTACCAGAGTCTTTGCCAAGGGTTGGAAGGATGGTGAGATCAATTTTTTTGGCAGACAAGTGGTAATTAATGAGCAGTTAGTTGCTGAGGTAACGAGCCTTTTTATGGAGGGTATTAAGTTCTACAAGGATAGAAAGCTTTCTGACCAGGCAATCCAAAAATTCCCAAAGTCAGAGGTAGAGAAGGAGGACTTGTGAAGGATGACTAAATCTACTATGATTCGGGTAGAATTGTCTTGCACTAGAGGAAGGTGTTGAATGTGCTAATAGAGTACATCATTTTGGATGACCGTTACACAAGAGTCTTCAGGTATCATTTCGTCCTCCTCAACCACCTCAGGCATCAAGTCAAGGTTTCATTTCCATTCTATCTTGCCTCTTCTATGAATTCCAGTTTGCAAAACTATAGACTGAACCCAATTAGGCATTCCATTCTCCACGAAGGATTGCTTGTTTTAATTCATGATCATTTTAAAGCAATGTCGACTCTATCCCATCAAACTCCCTCTTCTAAGGATAGGGTTGTTGTTAAGGGGAAAGGGAAATTTAGTGACTCTCCCCAATAGAAGGGTAAGAGAAAGGTTTCAAAAGACCCCTCCTATGATGTTAATGATGAGGACTCGTAGTCGACCTCATCTTCTGAGTACTCCAACTACCCTACTATTGATAGAGATGAGAGGTCTCGCTTTCCTAGGGATCTTAAAGCGGAGGATCACTACTTTAATGCTAAACGAGAATTCCCTGATGATGTTCTTGCTATTTCCTGCAATGGGTCTGTGGATTTTTTTAGGTTAATTAGATGGGTGTTCTTTGAGATTAAGGAGATTAAGCTGAACCAAAGAGCTATGAGCAGTAAAATGGAGAAAGATGAAGGCAATAATAACAAAGATAGTGTTAAGGCCACTGATTTATGGAAAAAGGAAGAAAAGAAATATATGGTTGAGTGCCTCAAGAAAAATGTAGAAGATTTACAATATTTTAAAAGCAACCATGAAGGTAAACAATCTGAGATGGAGGAGTAGCTGAGGAATATCAAAGATTCTCTCCACAAGTGTTGGTTATGAGCCATAAGATTTTAAAATCTACTGCAAAGACCATGAATACCATGGTGGAAAATTTGGAAAATGCTTATCAAGTAAGGACAACTGTGTATGCTAATGTGGACAAGGAGGAAAGCCATCTAGAAGGTGGGGGGCCGAGCAACAGGACCAAAGCGAACTTGAAAAGGAAGACCAGGCTCTTGTGAATATTCAGGAAATCAAGAAGTTTGCTATTAATATGAACAAACTAGAGTAGGAGGCAACGAAGATCCTCAAGAATTTGGCCTAGTGGCTAGATTTTTTGTGGCTTTTTGTCAGTTTTTTGGTGTGCTACCTTGGGTTCCTTTGTCTTCTTCTTGGTGGGCAGTGTTTTTTTTTTTTTTCTGGGCTCTGTTAATGTCTTATCTTTCGCTTTCTTACTGTTAATGGTTTCGAGTTCCCTTCAAAACTTGTTTGTTCCTTAATCAAAAACAATATGTATAATATAATCTATTTGTGTTCATGAATCTATCTAGAAATATATTTAAATATAGAATATTATGAATATACATAAAAATTTAAAACTTGACAAAATAAACATATAAATATATAATATTTAATTTTACAAAAATAATAAATTTTAAAATAAAATAAAATATAAATAAAAAAACCCATTGACAATAATTAAAACTACTTTTATTTATTTATTAAAATGTATCCTATTAGAAATCAAATACTTGGTGGCTTCCATATTTTCAGACTTAAACATTAAATAGGATTATATGGTATAATTTGAAGTAGGAAGGCAATTCCGCGTTCAGATCCATAACTTTTCTTTTTTGTTTCTCCCTCCACACAACACTTAAAATTCTCTGCTTTCCTTATATTTCTAGACATTCTTTTTTGAATATCCAATAGACGATAATGGGGAAATTATTTCATTACATACCACAAATGTGATTAGATCTGTGTACGATGTCAACAGGCTTTGAGCTTCTCAGTCATCACACGTTAAGTTTGACCTGATATTGTTATTTTATTGTTTACCATTTCAACCCCGCAAAAAAAGCCTTAAACTAAACAGGTCCACTAACTATTTTAAAATTATATATTTGTCTTATAAAAAGTGAATATTTAATAAGGATAGCAGGGTATTACAATTTTGTGGACATTAATTTTTTATTAAAAATAAGTAAAATAATAGTTCAATTTTCTCAAAAATAGGCAAGATAATAGTTCAATTTTTTGAAAAATAGGCAAAATAATAGTTCACTTTCCCTATTCCTCAAAATTTGTTAATACACACAAAATATTTTAGCCAATCACAACCACAATAAATAATTTATAAAATTTATAAAATTAAATATTTTACAAGTTCACTTTATAAAATTGATTTTTTTTAAAAAAAAATTATTGTTTTTGATTGGTTAAAAGCTAACTTATTAATAACTAGTTAATTAAGGAAAAACAAAACTCAATGCAACAGTTTTCTGAACAATAGGCAAGATAATAGTTCAGTTTCAAATAGGCAAAATAATAGTTCACTTTCACTTTTCCTGAAAATTTGTCAATAACAAACAAAATATTTTAGTCAATCACAATCACAATAAATAATTTTTATAATTTATAGAATTAAATATTTTACAAGTTCATTTTATAAAATTGAATTTTATTTAAACAAAAAAAAATTATTGTTTTTGATTGGTTGAAAGCTAACTTATTAATAACTAGTTAATTATGGAAAAACAAAACTCATTGCAACAGTTTTCTAAAAAATAGGCAAGATAATAGTTTAGTTTTATAGTTAACTTTCACTTTTATTGAAAATCTATCAATAACACACAAAACATTTTAGCAAATCACAATCACAATAAAAAACAAAACTCATTGCAACAATTTCTGAAAAATAGGCAAAATAATAACTATTTATTGTGATACGGTGAAGGTACCTTTTCCATAGTCCACTTATCTTCCACAAATTGGTTAATTAGATACAAATAATCTTCCTTTAATATTATCTTTCGATATATCCGAGTATACCAAGGAAGCATATCAAGATAGACATCTTTAAACGTGATAAATTTCCTTGAAGTGTGCTAGCAATATAAATGTTAGAATGTTTAAATGTTAAATAAATGAATATTGTTTCCCTTCACTTCTTAGATACGTATGATAGATAATTAAACACACCATGGATATATGATAATTGAAGTATATTTCAATCAATCCAATTATTGGTGTGCAGTTTATTTAAATTTCATGCCATTCTAGTACATGGTAGGCAACTTAATGTTATCTACTTATAGACTTGCAATAGAGCTGTGGTTAAGTGCATAATATTCATTCATCTAAGTTAGGTGCATAATAATCCTTTAACAATGGGAAAAGGGTTGTTAGGACTGCTTGTAGATTGGAGAATAATATTACTAATCAAGTGATTGCAATTCATTAATAATATTAGTGTTGATAACAATACTCTAGTTATTGTTAAGAAATTAACAATGGAAAAGGGTTGTTAGGACTGCTTTTAGATTGGAGAATAATATTACAAATCAAGTGATTGCAATTCATTAATAATATTAATGTTGATAACAATACTCTAGTTATTGTTAAGAAAATGAAAGTTTGATTTACTGATAATGATATATGGTATTCTTGTGAGTAGGTAGTAACAATGTCATGTCAACTAAAATAGATAAGTCATACTAATAATAGCAGGACATTATTGAATATTAAATCTATAAACTAGAGACGTTTTCGGTGATTCAATTCACCTTGTCTCATCTATCGCACTAAATTAGTAACTATTTATTGTGATCAATTATTACTTATTAATAACTAGTTAATTAAGGAAAAACAAAACTCAATGCAACATTTTTCTAAAAAATAGGCAAGATAATAGTTCAATTTTCTGAAAAATAGGCAAAATAATAGTTCACTTTCACTTTTCCTAAAAATCCCAATAACACACAAAACATTTTATCCAATCACAATCAAAATAAATAATTTTTTATAATTTATAAAATTAAATATTTTACAAGTTCACTTTATAAAATTGAATTTTATTTTTTTCAAAAAAGTTATTGTTTTTGATTGATTGAAAGTTAACTTAATAATAACTAGTTAATTAAGAAAAAATAAAACTCATTGCAACTGAAAAATAGGCAAGATAATATCTCAATTTTCTGAAAAATAGGCAAAATAATTGTTCACTTTCACTTTTCCTTAAAATCCATTAATAATACACAAAACATTTTAGCTAATCACAATCACAATAAATAATTTTTTATAATTTATAAAATTAAATATTTTACAAGCTCACTTTATAAAATTGAATTTTATTTTTTTCAATTTATTATTATTATTTTTGATTGGTTGAAAGCTAACTTATTAATAGCTAGTTAATTAAGGAAAAACAAAACTCATTGCAACAATTTTTTGAAAAATAGGCAAGATAATAGTTCAATTTTCTTAAAAATAGGCAAAATAATAGTTTACTTTCACTTTTCCCCAAAATCCATCAATAACACACAAAACATTTTAGCCAATCATAATCATAATAAATAATTTTTTGTAATTTATAAAATTAAATATTTTACAAGTTAATGAAGAGCCCAACACACCCTTTCTTGCAAACTCTCAGCATAAAAAATTAATATCAAATAGAGGTTGAGTTATTGGAAATTAAAGAAAACTAATCTTTAAATTTCATTACAAAATTCTCCAGCTATTGACAATTACAAAGAAATCTAGAAATACAAATCTATACACCCTTATGGCTGATTCAAACCACTACAAATATGATTTATATTAGATTTAAAACAACAAGCTACAACAATTAAAATATTAACAAACCAATCACAACATCTTTGATCTTCTCCGCATCAATCTTGCCTGCCAAACTCTACTCTGCCAAAGACCACTTTCCAATTCTCAACATAGCATTGAAAGACACCTCCAACTGTAGCAAAAACCTCTAGAAATCTCAACCATGGATGAAAAAACCATTCCCAAAATATCACGCCCAACCTTCTAGCTTCCACATTTACCAATAATATTTACCAATGACTCCTCAAGCCCAAGCTTGGAAGAAAGGAATTAAACAAGGAAATAAATAATTTAATTTTTTATGTTTTCTCTCCAACTTCCAATTCCAATGCCCAAGAAAGAATTTGCTGGAATGTGCCTTGAAAAGCCCCAAAAATCAAATAATAAAATGCATAACCAATTTTCCAGCAAGTTGTGACCAAAACATTTATTAAATGTTGGCTTGCATTTTTAATTTATTCACCAACAATACTAAAAAAGTAGACGAAAGATAAAAATTAAATAAAATTATTTTTTTGGTTGATGAGGATTTCCTGTGGACCCAAATGCTCCTGCATCAAACATGTCAGGTAAGAAATTTGTGAGCATGGGCTCACAAAATGGAGTTGAGTAGTGGGACTACTCTTTCAAGTTGAATGTAACCTACAACGAACTCCATCACTATCTGAGGTGCACTAATTTTTTTTTTGCTTTTTTCTCTTTTTCCATCATCTTACTAGAACACATGCCTCCTTCCTCAAATAATGTTGCACCCTCTTCTTCCTTCCCCTCATGGACTCATGTCCACCATGAATCATCCTCCACCAAACAAACTCTCTATTCTTCTAATCTTTCGTGGGTTCTAATGCGCCACAAACCAACCACCTCCACCAAAATTTCTCACCATCCTCTACAACTTCTAAATGTAAATATGCATTATCCATGCACCAATCTACAATTACATTTTCTACTTTCATCTTTGCAAACAAACCAAAATTTACATTTACTTCATCCTTCTCCATTGCTGCGACTTCATCCTGCGCTACAACATCTTCAAAATTATCATCAGCTGCAACTTTTCTTTCTTCACCTATCGTTGCAACTATGAGCTTTTCCATCCACTCCTCCTCTATTGCCAACATCTTCAATAATAAATCTTCTTTGTCTTTACCATCTTCAACCACTATTGTTGCCCTTGCTTCCTCTTGCTTATTATTTTCTTCTTCTTTCTCCATGCCTTCCTCATGACATGTCTTCACTGCAACTTCTTCGTATTCCATCACTACATCTTCTTTTTTCTCCTCTTCAACTACCTCTACTACAAACTCTTCGATGTTCAATCCATCCTCATCTTGTTTTTCCAGCTTATCCAATTGCTTGTTTATATTTTTTTTACCATCTCCATGCTTCCCAAATCACAAACCTCTTCCTTATGACTATACCCATCTCATATGTTGTAATCTTTCACAACTCTCACACTTGTTTTCGAGGCTCCTCAGCTCTCAATTGCTCAGGGCTTCTCTCTACTTGCAACAATCCTTACATGAGCTCTTCTTTACTGCCTTCTATCCTCTACTCTACCTGAAGGTCCTGGTGGATTACCTCTACTCTCAAGATCTCCTGCTTTGATACCAAATAATGCAGGAGCCCAACACACCCTTTCTTGCAAACTCTCACCATAAAAAAAATATCAAATAGAGGTTGAGTTACTGGAAATTAAAGAAAACTAATCTTCACATTTCATTACAAAATTCTCCAACTATGGACAAATTACAAAAAAATCTGGAACTAGAAATCTATACACCCTTATGGTTGATTCAAACCACTACAAATCTAATTTATATCATATTTAAAACAACAAGCTACAACAATTAAAATATTAGCAAACCAATTACAACATCTTTGATCTTTTCCACAACAATCATGCTTGCCAAACTCCACTTTTCCAAAGACCACTTTCCAATTCTCAACACAACATTGAAAGACACCTCCAGCTATAGCAAAAATATATGGAAATCTCAACCATGGTTGAAAAAACTATTCCAAAAATCTCACGCCCAACCTTCCAGCTTCCACATTCACCAATAATATTTACCAATGACTCCTCAATTCCAAACTTGGAAGAAAAGAATTAAACAAGGAAATAAAGAATTTAATATTTTATGTTTTCTCTCCAACTTCCAATTCCAACGCCCAATAAAGCATTTGCTAAAATGTGCCTTGAAAAGCCGTAAAAATTAAATAATAAAATGCATAACCAAATTCCCAGCAAGATGTGGCCAAAACATTTATTAAATATTGTCTTGCATTTTTAATTTATTCACCAACAATACTAAAAAACAGGCAAAAGACAAAAATCAAATAAAATTATTATTTTTGTTAATGAGGATTGCTGATCTCATGCTCCAACATCACAAGTTCACTTTATAAAGTTGATTTTTTTTTATAAAATTTTTTTTATTGTTTTTGATTAGTTGAAAGCTAACTTATTAAGAACTAGTTAATTAAGGAAAAACAAAACTCACTGCAATAGTTTTCTAAAAAATAGGCAAGATAATAGTTCAATTTTCTAAAAAATAGGCAAAATAATAGTTCACTTTCACTTTTCCTAAAATTCGTCAATAACACACAAAACATTTTAGCCAATCACAATCACAATAAATACCTGAAAATTCGTCAATAACACACAAAACATTTTAGCCAATCACAATCACAATAAATAATTTTTATAAGTTATAAAATTAAATATTTTACAAGTTCATTTTATAAAATTGAATTTTATTTTTTTCAAAAAAAAATTATTGTTTTTGATTGGTTGAAAGCTAACTTATTAATAACTAGTTAATTAAGGAAAAACAAAACTCATTGCAACAAATTTCTAGGCAAGATAATAGTTCCATTTTTTGAAAAATAGGCAAAATAATAGTTCACTTTCACTTTTCTTGAAAATTCATCAATAACACACAAAACATTTTAGCCAATTACAATCACAATAAATAATTTCTATAATTTATAAAATTAAATATTTTACAAGTTCATTTTATAAAATTGAATTATATTTAAAAAAAAAATTAATATTTTTGATTGGTTGAAAGCTAACCTATTAATAACTAGCTAATTAAGAAAAAACAAAACTCATTGCAATAGTTTTCGTAAAAATAGGCAAGATAATAGTTTAGTTTTCTGAAAAAGAGGCAAAATAATAGTTCACTTTCACTTTTCTTGAAAATTTGTCAATTACACACAAAACATTTTAGCCAATCAGAATCACAATAAATAATTTTTATAATTTATAAAATTAAATATTAACAAGTTCAATTTATAAAATTGAATTTTTATTTTTTTTCAAAAAAAATTATTGTTTTTGATTGGTTGAAAGCTAACTTATTAATAACTAGTTAATTAAGGAAAAACAAAACTCAAATAGGCAAGATAATAGTTTAGTTTGATGAAAAATAGGAAAACTAATAGTTCACTTTCACTTTTACTAAAAATTCGTCAACACACAAAACATTTTAGCCAATCACAATCACAATAAATAATTTTTATAATTTATTAAAAAGTTAAATATTTTACAAGTTCACTTTATAAAACTGAATTTTATCTTTTTTCCAAAAAATATTATTGTTTTTGATTGGTTGAAAGCTAACTTATTAATAACTAGTTAATTAATGAAAAATAAAACTCATTGCAACAATTTTCTAAAAAAAATAGGGAAGATAATAATTCAGTTTTATGAAAAATACTCTTTCACTTTTCTTGAAAATCCATTAATAACACACAAAACATTTTAGCCAATCACAATCAAAATAAATAATTTTTATAATTTATAAAATTAAATGTTTTACAAGTTCACTTTATAAAATTGAATTTATTTTTTTCAAAAAAATTATTGTTTTTGATTGGTTGAAAGGTAACTTATTAATAACTAGTTAATTAAGTAAAAATAAAACTCATTGCAACAAAAAAATCTACAAGATAATTGTTCAATTTTTTGAAAAATAGGCAAAATAATAGTTCACTTTCACTTTTCTTGAAAATCCGTCAATAATACACAAAACATTTTATCCAATCACAATCACAATAAATAATTTTTATAATTTATAAAATTAAATATTTTACAAGTTCACTTTATAAAATTAAATTTTATTTCTTTCAAAAAAAATTATTGTTTTTTATTGGTTGAAAGGTAAATTATTAATAACTAGTTAATTAAGGAAAAACAAAAATCATTGCAACAATTTTTCTAAAAATAGGTAAGATAATAGTTCAGTTTTATGAAAAATAGGAAAAATAATTGTTCACTTTCACTTTTCACGCACAAAACATTTTAGCCAATCACAATCACAATAAATACTTTTAATAATTTATAAAATTAAATATTTTATAAATCCACTTTATAAAATAGAATTTTATTTTATTTTTTAAAATTGTTTTTGATTGGTTGAAAGGTAACTTATTAATAACTAGTTAATTAATGAAAAATAAAACTCATTACAACAGTTCATTAATAATAGTTCATTTTTCTGTAAATAGGCAAGATAATAGTTCATTTTTCTGTAAATAGGCAAGATAATAGTTCATTTTTCTGTAAATAGGCAAAATAATAGTTCACTTTCACCTTTCTTGAAAAATAACACACAAAACATTTTAGCCAATCTCAATCACAATAAGTAATTTTAAATTATTGTTTTTGATTAGTTGAAAGGTAACTTATTAATAACTAGTTAATTAAGGAAAAATAAAACTTATTGCAACAATTTTCTAAAAATAGGTAAGAAAATAGTTCAGTTTTCTAAAAAATATACAAAATAATAGTTCACTTTCACTTTTCCTCAAAATCAGTCAATAAAACACAAAACATTTTAGCCAATCACAGTCACAATAAATAATTTTTATAATTTGTAAACTTAAATATTGCACAATCACAATAAATAATTTTTATAATTTTTAAATATTTTACAAGTTCACTTTATAAAATTGAATTTTATTTTTAAAAAAATATTGTTTTTGATTGGTTGAAAGGTAACTTATTAATAACTAGTTAATTAAGGAAAAAAAAACTCATTGCAACAGTTTTCTAAAAAATAGGCAAGATAATAGTTCATTTTTCTAAAAAATAGGCAAAATAATAGTTCACTTTCACTTTTCCTAAAAATTCATCAATAACACACAAAACATTTGCAATTATAAAAATGTGATTGGCTAAAATATTTTATGTCTTATTGATTGCACTAATTATGTTGCTTCTAGGAATAAATATCCCTCTCTCTTGTGCGCTTGCCGTGGATCTTGTTCTTGCCGAATGGTGGATCTGGTTCTTTTCCCATCTTCTTATATGCATAACAAAACACCTTGGGACCACCACCAAATTTGCGCTTAGGCTTCCTTCTAGATCTTCACACGCTATCACAACTTTCTTCACCAACCTTAGAATCTATTTCAGTGATAGTTTCTACAAGAAATTCATATTCAACTGCTCTACTCTTTGAAATGGCATTACCATTTTCCCTTTCAAAATCATCATCCCATACCACTGTCTTTCAAATTTCTGTATTTTATGTAGAGGCTCTTGCACTATCTTGCACAATTTTTTGATCAAATTCCAATAATTTAAGAAACTCATCAAAGACTGAATCAACTACATCATCTAACTTATCCATCTCACATGAATCAAGACTCTCTATTACATACAGGGTGCCTACTTTGTTGCCCCGAGCAATTTCCAAGGCCTCTTTTGTGACTTTCCATCTATTCAATTCAAAATCGGCTTTATATCTTTATGAAAACAACTATCCAACTGAAATCAAATTTTGTTTGAGCTGAGGGACATATCTAACATCTTGCAACAACCAACTATTTCAATTTTTTTATTTTTAACAAAACATCCCCTTTGCCAAGAACATCACAAGAATCATTATTTCCAAGAAGAACCTTACCAAAGTCACTGCTTTGCAGATTTTTGAAGTACTCCTTGCACGATGTGGCATGAAATGATACTCTCAAATTGAGCACCCAAACATTTGGTGTTGTTTCTTCTGAGGCTAAAACAAGAACACCAATTGTTGCAATGACATCCTCTTCACGTATCATATTCACTTCATCTTCTTTTGGCTGATTTTCAACCTTCTTCAAAAACCAACACTTCTTCTTGATGTGGCCTTGCTTGCCACAATACCAACAAACAACATCTCTTTCACTGGATTTTAACCTCCTTTGTGATTTCCTATGACTTCCTTTATCAGGCGACACTTCTCCCACTCAAACTCAAACCTCTCATGCCAAATGATCGAGCACCATGGCTCTAATACCAATTGTTGAGTAAATAAAAGCAAATAAAATAAAAAACTAAAACCGATAAAGAATCAAATACACAGATAAAATAGAGACATGAATTTAACATGGTTCACCATCAAAATGGCTACATCCACTAAGGAAGGTAGGACAAACTATTTTATTAATCAACTGGAATACATCAATCTTCATCTAAACCAAAAGGAGAATAAGAAAGGAAATGTATGAACTCTTCGGACAAGTGAAGAGACATGGGAAGAGGAAGAAGAAAGGGCAATGACAGTTGGACTTCATTTCCAACAATTGATGGATTTTCAGGAAAAGTGAAAGTGAACTATTATTTTGCCTATTTTTCAGAAAACAAAACTATTATCTTGCCTATTTTTCAGAAAACTAATTGCAAAGGTTTTAGCCAATCACATTTTTATAATTGCAAAGAAAAGGAAATGTGATTTGAACTATAAAATTGAATTTTATTTTTTTCAAAAAAAATTATTGTTTTTAATTGGTTGAAAGGTAACTTATTAATAACTAGTTATTTAAGAAAAAACAAAACTCATTGCAATTATTTTCTGAAAAATAGGCAAGATAATAGTTCAATTTTCTTTAAAATAGGCAAAATAATAGTTCACTTTCACTTTTCTTGAAAAATCTGTCAATAACACATAAAACATTTTAGCCAATCACAATCACAATAAATAATTTTTATAATTTATAAAATTAAATATTTTACAAGTTCACTTTATAAAATTGAATTTTATTTTTTTCAAAAAAAATTATTGTTTTTGATTGGTTGAAAGGTAACTTATTGATAACAAGTTAATTGAAGAAAAATCAAACTCATTGTAACAGTTTTATGAAAAATAGGTAAAATAATAGTTCAATTTTCTCAAAAATAGGCAAAATAATAGTTCACTTTCACTTTTCCTGAAAATCCGTCAATAACACAAAATATTTACAATTATAAAAATGTGATTGGCTAAAACATTTGCAATTATAAAATGTGATTGGAAAAACAAAACTCATTGCAATAGTTTTCTAAAAAATAGGCAAGATAATAGTTTAGTTTTCTAAAAAATAAACAAAATAATAGTTCACTTTCACTTGTCCTCAAAATTCGACACTAAAGTGAACCCAACGGATGCTTTCACGAAGATTGTACCATGGGAGAAGTTCGTGTTTTGTAGAGATTCTCTCGGTCTTGTCTCAATGTGACAATAAGCTTTCAACAGGGGATATCTCTGAGCACTTGTCTTTCTAGTATGAATTGTCTTCAAGTGGGAGATTGTTGGGTATGTGTGAAGCCAAGTCTTGTAATGGCGGGAGTTACTTTGTAACGACTATTCTTTGTAACTACTACCTATGTTTGGTAATGGTATCATCTTTATGTAACCATAGTCTCTTCCATCGTGCATGCCATGCGAATGGTATCTTCTTTGTAAGAAGGATAAAAATGAAGATCGACATAGTAATGTATTGAGTGATACTGGGTTAATGGACTGTGTGTAAAAAGCAGTGATAAATAAAAGAGAATCCCTTGCATTTGAAAGTGGATGTAGCCTTATCGGTGAACCACTATAAATCTTTGGTTTCCTTTGTTTGTTCTTTTTGTGTTCTATTTTATTTTCTGCAATTTACCAAAACGCAACAGTTTTCAGAAAATAAGGCAAGATAATAGTTTAGTTTTCTAAAAAATAGGCAAAATAATAGTTCACTTTCACTTTTCTTGATAATTAGTCAATAACACACAAAACATTTTAGCCAATCACAATCACAATAAATAATTTTTATAATTTATAAAATTAAATATTTTAGAAGTTCACTTTATAAAATTATTTTTTTTAATTTTTTAAAAAAATATATTTTTGATTGGTTGAAAGGTAACTTATTAATAACTATTTAATTAAGGAAAAACAAAACTCATTGCAACATTTTTCTAAAAAATAGGCAAGATAATAGTTCAATTTTCTGAAAAATAGGCAAAATAATAGTTCACTTTCACTTTTCTTGAAAATTCATTAATTGTTGGAAATGAAGCCCAACCATCACTACCCTTTCATCTTCCTCTTCCCATTTCTCTTCACTTGCCCAAAGAGTTGATACATTTCCTTTCTTATTCTCCTTTTGGTTTAGATGAAGACTGATGTATTTCGGTTGATTAATAAAATAGTTTGTCCTAATTTCCTTGGTGGATGTAGCTATTTTGATGGTGAACCATGTTAAATTTGTGTCTCTATTTTATCTCTGTGTATTTGGTCCTTTATCTATTTTAGTTTTTCATTTTATCTGCTTTTATTTACTCAACAATTGGTATCAGAGCCATGGTGCTCGACCATTTGGCATGAGAGGTTTGAGTTTGAGTGGAAGCAATGCTGCCTGATTAAGGAAGTCATAGGAAATCACAAGGGAGGTTAAAATCTAGTGAAAGAGATGTTTTCTGGTATTGTCGCAAGCAAGGCCACATCAAGAAAAATTGTTGGTTTTTGAAGAAGGCTGAAAATCAACCAAAAGAAGATGAAGTGAATCTGGTACGTGAAGAGGATGTCATTGCAACAATTGGTGTTCTTGTTTTAGCCTCAGAAGAAACAACACCAAATGTTTGGGTACTCAGTTTGGGAGCATCATTTCATGCCACTTGTGCAAGGAGTACTTCAAAAATTTGCAAAGCAATGACTTTAGTAAGGTTCTTCTTGGAAATAATGATTTTTGTGATGTTCTTGGCAAAGGGGATGTTTTGTTAAAAATAAAAAATTGAAATAGTTGACTATTGTGAGATGTTAGATATGTCCCTTAGCTCAAACAAAATTTGATTTCAGCTAGACAGTTGTTTTCATAAGGATATAAAGTCGATTTTGAATTGAATAGATGAAAAGTCACAAAAGAGGCCTTGGAAATTGCTCGGGGCAGCAAAGTAGGCACCCTATATGTAGTAGAGAGTCTTGATTCATGTGAGATGGATAAGTTTGATGATGTAGTTGATTCAGTCATTGATGATTTTCTTAAATTATTGGAATTTGATCAAACATTTGTGCAAGATAGTGCAAGAGCCTTTGCAGAAAATACAAAAAAATGAAAGATAGTGGTATGGGATGATAATTTTGAAAGGGAAAATGGTAATACCATTTCAGAGAGTAGAGCAACTGAATCTGAAGTTCTTCCATAAACTATCACTGAAATAGATTCTAAAGTTGGTAAAGAAAGTTGTGACAGCCTGTGAAGATCTAGAAGGAAGCCTAAGCACAAGTTTGGTGGTGGTCCCAAGGCATTTTGTTACACGTATAAGAAGATGGGACAAGAACCAGATCCACCATCTGATAAGAACAAGATCCACGACAAGCGCAAGAGAGGGATATTTATCCCTGGAAGGAACATCATCAACACAATCAATAACACAAAACATTTTTTTTTGATCGGTGATAATAGTTTATTTTATTAGATATAAAGCAAAAGTTACATATACTTCAGATTTAGCTTCATCCATCAACTACCAAAAAGCTGATTAACTAGCACAGTTTCCAACATAACTAAAAGTCACTAAACAAACCCACCTGAAATCTACCCTTTCAACCATTGTTTGTCCCCCAAGGTGTTTACAATTACAATGTATATCTAGGCATAACCCCAAAAAACAAAATCATAGACAAGATTTTGTACAGTATCCTAGAATTTTTTTAAAATTTGTACTACTCAGACGCCTTCGAAGAGTTACCCATCTCCAACCACGCTATCTCCATTAACGACTTCAACTTCTTTTATGGCCGCAAACCCTTCTTTTCACGCATTTCTGCTCTGGCAATGTCTTTGAGATTCTCTAGGACCTCCTCGATCTCCACTAGCTTGACGCAAAATTTGAGTGCTTGCCACCCGCACTCTGCACCTTCTCGCCACAGTGCTTTGGTGTGTCCTTCGGGCCACCTAATAAAGAGATGATTTAAATCCATGAGCTCCGGGCCTCCTCCATCCATGCCTTCAACCTTTAAAAGCCCCACTCCAGGTATCACCCATTCTAGAATGCCTTCCATATCCTCTAAAAAATCTTTGTGAACCAAAGTTTTCATTACTTTCCTCACTACATCCACCGAATCTCCTAAATCCAGACCCTAGGCCATGACCAACGAATAAATATCCATATTGATCCTGTATCTATGCCTTAATTTTTCAAATCCATCACCCAAAATAAATTGTACTGCTTGCACCACCTCTGCTTCCTTGTAGAGAAATAAACCCCGCAATCACTTCATAGATGCTTTACCATCGAATGGGTCCAGCTTCCTCTGCGATGTCAAGGTGAAACTAGCCTCCATTGCATCTCTAGTTCACTGGCTTCCAAACAACCACCCACGACCAACTGACTACAATCCTTTCACTCACACACCAAGAAGCATCAAAGGTGATAAGATGTGTGTTTTTAATACATATCAATTTTCCAACCATCTCCATTAATGTTGAACATACGTCCAGTGCCAAAAAAAAACCTTCATCAATGCTTCACTTCTTTCGGGGGTTTCCGTGCCTCCTTTGCTTGCTAAATAAATGTCTCTTCTTGCATTAAATGCATTGAAGAAAATTCCTCCAAATTAAAGCCACTAAAATCTTCAAACCTTAATACATCCACCTCTGCAAAAGTCAGTACCCATTTCGAGAGGATGTCTACCTCCACATTCCCAGTTCTCCTTATATGTCCGACCTTAAAATCCTCAAAAAGGCTAATTCTTCATTAATTTTTCTAATCACTCCTTGCAAATTCCAAGCATCAATTCCTCCTTTTGTAATTGCTTGAAATATTATTAAAGAGTCACCCTCCAAATGTATCTTTGAACCCCCTAACTTTCTAGCTATCTTAATTGCCATTAATGCTGCTGCTGCTTTCACTACATTATTGGTTCCCACCTTCAATCTCATTGCTTCTATGGCCAACACATTCCCATTCCAATCATGAACAATACTACCAACTTTGGATGGACCTAGATTTCCTTTTGACGCTCCGTCAAAGTTTACCTTCCACCAACCTTCATTTGGTTTCTCCCATTTATCCACTTCTATAGATTTTTGAGTCGAATTAACCCAACCAAGCCCCTTAACGGGCCAACACATAAAACATTTTAGCCAATCACAATCACAATAAATAATTTTTATTTATTTATAAAATTAAATATTTTACAAGTTCACTTTATAAAATTGAATTTTATTTTTTTTCAAAAAAAAATATTGTTCTTGATTTGTTGAAAGGTACTTATTAATAACTAGTTAATTAAGGAAAAACAAAACTCATTGCAACAATTTTCTAAAAAATAGGTAAGATAATAGTTCAGTTTTCTGAAAAATAGGCAAAATAATAGTTCACTTTCACTTTTCCTAAAAATCTGTCAATAACACAATTTTTTTTAGCAACTCACAATCATAATAAATAATTTTTATAAATTATAAAATTAAATATTTTACAAGTTCACTTTATAAAATTGATTTTTAAATTTTTTTTTTTAAATTTATTGTTTTTGATTGGTTGAAAGCTAACTTATTAATAACTAATTAATTAAGGAAAAACAAAATTCATTGCAACATTTTTCTAAAAAATAGGCAAGATAATAGTTCAGTTTTTTAAAAAATAGGCAAAATAATAGTTCACTTTCACTTTTCCTGAAAATCCATCAATAACACACAAAACATTTTAGCCAATCACAATCAAAATAAATAATTTTTATAATTTATAAAATTAAATATTTTACAAGTTCACTTTATAAAATTGAATTTTATTTTTTTTCAAAAAGAATTATTGTTTTTGATTTGTTGAAAGGTAACTTTTTTTGATATGCAATATTAGTATTTTATTAATATAATAAAAAAGTCCAGTCTACAACTGTCTGCACCGTAAGAAAATATAGCCATCATATCAAAAAACTGGTCAAAAAAGGACCACCAAGAGGGAAATCCACCCTAACTGCCCAACCAACACACCCAACTAAAACCAAAATAGACAAAAATGGCCATAAGAGGCAAACACCACTAATAGAGCACCACCCAAAAGCCTCTAAATCAAAAAACCAAACCTATGAAACTAGGGAACTACCCAGAAGCAAACTCACATGAAACTGTTGGCCTTAGCAAAGGCCTTGAAATATTTAACCCAATCAACAACCCCAACCAACATCATCCCGAAGAACTTCAAAAACTCCACCGCCACCACGCGCTATCATTCTGTGCTTCATGCGGGCCAAACCACTCAAATTAAGAAGAAACAGATACAACTTCATAGCTTCATCCAAACATCGAAGGAGCTCTAGATCACAGGGACGCGAAATGCCTCTACCAACAACCACAACACGTAAAACCTCATCAACTTCCTCCACCAAATCTTCCCTAAACATCTTCTCAGGCAGTAATTTCGCCTCTGCCTTGGCGATTTGGTTGTCTAGGAGGGAAGCCAAAAAATGAGAAGAGATATGCAAATTATCCCTCCCGTATTGCTTACTCTCCAAATTCTCAGAATCTAGAATCATTTTAGTTGCCATGATTATTAGAGGATCATTATCGAGTAAAATCCTCTTTAGTCGTTGATCCGTGATCTCCCTGAAAGAGGTTTGTTGTGCAGACAACTTCAAGGAAATCGGGGTATCCACCCCAAATCTTGCCAACCCATCCACCGAAACCTTTATAACAAACCTTGAGCACTAGGCCATTGCCAACCAAGCACAAACCACACCCAAATAGAGAGAAGAAAAACACCATCTACAGCTAGAAGGAAAACTAAAAATGAAAATGAAAGAGAGCCTTAATCAGCCTTAAATCCAACCCACAATGGAATTAATTCCAAGTACTAATCTGTCGTCACCTCTACAAATGGATCATCACCAAACGTGTTGAATCCTTGCCATGGGTACTAAATCCTTCAGGAAAATGCGATCTACCTAGGCCTCAGAAAAGACAACCACACTTCTCCCATCAACTCGCGTACTTCAAAGTCCTGTCAACTCATGCCAACTACTTGTCATGAAATCCCTCCCACGCTAGCTTCCACACCCTTCTCACCAAACACCATGGCCTAAATTGCCACGTCCCCTCCGCCAGCTTGGAAGGGCGCCTGCCTTGCCACCCATAGGTTGAAAGATAACTTATTAATAACTAGTTAATTAAGGAAAACAAAATTCATTGGAACAATTTTCTGAAAAATAGGCAAGATAATAGTTCAGTTTTCTAAAAAATACTCAAAATAATAGTTCACTTTCATTTTTCTTGAAAATTCATCAATAACACACAAAACATTTTAGACAATCACAATCACAATAAATAATTTTTTATTTTATAAAATTAAATATTTTACAAGTTCACTTTATAAAATTGATTTTTTTTTTTAAAAAAAAATTATTGTTTTTAATTGGTTGAAAGGTAACTTATTAATAAATAGTTAATTAATGATAAACAAAACTCATTGCAACAGTTTTCTGAAAAATAGGCAAGATAATAGTTCATTTTTTTGAAAAATAGGCAAAATAATAGTTCACTTTCACTTTTCCTGAAAAATCCATCAATAACACACAAAACTTTTAGCTAATTACAATCACAATAAATAATTTTTATAATTTATAAAATTAAATATTTTACAAGTTCACTTTATAAAATTGAATTTTATTTTTTTCAATTTTTTATTATTATTTTTGATTGGTTGAAAGGTAACTTATTAATAACTAGTTAATTAAGGAAAAACAAAACTCATTGCAACAAATTTCTAGAAAAATAGGCAAGATAATAGTTCAGTTTTATGAAAAATAGGGAAAATAATAGTTCACTTTTCCTGAAAATCTGTCAATAACACACAAAACATTTTAGCTAATCACAATCACAATAAATAATGTTTATAATTTATAAAATTATATATTTTACAAGTTCACTTTATAAAATTGAATTTTATATTTTTTCAAAAACAATTATTGTTTTTGATTGGTTGAAAGGTAACTTATTAATAACTAGTTAATTAAGGAAAAATAAAACTCATTGCAACATTTTTCTCAAAAATAGGCAAGATAATAGTTCAATTTTCTGAAAATTAGGCAAAATAATAGTTCTCTTTCACTTTTCCTAAAAATTCATCCATAACACACAAAACATTTTAGCCAATCACAATCCTAATAAATAATTTTTATAATTTATCAAATTAAATATTTTACAAGTTCATTTTATAAAATTGAATTTTATTTTTTTCAAAAAAAAAATATTTTTTGATTGGTTGAAAGGTAACTTATTAATAACTAGTTAATTAAGGAAAAACAAAACTCATTGCAACATTTTTCTGAAAAATAGGCATGATAATAGTCCAGTTTTTTGAAAAATATGCAAAATAATAGTTCACTTTTACTTTTCTTGAAAATTCGTCAATAACACACAAAACATTTTAGCCAATCACAATCACAATAAATAATGTTTATAATTTATAAAATTAAATATTTTACAATTTCACTTTATAAAATTGATTTTTTTTTTCAAAAAAAATTGTTGTTTTTGATTGGTTGAAAGCTAACTTATTAATAACTAGTTAATTAAGGAAAAACAATACTCATTGCAATAGTATTGCCTAATAGCAAGTATTGATAATATCATACCTATAACAATTAATTTTAATGTTTTCATGATGTAATTTTTTATCATTACAATTTTAATATATTAATATTATTATTTTTTGTAATCATAAAAGGTTGATCTCTTTCTTATCATTTTCGATCATCTTTAAAGTCGAATAATATGGAGTTAGCATTTTAAGATGTATCAATTTCATTTCCATCATTTGCTTTAATCAATACTTCAAAAATGAGTCATAAACAACTTCTACCTTACCTTCATGAGTTGCAAAGCAACAAAAGTGAAATATGAGTTTCTAACAAACATAATTATTCTTGATTGGTTTCTCTATCATATATGAGTGTAATGTCAAGAAATTTTGAAGAAACTATAAGAAGTAGAGTTTGAATCATGTCAAAAAAGTATTTAACCATGTCATATTTCATTATTGTAGTGGAATGAGGTAGAAAGTGTTCCACAAACAGTTGTTGTTGCACTAAAAGATCAACCTGTAAATGCCCGATACAACCGCTAGAGTTAATGAATCCACGAGAGGCAGTTAATCCATGTCACAAACCCAAGTACTACACTGCACAACACAAGGAGACCAAGGGTGCACACCTTGCAACAATCCCCCTAGCACAAGTGAGGGGTTTGAACTTGCGACCTAGGCTTTGATACCAATTATTGCATAGACGGTTGTCATTGCACCAAAAGATTGACTTTTTAATGCTTGATACAACCACTAGAGTTAATGAATCCATAAGAGGCAATTAAGCTATGTCACAAACCCAAGCGTTGCGTTGCACAACACAAGGAGACCAAAGGCGCACACCTTGCAACAAAAAGAACAATATAGGGCACAATGTTGTACATTTACCCTTGTCATGTTTTGTTTTAAGTTTATGGAAAAGCATTTTCATTTAATACTATAAAGGCAAGTGTTTACCCATGACTTCTTTGAGATTTTTTTATGTATTTTTTTAGTGGTACTCATAGGGCCCTCCGGGTCTTGAAAATCTCTTATTTTAGATGTCCTTGCAAGTAAAAACATTTGGATCTATATAAGCTATCAAGTTAATCACTTGCTTGGAAATTTGAGAATGTCCAAAGGTATCAATTTATTTTCAAATCAAAATTCTTGTAATTTTTATTTGTATCAATTATTTATGTGTTTGGGTTGTGTAATTCGTATCATGTATATTAAGTTTGTACACAAAGATTGCTCATAATTAAGGTTGTTTTGTTTTTTTATAAGTTTTGTCTTTTGATATTGGATAGAACCAAGGAAGTTCATTATAATATGTATTGTGGAAAACTAGTAAATGTTGTGTTTGTGACTCAAGTTTGAGATACAAGGTATCCAACTTGGGATGAGTGTGTGGTGGACATCTAGTATGATCTACCTATGTATACCCTTGTGTTAATTATGATTGATGGAATGTTTTGTTGTTGAGCATGTTTGAGTATGTAGTGGAAATTCCTTAGTGTTGACCGCTCTAATTGGAGAAGGGCCCTCTAATGTACTTGGGGTTGAGGGAAAGGTTTATTCATGAGAACATTGTGATTTTCCCTTGATGTTGCCCTTGAGCTAGATAGAGGAATGATGTTGGAAGATTATGAGTTTCATTTGGAATGTTGAGTTGGATATGCTCCCCTACTTTACTGGTTGGTCCATAGTGCAAGACTTTTTTTTCCCTTGATTTTTATTATCCTATGGGTTGAGGATGGATCTTGTGTGCCAAAATGTTGGATAAGTTTCTACTTGGGATACCAACATTGGATATTCAAAGGCATGGGTATTGGATGTAGTTCACAGAGATGAGATTTGTTATAGTTATATTCTACATAAGGGTTGAATATTCAACAAACATGAGACATAAATAGTATGGGAAAAGAGAGAATATAATCAAAATTATCTTAAGAAGGATTAGGAAAAGGTTAAGCTAACTGGTGAGATATTGGTTGAATTGGGTTTAGTGAAGACTATTGATGCTCACTTCTCCCAGCCTCAGCGATGATCATGCTTTCTTGGAATGTGAGGGGTATGAATAGCATCCCTAGACAAAAGGCTATTCAGGATCTGATTCATATTCATTCTCTTGATGTGGTTTTCCTTCAAGAAACTAAGTTATCTATTGATAGTATGTTGAGTGTGGCTTTGAGGATTTGGGGTCATGGGAAGTGTCAATTTGTTGGGGTGCTTGGTAGCTCGCATGGGGTGGCTTGCTTATGGGATCCTTGTAGAGTTGGACCAATTTGGTGGTTCTCATGTAGAGGCTCAATTTATTGTGTTGCTTCTCATTTTGAGTCAGGGGAGAGAGTTTTTTCTCTAACATTTATGCTTTGACTGACTTTCAAGGTAAAGTCTTGTTGTGGAGCCATGTAAGATATGTGAGGTCTTTGGATACTTGTATTCCTTGGATTTTTGCTGGGGATTTTAATATTGTCTCTTCAATGGAGGAGAAGAGGGGAGGTAGTGCTCGCCTAGAGCCTTCTTCGATGCTCTTGTAGGATAATGTTGCTCTCTTGAATTTGGTTGATATCAAGCCTACTAATGGGGTCTTAACCTGGAATAATAGGAGAAGTGGGGATGTTGCTATTTCAAAAAGATTGGATAGATTCCCAGTGTTTAGATTTTGGATGGGAGACAAGTGGTTGAATAGCTCTAAGCTTTTGGATAGGCAGGGTTTTGATAATTGGCCGATCAAGCTTATTGCTGAATTACCTCGGTGTTGTATAAAGCAATCTTTTAAGTTTTAGCTTGTGTGGCTCAAGGATGAATCTCTTCATGATTTTCTTCCTAGTTGGTGGTGTCTTGGGAAGTCGACACATGGTACTACTATGCACTCCTTCTCCAGGAGGCTATAGTATGTGAAGTATAGGTTGAAGCATTGGAATAGGCAACACTTTGGTAATGTCTTTCAAGCAAAGCACAATGCTTAGGCTCACTTGGATTTGACTACTAGGCAGATTCGTGATTGGGGCCTCATAGAGGAGCTTGGTTTGCTGGAAACTGTTGCGGTGAAGGAAGTTGAGGAATGGGAATTGAGAGATAATTTTTTTTGGAAACAAAAGTCTTGAATTGAGTGGTTCTAGGCGGGAGACCGAAATACTTCTTTCTTTCACAATTATTTTAAGGATAGAAGACAAGGTAATGTAATCTCTTCTCTCTTTTCTTCGAATGGAGAGAGTATTTCCTCCTTTGCTTCTATTTCAACTGAGTTTGTCCATTTCTTTTCTAATTTGTTATCTGAGGATTCCCCTCCTATGGAGGAGGATGAAGTTGTGATTTTGGATAGCCTACCACCTTTGGTCACCAGTGAAATGGACGAATCTTTGCTTAGTATTATTTATTTGTTAGAGTTTGAGAAGGATGTGTTCCAAATGTAAAAAGGAAAAGCTCTAGGGTCTAATGGGTTTCTGGTAGAATTCTTTCAAGAGTTCTGGGAAGTGATTAAGTTGGACCTTTTGGAGGTTGTTAAGGAATCCTACATGAATAAACAAATGCTGAAATTCATGAATGCTACCTTTTTTGCTCTCATACCAAAGAAGGATGGAGATAATACTCTAGATCTTTTTAGGCCAATTTCTTTATGTAATGTGGTGTACAAGATAATTACAAAGTTGATTACAGAGCAACTGAAATCTTGGCTAACCAGGTTAATTTCTGAGAAGCAAGGGGGTTTTGTTATAGGTAGGAAGATTGGGGATGGTGTCATCATTGTAGCTAAGACCATTTATTCTATAGTGTATTCAAAGGAAAAATCTATGTTTATTAATTTGGACATGGCTAAATCATATGATCATGTTAAATGGACTTTCTTATTCAAGATTCTGGAAGCATTTGGTTTTACTAGTGATTGGATAGAGTGGGTCAAGAGCTATGTTATTTCTTCCTTTTCGATGCTAATTAATGGCGAGCCAATAGAGTTGTTTGGTGCTTCTAGAGGGCTAAGACAAGGGGATCATCTATCCCCCTATTTGTTCATCTTACTGGCTAAGGGCTTGGGGAGGTTTACTAGATCCGGGTGGAGACTGGCTTGATCGAGGGTTGGAGTTGGGGAAATAATATTCCCCCCTATTAGAATTGGCTATGGATGCCAAGACCTAGAGAACAAATGGAAAGCACAAAGAGAGAGAATAGAATGTGACAAGAACAAATTGTATTCAATGTCAATGATATGAGATGATTTACAATGAGAGAGACCCCTTGGTTATATAGCCAAGGTGAGATGCAATATGTCATAGGATTATGACAAGTGTCTTAATCATATGAGATGAGACAACTAATCACACTTACCTAGGTCACATGAAGTAGTTGTCAAAGGATAAGATAACAACTAATGACAACTAACACCTTCTAGAAAGATTCCTTCCTAGGACCTAAGTAAAATTAACATGTGTAAATAAGTCCCTTAGAAATGAATGAACTAGGTACAAGACTTTATTTACACCAACACCCCCAAGTACCATCTTCAGTTCGTTGATGATATTGCTTTGATGGGTAGGGCTAGGGTTGAGGAGGCTATCAGATGGCATAGAATTTTAGATAGTTATTTGGTTGTTTTTGGTCAAAGTATTAATGAGGTGAAGTATTTTATCTATTTTTTTAATACTCCTAGGATTATCCAAAGGAGAATAGTTGGCATTCTTTGTTTCCAAAATAGCACTCTCCCTTTTGTTTATCTTGGTATTCTTCTTGCTATTTGTTCACTTCCTAAATTATTTTCGTAGGGGATTATTGATAAGTTTCAAAATTTGGTTAGTCATTGGACTTGCAGGTGGCTTTCTTCTGCAGGTAGAGTGACTATTTTAAATTCTATGGTGCAAGCTCTTCCTCTATATAGATGCTTCATTTTCTTATGCCTACTAGTTTTATCAAAGACTTTGAGAGTTTGTCTCAACAGTTCCTTTGGTCTAGCAATCTTCTTTGTAGGAAGTGGAGCTTGGTTAAGTGGAATGTCATATGTAGGTCGAAGCAAGAAGGTGGGATGGGTTTATGTTGGACTGATTTGAATGGGTAGGATTTAACAGTTAAATTTTTATTGGCGGTGGTGTTCGCAACAACATCAGTTGTGGTTAAAAATATTTACTTCAAAATACCTGGGTGTGGCTGAAAGTGTCAATGTTGCCCGCTTTAGTTTAGAGGGGAAGGGTTCTTTGATTTGGGGTACCCTCAAAAGGGATCCAAGCTGGTCAAGCAGGGGTTGTTTTGGATTTTTAATGGTGGTCAGGATGCACTCTTCTGGTATGATTCTTGGGATGGTCATCCTCCCATTTTGTCTATGCACCCTCATCTGCATAATTTGTGTCATAATTTTATTGATGTTGGTTGGTGCCATGTGGTTGATTTCAAAACTAACCAGACTCTGGGTTAGGTTAGTGTGTACAGGTGGAAGGATTCATGGGAGTGGCCTCCTGGTGGTACGATTGAGGATCGTCAGGAGCTTGCTATGATTTTTTTAGGTTGTATTTGTAATTCATTTCCAGGGAGCGATGTGCGAGCTTGGGGTCTTGATCTGAAAAGAATTTTTTTTTGTTGCCTCAGGCTATCAAGTGCTAGATAAGAAATTGTTTGGGAGTTATGATGTTTCATGGTGGAAACAGGTTTGGAATAAGTTTTCTTAGCCTAAGTGTAATTTCTTCTCCTGGTTAATGGTGCAATGAAGGTTCCTTACTTGGGAGAATCTTTGGAAGTGTGGGTTTCATGGTCCTTCTATGTGTGTTATGTGTGTTGGGAATGAAGAGTGTATTCCTCACCTCTTCTTTTAGTGTTATTTTGCGAAAGTTATTTGGCACTTTTGGTGGAATCTCTGGCACTTTCCGTGTAGACATGCATCTTCTTTGGAAGATTTTTGGAGGAACTAAGAGTCTCCTTCTATAAAGACTTCTTTTCTTCTCATAGCTTGGATCATTGGCCCTAATTTGATAATTTGGCATATCTGGTTGGAGCACAATCATAGAATTTTTTTTGATAAGAAGTTGCTTGTTGGCCAACTTTGGTTGAGAATTCTAGTGGTCCTACAAGAAACATTAATGGCTAAGTGTGATTTGTCTATTCCTACTGATCTTGGAGTGGTTAGTGCTTTGGGTCTTTCTATGGAGGGAAGGATAAATTTGAGGACTGCTCACCATGGGCATGGGTGGGAGAGGGTTAGTCGTATTGGTCAATGGTGTCCCCCCGCTCTGGGGGAGTTGAAAATTAATATTGATGGATCATCTAGAGGTAATCCTGGGCATGTTAGAGTTGGGGGTATTGGCAGAGATAGTTCAAGAGTGTTGGTTTTTTTATTCTCTATATATAGAGGTCAACATACTAATAATCTCATGGAGGCTATAGCTATTCTTCTGGTGTTAGAATATGCTTGGGCCCTTGGTTGGAGGAAGATTTTTTGTGAATTTTATTCTTAGGTTGTCATTGATATGCTAAATAGGATACATTTTGAGGATGTGAATTGGCAGTTTGCGGTGGTGGTCAAGCAAATTGTTTCTCTAAGCACCACTTTGGATTCTATTGCTTTTTGTCACGTTCCTCGGGAATGGAATATAGTGGTTGATGGTTTGGACAGGTGGGTGTGTAAGCAGATGGGGACTTGAAATGTGGATGACTAGGGAAACCTCCCGACCCTTGTTCTTAAAGATTGGGTTATGGAGGATATGGGGTGCTTCTTGGGTGTGAATTCTTGGTTTTTCTTTTTCCCTTGGTGGGTTTGTTTCATTTTGCTTTGTAATGCTTTTATGTTTCAATAAAGCTTTTACCCCTTTTATTATAATAGAAATTATTTTAATTTCATCACCTAAAAAGATTGTAAAGCAATAAAATTCAAGGTTTGTGATAGTATAACATCATAGTGATACTGTTCACAATACTATCTAAGTGACAAACTTGGCAGTGTTTATGATAGAGTAGTGTGATGGTGAACAATTCTCTCATTAAGTGAGATCCAAATTATCATAACCTCTATGCGGGATAGTTCAAATATATATTATTATGAATAAATTGATTGGCATTTCCTAGGTTGTGTGGAACTATGTTTGGTTTTTATGTGGATATTTTGTGGATTGAGATCTAATATCCCACCCCTGGTAGGATATTTAATTTTGAATTTCTACCTATTTGTTTGCTTGTGGTTTTATGTTTTTAGATATATTTGTAATGTTTGATACAACAATATAATGCAACAAAACAAGAGATGTTGCAATAATAAAATTTTAACTCAAAATTGAAATTGCATTGAGGAAACACAACTGAAATTCTAAATTTTTATACCAGCTTAAATACTTAGTATTTTCACAATATAATGACAACTTAGTTCATAAAATAACCCCTAATATCTAAAACAACAATACCCAGAAAATCTAGGAGTTACAATTCATGAACTCAGAGGTAAACATGCCTTGAAACCCTTTGAAAATGGTTGCCAAGAAGAAGTGTAAAATTTACAGCAGTCATACAACAAAATAGACACCTCTTTGAATTATAAATGATCATATCCAGACCTAAGCCAATAAATGAAACTCTAAAAACTTTATATTAGTAAACTGGATTCTTCCATTAATGGACGTCTGGCTTCACAAGACGAGTTCTCCAACATGTAACAACAACAACAAAATCATTCATAGTAGATATCTCTAAATTTAGATGATTAATCCCCAAACCCTTGAAAAATCTTTGAAGATTATTATTTTTTAGATTTTCATAAACTCCATTGAAGCTCAGTTGTGACCTCCGTATGAAGCCACCAGTACAATCGAAGAGATGCTACGTTCTCCAAGATTGAATTTACAGCGAAACCCTAGGTTTCTTCCTCAAAGTCAAAGCTTCTTCATAATAGATAAAATGTTGAATGATTCAAGAATGATGAAATCCCTTTTCAAAAGCCTTTATATAATCTTTAGTTTGTATTTGGCTTCATCCCATTTAATTTCACTTTAATTTCATTTACTTTTCTCTCCATTTAGTGCACAATAAAAAAGTATACTTTAAAAGAATTTAATATATCATTAACACTTGCTTTAATAAATGGGCACTCAAATAATAATAATATTTAATGTACTTTAAGTGACCTTTTTTGAGGGTCATGGCCCCATTGGACATAAAGTGAACTTAAAACTTTATAATTGCACTTTATAAATAATTATTAATAAAGTAATCACTTTACTAATAATTGAAATAACATAACTCCACAAATAATCATTATTTCTCAATTTCGTTTGAACCTGTGAGTTAACCATTATATCCATTGTGCATCCAATTGTCTTACTAAAGATAGTAAGGGTCCCTCTCTAACATCCACTAACTTAACTATAAATAGTAAGTCCCTCAAAACGAAACTAGAAGCCCTTGAATATCAATGCCTCTGAACATATGAAGGATCTGGGGAGATAAACACTTACAACTGCCACCTAAAAAGCTCCATAATGCCCAAATTGGACCCTCTAATCCACCACACTAGCCTACGAGGGTGAAATAATAGGCTAATCTACCAAAATCGAGAACAAGCCAAAAAGGGGACATTACAGTCCACCCTCCTTGAAATTGCTTGTCCCCAAGCAATCCCAATTGAAGAGAATTCCTTTCCACCTAGATCCCAAAGGAAGTGTTGTGTAATCTACCTCATCATCAACCAACTCCTGTAACACCAAAAACTAAAAAACTGATGAAACATGATGAACCATGTCAACCTCAACATTAGGTGTCGCAGGAGTGTAAACCTCAAGAGGAAGCAACTTAGAATGCTGACAAAGTTTGCTTCCCATATCTGCGCAAGGTGAGATGTCATACAAACTATCCAACACATGTGCATCATAACTATGCATCTAAAATAATTCATGTACATGAGGATCAAAAGTGAAACTGCAAGTAATCCACATCATGTACACAACAATACTCCCTAGTAAAACCTGATTGGAACCCTGATGCACATGAAGGATCCCTCAACACATTGAAGAGTGTCCAAAAAAATTTTCTTGGATCCCAAATCCAGAATGGAAGTCTGCCATGTCTGATATCCTCCAACTTCCTTTGCACAAATTTGATCTCAACTTCACCATGCTAGGAGTGGTGAAGCAATCCACTGGGACCCATCCAATATGTAGTGCCAAATCTGTTGCTGCTCGGATCCCAATACAAATGAACCTCACATCCATCTGTCATGAAGAGATACGAATGTATGAAAGTATCTACAACACAACATCTCTCTCTATCCTCTGCCAAACTCCCATGAATGTGTTAACTGACCAAGCCATCACGCCCACTGCCACAACAACCTCCAAGAAGCCCTGTCTCCCATTGAAACCCAAAAGTGGAAAACTCTATTAGGTACACACTAGGATGATGGTAATCTGACCTCTGATCATGCGAGTAATCCCCTGCAAACAACTGAGTTGAGTACTTGCAACCTCTAGTCTCATCTTTTGAAAGAGAATCATCATGCACACAAGAATTGTGCATCAAATACAAATCATGTACAAGTGGATCAAAGGAAAAAATGTAAGCACTCCTCACTATGTACACACTGTAAAACTCCTCTGTGAGCCTTGTTTGGAATCCCAATGCATTGGAAAGATCCCAAACATTGCGATTATCGCCCAACTTTGAACTAGTGTTAGGAGGGAGATCAACATCTAACTCAAAGAGTGGATTGTCATAAACCATTTTTGTCTTGAACTCAAATAATGGATTATTCAAAAATTGCACACCCACTCCATGTTGATTTGAATCATCCATCTCCAAATCCAAGGAGTGACGAGTAGAATCAAACTCCTGTATTGGCTCATGCTCCTCCTCCTGAACAACCTCCTTCTCTATCCTGGTGCCCTTCTCTCTACTGAGAGAGATAGAACACAAACTCCCACCATCATGTGAGCCATCAACTCTGCACACTTCCCCAACAAAGGTGTTGTTGTTACATACCACACAAGATGGATCCAATGACATAATAGAAGTTGTTGATTTGACATCTTCACACACTTCTTCTTCCATAGTAATTGCATGTCCATTCAAAGAACGATCCTGGGACTTATTGCTAATAAGTGAATTTTTTGATTTATTTTTTATGGTATGATTTGAAAGATCGGACTTGTGGTGGCATGAATCCTCCTCACACAATGCATTGATAATACCCAAACCTTGAGTATTTTCCTTTGAGAACTCCATGGGACCATCATCCTCATGTGAAATAGTTGTTGTCTCGTACTAATGCAAAGAAAACTCACTACTATCATACAAATCAGAATCATTATAATGCTGATAACAACTCCTTGAGTGTTGGAAGTAACATCAAGAGCTTTTTTTAAACTCTCATCAAGTTGTGAGCCCTTTTTATCCATGTATTTATGGTTAGGATCCTGAAAACCTTTGCAAGAGAAACATAGACATTGTCTTCTCATTTCATTCTTGCTCATTATGGGAGCTCCTATAACTTGATCATTAAGTATGGATGTAGAACCATCTGCATTATCTGATTTAGTAGTTCTACCATACCTGCTCACACTATGCCTGTGACTGAATTTTTTTTCCTTTAGATGAGATTTTTTCCTTATACACCCTCCTAATATACTTTACCAACCCAATATTTTCAGGCCTCAAGATGACAACAAAGTTTATAAAATTATTAAGAGAATACTGTGCTTTAAAATCATCTAGAAAACTTTGATAGTCCTCAAAGAGTCGAGGAGCTTCCCGTTCATAACTTTCCCTCATCTTGATGGCATCCTATTCGATCTCTTCCCTGGATTTCCATAGAATATTCTAGTAACCCATAACTAAAATTTATGAGTGCTAATCACACAAATGATGCAATGTGAGCTCTCTGAATATTTAATTCAAACCCCAACAAGATGGTAGGAAACCACTCTGATACCACTATAATATCCCACCCTTGGTAGGATATTTAATTTCAAAATTCTGCCTGTTTGTTTGCTTGTGGTTTTATGTTTTTTAGATATATTTGTAATATTTGATACAACAAAACATGAGATGTTGCAATAATAATTTTTTAACTCAAAACTAAAATTGCATTGAGGAAACACAGCTAAAAATTTCATATTTTTACACCAGCTTAAATACTCAATATTTTCACAATATAATGACAACCCAGTTCATAAAATAACCCCTAATATCTAAAACAACAATACCCAAAAAATGTAGGAGTTACAATTCATGAAATCATAGGTAAACATGCCCCGAAACCCTCTGAAAATGGTTGTCAAGAAGAAGTGTAAAATTTGCATCAATCATACAACATAATAGACACCTCTTTGAATTACAAATGATCATATCTAGACCTAAGCCAATAAATGCAGGTCTAAAAAATTTATATCAGCAAACTGGATTCTTCCATTAATGGATGCTTGGCTTCATAAGACGAGTTCTCCAACATGTAACAATATCAACAAAATCATTCACAACAGATATCTCTAAATTTAATGATTAATCTCCAAACCCTTAAATAATCTTTGAAGATAATTACTTTTAGATTTGCATAAACTCCATTGAAGCTCAGTTGTGACCTCCACATGAAGCCATCAACACAATCAAAGAGAAGCTACGTTCTCCAAGATTGAATTTACATTGAAACCCTAGGTTTCTTCCTTAAAGCCAAAGCTTCTTTAGAATAGACAAAATGTTGAATGATTCAAGAATGATGAAATCCCTCTTCAAAAGCCTTTATATAATTTTTAATTTGTATTTGGCTTCATCTCATTTAATTTCACTTTAATTTCATTTACTTTTCCCTCCATTTGGTGTATAATAAAAAAGTATACTTTATTAAACACTTATATCTCCCTTTTAAATAATACTTTATCACTTATAATAAAGTATACTTTAAAAGAATTTAATATATCATTAGCACTTGCTTTAATAAACGGGTGCTCAAATAATAATATTAAATGTACTTTAAGTGACCTTTTTGAGGGTCATGGCCCCATTGGACATAAAGTGAACTTAAAACTTTATAATTGCACTTTATAAATAATTATTAATAAAGTAATCACTTTATTAATAATTAAAATAACATAACTCCACAAATAATCATTATTTCTCAATTTCATCTGAACCTGAGAGTTAACCATTGTATCCACTATGCTTCCAACTGCCTTACTAAAAATAGTAAGGGTCCCTCTCTAACATAAACTGACTTACTATAAATAGTTTGTCCCTCAAAACAGAACTAGAAACCCCTGAATATCAATGCCTCTAAACATATGAAGGATCTGGGGAGATAAACACTTACATCTACCACCTGAAAAGATCCACAACACCCAAACTGGACCCTCTAATCCACCACACTAGCCTATGAGGGTCAAATAATAGGCTAATCTACCAAAATTGAGAATAAGCCAAAAAGGGGACATTACATGAGACCACTATGATATTCTATTCTTAAGTGGTTTGAGACCACTATGAGTTTGTCGGCTATGTATATGTGGTTTGATACCACCATTCCCCTCCACACCTTAAGTGGATTACAAAAGTCACATAGTGCATGTAATGTGCAAATTATTTTTGTGAGAATGTGTATTACTATTAATTTCTTGATTGATGATTATTTATGTTTTTCAAAATTGATGCTAGTAATGTTGTATCTTTGAGCTATTTAATTTGTGTTAAAATTTTCTATGGTCATTTTTGCCTCAAGGAATTAATTGGATTTAAATAGTTTCAATTTGAATTAAGATGTTTTCTTTGTTGTTACTTTGTTTATTCTTTACTTCTCTTTTACAATATTTTTGTTGTAATTTTGGAAAAAAAATTTACCTTCTCAAGTTTTGAGGCTTTCTTAATGATTTTGTACTACTGGCATATGTGGCATAATATGAAACATGTAAAATTCCATATCCAAGAGGGATCCTTGACAGGTCGTATGGGGATGCAGATGCATTGGGGAATTTATATTGTGAGGATGAGGCTATAATAGGATTGGTATGGGATGGTCATAATCCATTTTCTCCTAATTTTTATTGTGATTCTTTTGTGTACCTTCCTTCTCAGAGGCTAACCCCTTACACAAACAAGGGGAAGGTACTAGGAAATGTATGGAGGGGTCCTAAGAAGAGGGCCTCAAGACCATCTTTCCTAATATTATCATGATTCTATGGTTACTTAGTGATGGCATAATGAATTTATAGCTACATGGTATTTTAGATCACAATGATAAGAAATATGAATATTTAATAGAATTTGGCATCGTTCATCCTCATAAATCCTATTCCATGAAACTTGTGGTATGTCAATGTTGTGTTGATATCATGTGTGTGGTAAACCAATTTTTTTATAATATGGAATACTTGTGAATTAATAATAGGAATTGATGTGAATTAAGGAAATTATGTTGATAGTTAATTATAGAGCTTACTCTAATATTTTAGGATACTTTGTAAAACAAAATCTATTGTTAACATACTTGGAAAGTTTTCATAAATGAAATAGTGTGTCTGCAAATGTGTATGGAATGAGTGAAAATTTTACTAAATCTTTAATGACTTCCAGGAGGAAGTCCAATCCTAGGGGGAGAGTGTGAGACCTCGCCTTTCAATAATCTTATTGATTCTATGTGTCTTTGATGGTTCTTGTCCAAATTTTTAATGTTCTTCTATGTTTGGATATTATACATGAGTTTATGAGTGATGGTTGTTCCTATACATCAATGATGTGCATATGCTTGGCTATTATTGGATATGGTTAACTAAATAATTCTATATATCTAATGGTTGTTGTGATTTATTTGAGATAACTAGATGAGTTCCTTTTATTGATTATGTAAGTACATGTGTTGATTGAGATGTTAAGATATGATGGGTTATTGGTTATCTATAGTTAGTAGTAGTATTATTATGTATATCAGATGGATTACACTATGTTGATAGGGGTTGATGAGATGATTGATTTTATTATTATTATTAGATGATGCATATTTAATTTTTCATGGATGATATTTGGATGTTCCTATGGATGTTAGATTTTATGATGATTCTTAGATTTCATACATTATTCACTAATGAGATCAATGTTGATGTTGGATATGTGAATGGAGAATTATATATGTCATTTTTATGATTGTTAGGCTGATTTGTGATAACATGGTGTCTTAAATAATAGAGTTGCTTCAACTATATGATTTTTATATTGTACTAAAACTTCGTGTTTGAGTGAATAGGTGGATTTTTAGTGCCAATGGTTGATGGGGTTATTTAGCCACTTTTGTGTCTTTTCTGTGTAATGAAGGGCCTAGAATTATATGGAGGGATAAGGTCTATTTGGCCCATGTTGTTAAAGTATACTATTGGTGTTATGTGCTAAAGTGACAATCTAAATAACATTCTTTTGAGTTATTTATTGAGCAAGTTTTAACTTTTGTTATTTTAAGCAATTTTAAGAGGTTTAAGTTTTATTTTAAGGTTTGGAAAGTTGCTTTGGTATGGGGCATATAGGTTAGGAGTTTATTTTTGTCATTTAATACTCTAAAAAGGGTATTATGACCCTCATTTATGCCTCAATTTCAAAAGTGGTGAAAATGGGGAAGTAGTTATTTAGTTGAGTTAGTTTTGGGAAGGAAGTTACCTCTTCCTCTTCTTTATAACTCTTCTTCCATAGTGTGGAAAGGGTTGCTTCATTTTGAATTTTTGGAGATCTTGCTATTTTGCTTGAGTTCTTTTGGGAAGGGATATGAGGAGTGTGAAGAAGGAAGGAGGATGGAAGGAGAAGGCTAGAGGGGAGGAGATGTTCAACCCAAGTTCATCCATTAGTGCGATTTGTGTTATTTCAAGGTAGGATCTTTTCCTTTCTTGTTGCATAATACGAGTGTTTGTGATGTGTTTTGTTTATTGAGTTTTTGGGAGGTTTTGGTTTGGAGAAAATATTTTTTATATGCCTTATGTGTCATTTTATTTTGTGTGGTTTAATAGGGGGGTTGACCCCCTCTTGAGAGAGGTTGTTTTGGTCCTCCGTGTGCAAGGGGTTGAGTAGTGTGGCTCCCTCCAATGATATTTCCTTTAGGGTATGAGTACCCAATAATTATGTGTAGGGATGTTGTTATACCCAAAGCAATATTACCTAATTACTATTACATTGTTTGGTTTAATTGATTGAATAAATGAATGCGTTTTATGGATCTCTATTTGAATGTGTTTTATCTTGATCTTTATATGAATATGTTTTATGAATCTTGAATGAAGATATGATGAATAAATAATTGATGCACTTTGATATTTTATAATGTTTCTAACCATGAAATGTATGATGCATATGATTATGTTGTATTAGGATAACTATGGTTATGATGTGTCAAGTTGAGTGCAGGAACAGGTTCAATCCTCCAGAAGAGAGGGGAAGTATCACTCGGGAGAAGAACTTGGTTCGATAACCCTAAACAAGCCTAAATTGAGCAATCACACACTCACGTCCTAATTGGTCATATAGAGAGTCAAGTCAATATTTGGGAAAGGTAAGTAATCCTTGTTGTGAATGTTGTGATTGAGAATTGTGATTAAATCTTGATTTTTTTGTGCCAGTCTATCCTTGTGTACTTATTGTGGTATCGATGAGATATATGCATAAGATGTATATATATGTATATGTGTACATGTCTATCGTAGACTCATACATGTGAGTGAATACAAACATAAGTATAAGTACCTACACACACGCATGGATGGATCACCCATATGTATGGGGATACCAATTGGACTTAATTGACATATAGATATATATGTATATATGCATCCCATGTATGTATGCCAATCGAAGGGATTGTTTGTATAAGTATTTTATAAAGATAATAAAATAGGGTTACATAGAAATGTATATGTGATATATATATATATATATTAATTGAACATATATGTATATATGCAATACTATTCATTATTTAAATAAAAACATGTTTGTAAACTTTACGAAAAAATAAATATGTATTAATATAAATATATATTGATATACATATATACACACACACACACACATATATATGAGAAATGAAGTTGATAATATAAATCATAATGTGCATGAGATAGTGCTTAACATATTAGAAGTAATATGCAACAATGCATATAATATAAACATGGGTGCATGAATCATAAAGTGCAATTTTGTGTGGAGGATAATCCAATGCATAAAGTGAAAACATGACCAAGTCAAAATTCAAAACAAAATATGTATTAAATGTTAGAAACCAAGATCAGACACAAACCAAAAAACCTTCCACAGAAGAGAAAATCAGAAAAAGCAAGAGCTTTGCAAAAAGATGTGCAAAATATTATTATTTAGGAATTCATAATTACATGAAATAATTTGATTTATAAAAGAAAAGTATGCATAAACCTAATCTTATCTTGAGCAACAAGATAGCTCAACAAGATAAGGATGAGAATAATTAACCTAGGAATTAAAATATTACCTAAGTAAAGTTATACAAGTGTAATTAAATATTAATTACACTAACACCCCCCCATAAGTGCAACTTAGGGAGACTAAAAAATCATGCACCTAAAACTAATATGAATGGAAGAAAGCATGAATGGGTCCCAGAAACAAGGTTTGATCAGGTACCCATGTACAAATGCAATAATGACGTAGAGAAGGAAAACCCAGTGGGACAAAACCTCTCTACAATGAGATGATTGTTGCAAAGAAGCATTGGAAGAACACTATGGAGTAACACTAGAACCGCAATCCGACAAGCAAGGAAAGATACTTCTATCTACAAGAAACCAAATCATAACATAATAATGCGACAACAAACCCAATAGCGAAACACTAGAAAACTCACAAACTGGAACAACCTTGGAATCTGTGAAGCAACAGTAAATGATATGATGACAAAATATGGAAACTGTGTATCTCGATGCTGATGCCAAACTAAGACTAAAAATATTCCATGGGAACAAGTACCATAAAGAATCTGAAACATTAACCATAAAAACATGGCCCTCAAACTGAGATGGATCTGAATCAATGCGGATCAATAACCATAAACTCCCAATTTGAAGTGTGAATTGATGTGAATCTAATATGTGTCAAGAAAGAAAAGATGGGACAAAAGAAACTACAGAAACCAGATACAACCCATGTGATTTGTCATCAAAAAAGGATGAAGATCAAAGTGCATGCACACTCTAATCAGATTATTATGCAAAGAACCCCCCTTGATGGAACTTTATCTTAGTTCATTTATTACAATAACCCAATGATTGTAAAAGGAGAGAATGAAAAAGTGCATAAAAAAAAAAGACCTCAGAACTATGAAGAGGAATGAACCAACTTTCCAATGCCGCAAGAATGGCGAAAATGGATAAGTGAGTCAAAAGATATATCTCCCAGAGTGAAAACAACAACATGCAACTTTCGAGGCTGAAAAAGGAATAAAAAAAGGAAAAACAAAAAATCAAACTTGCAATATTGCAAAGAGCTCAGAACTAGCTTTCCGATGATATCTTGTTTGCAAAAAAATGACGCCATATGCAAAAGTTATGCCCGATTATGTGAACGTAGCTGAAAAAAGCAAAATAAGCCCTCCAAGAGCACCTAGGGCTAAAAAAAAGCCCCTGGTCCACTCAGCGACTAGGGGCTGGGCGGCTAGCTCCTCGGTAGAGCCCACAGTCATCCATATAACTAGGGAAAGGGTTGGTGAACCCGATAGGGTGCTGAGCTGGGTGCTCGGTCACCCATAAGACCTCGGTGGGGGCTTTACCAGGCACTAGGGGTTGAAACAAAGGTTGGCGGTGCAGGATGGGAGAGCCACCAGTGGCAGTGGCGGCCTGGTGGTGTGGCAATGGCCGCCCAGTGGCACGATCCAACATAACTAGAGGCACAAAAATCGTTCTGGATTTTTTTTATTTTTTAATATTTTTTTTGAATTTTTTCGTACTCTATGCCTCAGAATGCGTGCTGGGGAGGTCATACGGCCTCCTTGGCAATTTTTTTTGCCTCCCTGGTCGATTGTGTCCAAAATGGACAAATTTTATATGGAAATAGGGGTTTTTGGGCACTGCGAATCCAACGATGAGGTTCATTTTGGCCCAAAATGCTCCAAAAATTAGGCGACCACTAGATCTCTCAGAAAAATCATCGAGCTTGAAACCCTCACAAATTTCTTCAACGATGACCAAAATCAATGAAATAAAAGCCATTTTTGACCTTTTCCAGTGCTCTGAATCCAATGGAAAACCTCAATCTAATCCAATATGCTGCCTGAATATGCTCAAGGAATGAAACCCTCAAGGAATCCCAAACAAACTCTGCACTTAAAATCTCTAAAAAAGTTGAGAAGGGGCTACAAATCGAGGCTCTGATACCATGTTAGAAACCAAGATCAAACATGCAAACCAAAAAACATTCCACAAAAGAGAAAATCAGAAAAAGCAAGAGCTTTGCAAAAAGATGTACAAAATATTGTTATTCAAGAATTCATAATTACATGAGATAATTTGCTTTATAAAAGCAAAGTATGCATAACCCTAATCTTATCTTGAGCAACAAGATAGCTCAACAAGATAAGGATGAGAATAATTAACCTAGGAATTAAAATATTACCTAAGTAAAGTTATGCAAGTGTAATTAAATATTAATTACACTAACATTAAACATTGCAGCTATGTAAAGCGCATAAAGAAGGAAAGTAAATGCTGTGAGCAATAAAGAACTAGTCTATAGGCAACCCCTCTGAAGGTGGCACCAAAGTCTTGAAGTGGCGCCATATATTGAAGAGTTTGTAATGAAAAAGAAGTCTATTAATTCAAATAAACCTACAAATAAGTAATTTGAAACAATCAAGTGTAAACTTGGCAATATTTTGGAATAGAATTTGAAATAGGAAACTTACTTTCAACTTGCTGTCCCAAATACTTAGTCGACTCGGCCATCAAACTATCATGTGTTGCAAACTTGCAAATGAGTCGTTGCATGAGGAAGAAATGTGGTAGAGATACTTGCTTGTTTGTAGCCTTTAGTTACTCACGAATTAGTATAAATAGAGGTACCCATTCTACCAAATGCTACACTTATCTTTCTAATTATCTTGATGTTATTTTGTTGTGAGTTTGAGATCTTGTAAGTTGAGATTTATTTTGGTATTTTGTATTTGTGAGTATTGGGATATTTTGTGAGAAGTAGAAGAGGATAGTCAAGTGAAATTTGGAGGAGTCAACCAACTTAAGGAATCATACTAGGAAGGAGATAAATCAATTGGAGCTTAAATATGCATGCTAGTTCTATTCCTTTATATTTATGTTGAAAAGGATTAAGTAGTTATTTAACATATTGAGAAAAGAGTCTTTTTTAATATGTTTAGAGTTTTTTTGATTGTTTGTATGTTTCAAGGTTATGCAATATGTTGTAGGACCTTTCTTATTGAATAGTCTTTATGTACCCTATCTATAGGAGTTTATTTATAGTACAATGTAGTTATATTATGTATAGATATCTTTGCTATACATAAGGAGTCTATGTTATACGCATGTAGCATTATGCAAGATGTTTAAACAATTTGGTAGTAGAGTCATATTCTTATGGGATGAATATGTGGTGTTATTCCTGAGATTGGTTAGATCTATGGGAAAGGAGGTAACCTAGATATAGAGTATAATGGCCATTATAAACCAAATCAAGCTAGGAAGGTGGGTGAGCGTGTGACATCTACTCTAAGTTAAGGATAATGGAAAATTTGGCCAAAGTAGTATAAGTAGCCTCTATTTACACTATCAGTTCCACTATGATTCAGGATTACGTAGTACTAGGCATGGAAAGTTCATAGTAAGTTATAACCACTGTATGCCAATCTAGAAATGTATAGGACACAACACCAATCTGAAAATAGGCTATTGTTTTGAGGTTTCCAAACCAATATCTTCGTCGAAGGGTAGGGCCATCTTATCAATTAGGTAGATGTGTAGGGGACTACAGTAAGTTTGAGGTTGGAAAAAAAGCACTTGAGTGATGCTTCTTGTCTTCAGTTGGAAGTTGATATTTGAGGGGGAACTCCTGGACCATTGTACTTTATACTTATTATAAGCTTGTTTAAAGCTATATTTGTAATTCATATCCATCTCAATTGGAATTGAAAATATGAAATGTCATATGAAAATCATGTATCATCATTATTTAATCAATGAAAAGAATTCTTTTGTATGCAATGTAAATGTTTGAATTATGTTTCAAATATGCATTTATTATTCAAAGGATTTTTTTTTATTATTGCTCTGAAAGATTAGATTCGTAAACTATTCACTTGTGGGTAAAACATAGGAAAATTACTGTGTAGAACAATGGGCATTTTATAGATATGAGTATCTCATATTTGATTTTTTTGTTGGAGGGAAAAGGGGTGGATGTGGTTGTGTTGGTGATGCATTGTGATATGTGGAGACATGATATGGAGATTTACATTTGGATATTATGATACTTTTATTTATCCCTTATTATGTACTAGAGCCCCCACTCCCCCTAAGTGGATTCCTTATATGATAGCCAATGTGTTAGAAAGTGTTAAAGGGGTGTTTGAAATAGTTTTCTATGTGAACTCATGTATGTAAATGCATGTGTGTAAATTTTTTATCAAATTTAGTTATGATTGTGAAGTGTGTAAGTGTCTACCCAAGTGGCCATATGACCCCAATCTTGGAGGTGGGTTGTCTCATGACCTTGTGGTTGGGTGGAGAGGCCATTGGCTTTAATATTTTTCTCTCCTATGTTTTATTTTTTTCTGTTCAAGTCTTGTGAAGTGTGTAAAAGTTTTAAATATGGCTTTACTTTATTTATTGTGGAAGACTTAGGAGAAATTATGAAAGTGCAATATAAATTTGTATTCAAAGGAGTTACTTAAAACTGTAAAACTATGTATTTTGAAGAAAGAAAAAGAAAAAAACACATCTTGGTTTGTAAAAAAAAAGGAAATAAAAGCATTTTGTAGAGTATTCATTTTATTCCTTAATGTACATTTAATCTATGCATTATTGTCCTTTACATTATCAAATATGGTGGGAAAGGTTATAAAAACTAGAATCTAAAAACCATTATGAAAAAAACTATAAAACTCAAGAATAATTACCTATAGCTTGGTTGAAATTTTATTCCTCAAACAATTCCAAAAATGAGAGAGATAGGTGTTTAAAAAAGAAATTGAAAGTGGTTACAAATTAGTTTATTGATAGTGAAATTAACAACTTTTGTTTAGAATTTTTTTCTTTTGCATTAGTGAAAACAATATATATATGAAATTAGTATTATAATTAGATTAAAAGTATATATATATTTTCTATGTCATTTTGAGAATCATATTGTTGTGTACTTTTGTAAGTTAATAATTAAATGTTTGAGGAATTTAGACTTGTTATTAAATTATTATATTATGATGAAATTTTATTTATATTCAAGATGTATCCTTATCAGATAAAAGATTAATTATAGCCAAGCATTCTTAGTTTAACAATCATTATTGAGGAATTGGATTTTGGAGATTTGTCTATGGATTAGATTAAAATGTAGAACCATTAATCGTTTAACTTTCAATGTCTTGATTATATTTGAGATGCTTAATTGTGTGATTAAATTATTTACTGTTCTAGACAAAATTTTTACTTAATTATTAATTTACCAATTTCATCAATAATTATGGTAAATGAATATTGTGGAGTATATATTGCCTTAAGGTAGTTATTGGAAAATTATTATTATTGGATTTGATAAAGAAGCTTGCAAATGGTATTTAAATTTCTTGTTCATATATTAGTAGTATAGCCAATTCTTAATGATTGTTAAGAATGTGAATTCTGTATCCTTAAGTTATAGCTAGAAAGTAGAACATTGGTTTTTACTTTCGTTAACTAGGATTATTGTCAAACATTTCCTATAGTTCCTTTTATGTATCTCGTGAAGTTTTCCCTTAGACCTAGTAGATTACCCTTTTGATTTAGGGATCATGTTACGATTTTATCCTTTTGTTGTTATTGTTTTCCTTTCTGTGGCTTGTGCATCATGCACATGATAACATTGTAAACATGACACCATTGGATGTGCAGTGTATCATAGAAAATCATGTATTGAATTGTTTTGTTATGTAAAAATATTGGTAGTTGTGTTTTTTTTAATGAATTCCATCCACTTGTTATACCTTTGACTCTCTAGAAAAAGTTTGGGATGTTTCAATTAGGACTAATTAGGGTAGAAAGTAAACTAAAATTCCTCCTAAGAAAGTTAAAGCAATATATGACATTGTAAACGTGATGTCATCAATTGCAAATAAACTTAAGCTTGTCTTAGTGGCAATAAAAAATCAATTTTTTTTTTTAGGTTGTGTATGTTTTAGGTTGAAAAATTTAGGGCATGACACCATGAGCTTAGAAAACCATTAACCCCCACATTTAATTCTTGGTACTAAGTTTTCCCAACATTAAATATTTTTCCCATGTGCAACCCCACATTAAATATTTAATATAATGTTACCTACAACACATAAAGTGGCCCAAGAATGCTAGACCCATGTGATGCATGCATCTCCAGATTCCCTTGGTGCACCACATAATAAATAAATATTACATTATAACATTATCCAAGGTGTACAATACACCTTTTCCTAACATTCTCCCACTTGTTATATACATTGCATAAGGGGTAAATAAGTAAAATCAAACATGAACAAGGGAAAAATCCTCATAGCCACATATACCATCAAGGAATCAAAGTGCTCCATGTGTTCCATCAAGATACTTGGAACAAGAATCAAGGTGACCACAATCTCAAGAACGAATTCTCTCATTCTCCATCATGTCCACACACAAAGATAATAATCCATCCAAAGAGATGCCACACTATCTTTCACAAAGAATCATAAGTCCTGCCTCCAACCAATATCCCATTAGCAAAATTGGGCAAATAAATGACTATGTGACAAAATTTTAGTCACAACAACTAAAAATGACTAAATTCTAGTCATTTTTACAACACAGCTATAAATGACTAATTTGATCGTTGGGTAAATAATTAGTCATTTATTTAGTCACACAAATAAAAATGACTAAATAATTAGTCATTTATTTAGTCATAATCCATTTAAATAGATCATTTAAGGAATCAAGAATCAATAACTTGCTATTCCCATAGTTCACCGTGATGGGGTTAGAGAGGAAGCATGTTAGGGAGCCCTAACTTCAACACATACTCTCCAACATATTAACATGCATAATTTAAATGAACAAATATATAAATAAAATAAATAAATTTCCCAGGTATATATTACTAGTACCATTGCCACTTAGCAATGGCTAGAAGTGCATTAAATTTAAAGCTCCTATGAATGAATGTGAAACACATTACATTTGTTATTTTAGAAGAGTTGCTTCTTGAAAATTCCAATTCATTTACCATTGCTTCACACTATTTGCCACATATAAAGACATAGAATTGTATTATTCAACTACATATGCTATTAATACCACACGTTTGTTCCATTTACATATACTAAATTGAAACTATTAAATTGTAACATACAATAAAATCTAAAAATGATGAAATTTCATCAATATTTAATAACAATAGTATTATTCATAGAAATTAACTAATAAAATTACATCCATATCAATGCAAGACAATTAAATGAATCTCAATCGTTCATCATTTTTTGCCATTTTTTCAATTTTCATTATTTTCTACTTTCCTTGTTACTATTGGTTTCCCACTCCTCCAAAATATTCCTCACTGGTATTGACCTTTCACTTCTCCAATTTGGCAAGCTACAACCTAAAAATAAAGTTTTGACGAGGGTTTTAGAATATATATCTTCTGGGTCACCTATCTCCAACCATGGCTCTAGACTGCATCGTATTTGATGTTGTGGATGCCATTTCAAGTTATTCTTTTTTGGCGCTCAAGAATCTAAGTAAGCCCTAAAACCCCAATAGTTTCATATTTCATTTATTGTGAATAGATTGAAGCAATAGTTGTACGAAGATTGGTTTTGGTTCGCATCATTTAAATAATTTTTTGTTGTGTTAGGATTCTGTACTTTTATTGCAAGCTCTCCCTATTTTTTATCATCGAGATCTTCGACACCATGACACAATTTGTGTAGAATTTTTAGGTAAGTCGCTTGCCATGGTTTCAGTGAATTTTATTTTTTGGAATATGTATGTTGTTGGATAATTTTTGTTGTGTTTTATTTCATTTTAACACAATTATGTTGCTATCTGTTAAATGAAGGGTTTGCTTCTCTAGAAAGTTGTCTCATGCCGGGAAAAACAACTTTCAGATAGTTGAAACATTACTCACCCCATGCTTGAAAACAACCTTTATCTTGCAACCAATATTTTCATATAAAACCTTGTTGACCTCGGTGACATTTTGTTTGGCATTGTGTCAAATATGGTTGCAAGGTTTGATGGTGATGATATTTATATGTTCTTTATGGCTAAGGAGTTTTTACTATGTTTGATGCTTTACAATGGCATTATATTTGGTATTGTGTCAAATAGGTATATGCAAGGTTTCAAGGTGATTGAAATGATCATAGGTATATGGTACACTTGGTATGACACGCATGGTATACATGATGACATTTGTTTATTTGTTTAGCATCATCAGATTGGATAATTGTCATGGTTGGCACAATATACATTTGATGGTTTGTGCAAAAGATTGCAAGACTTTGGTTTTGCTACCTATATGAATATTCTCCATTGTTTATGTAACTTCATTCTAGTCATTTGATGACAGTGGTGTTTGATTACTTTTAGAGCACATACTATGGTTTCTTTATGATGAAAATTTAGGTTAAAGTTTAAAAGGTCTATAAGACCTTATCATCTACATCACATATGGGATTGACACCTTGAATATCTTACCATGTGCATCTCATTTGTTTATAAAGTTTTGAAGTACTTAATGTTAAGGACATTATCATTGGTATCATTTAAGACATTAGAAATGTTTACACCACTTGTGGTGTTGGGCACTAAGAGTGATAAAAGAGTTTGAAAAGAAAAATTCAAAAGAGCCCTTATCAGGCATGCTTAAACCACGAGCCACAAAGGTTAAGTTAATCTCAAGACTATTGAGCATATTTAGGGTTATAAGCTTGTTTCGAAGCTTGGCTTAAGGATTTTGTTGTTTCATTTTTTCCAAAAGTCCACATTAGGGCACAATGGGCTGCAAGGTCACATGGAGACCAAGGTCAAGGTTTGCGATTATCAGGAGGAGTGTAGTTGATAGTTTGAAATGACAAAACTTAAATGCAATGGGTAATATTGTTTTTCAGTTATACTCTTGTTATTTAGCAGTAAAATTTGTTGTCGGCTGTGTGTTAAGCATTTTGATATCTTTGATTTTGGTGTGCTTATGAGATTTTTTGTTGGAGTTTGTAAAGCAACTAGTTATGGGTTTCTAGAGTATTGTGTTTACAATCGTTAAGAGGAAATGGGTAAAGGTCTTTGAAAATGAGTAAAATGAAGGCAATGTTGTTTATAATTAGTTTTTAAAAAAGTAGTAAATCAGTATAACATTGCTCGTATTCCTCTACCTGTCAGAAACAATTTTTTTCATTCTCTCACCTATCATGGACAATTTATAACTAAAAGGAATTTCAAAAAGAAATTAAAAGACATTATATAAACATTGTTACTTGAAACTGTAACGTGAGAGTTTTTGAAGAAGAAATAAGAGACTATCTATTGAGATAGTATTTGGAATCATAATGCAAAATGAGTTGTAAAATACATCTAATATTTTAAAGACTCCCATTATGAGTTTTCAGGATATTAATCTATTGGTTTTTGAAAATGATGGTTATGTAGTGAAATAGAGCAACCCTCTGCATTAATTTTTTTTTCTTTATGATTGGAACATGCAATAATAAGGTCAAGTCAGTGAGACAAAAAATGACCTTTGCCGGTGAGGCATTGTTGAAAAGCCAGTGAGGCATACTTGTAATCAGTGAGATTCTTAGGTTAGTGAGGCCATAACAGAGTTGTAATTGTTAGGATTTAGGTGCCATCAACCTTATAAATCCTTTAATTAATTATTCTCCTAAAGTGTTTTCTATATTTACCCATAAGAGGTGAAACCGTTTGACCAACAATGGTGAAAGAGACAATGTAAATGTAGTATTACCATTACCATTACCATTTGTCATTTAGGAAAAGGAAAAAATAGCTAGGCGTCCCACTTGGAATCTTCTAGAATGAGGTTGTTAGGTTTTTGTAAGAGGATCTATGACATGTATGATAGTTTTCATAAGATGCTATGATAGTATGACAGATTCCTATGACAGAATATGCTATCTTTGACCCCAGGTGCTCATGCATAAGTGATGCCTTATGACAGCTGTAAGAGCATCTATAAGAGGCTATTTTTAGGATGTCATGATAATTTCATGGAGGGACGTGTGAGTTTTTCTAGGTGGTATTTCTTCCTATTGTTTGGTGAAACCATGGTGGTTTTCATCCTCACAAAACTCTTTAAATAAGGACCTTGAGCTAGAGTTATTATCAATTCAGTTTTGCAGGTTTGCAAGGTAACAGGGTGCTTCAGGATTTTATAGGGATGATAAGAGAAGTCTATTGCTGCATGTAATATTTCAGATTATTAGTAATATAGTTTCTTCTCTTTTGGTGGTGGAGTTTTTTTTCCCTTCGGGGTTTCTCCACGTAAATCTGTTGTTGCATGTGTTATGATTCTTCTATCTCTCTCTCTCATTCTTTCTTCAAACTAAGGCTAAAGGTTAATCTACATATTTTAGATTTTCATTCACTTATTTAAGTTCATATTTCAAGCTTTCTTCACCTTGATGATCAACATTTGGTATCAAAGCTAATGGTTCTATTAAGGAAGGGACACTTTCCTTTGAAAGTGTTGAAGGTTTTTAGCTGCAATGAGAGCTTTTGTGTTGTGGGTTTTGCATATTTGTGAAATATTGCATACCATGGCCTCCACCTCTCATCAACATATTGAGAAGTTCAATGGCACTGGTTATGAGATGTGTAAGTTGAAAATGGAGGATCTCTTTGAGGAGAGAGATCATTGGTTACCAGTTTCAGTTGATAAGAAGCCATCTACTTCAACCTTGTTAGATGAAGATTGAAATAAGTTAGACAAGAAGGCTTGAGGGACCATTTGATTGTGTCTCACTGATTCTGTCCTCCTGAATGTCTCTTTAGAAGACACAACATACAAGCTTTGGAGGAAGATAGGTGAAATCTACCAAACTAAGAGTTTATCTAACAAGTTGTATCTCAAAAGATGTTTATATTCATTAAAGATGAAGGATGGTGATTCTATTGCTGAACATTTGAATGCTTTTAATTTGATTATAAGTTAGCTTGCATCTATTGATGTTAAATTATAAGATGAGAATAAATGTATTTTATTGTTTTTCTCTTTACCAGAATCTTGGGAAAATTTAATTGTTGTTATAACAAATGGTGGTGCATAACCTAAAATGGATAATATTATTCCCATACTTCTTTTAGAGGAGATGAGGAGAAAGACCATGCATAGTGGCTCCCAAGATGCCTTGCATGTGCGAGGTAGGCCCAAGGAGAAAGGGCCTAAAGGGGATAAGAAGAAGGATAAGTCTAAAGGATGATCTAAGATCCCTGGAAAGAGAAAAGTGAAGTGTTGGAACTATGGTAAATGGGGACATGTGAAGAAGGAATGTAGAAATAAGAAAAAGAATGCAGATTCCTCCATGGAAAATTCCTCTGATAATGATGATTCTGATGCTTTGATTGTTTCAGCTAACACAGTTTGTAATGATGCTTGGCTTATTGATTTAGGTGCTTCCTTCCATATGACTCCTCATAAGGAGTGGTTTTGTACATACAAAGAATATGATGGAGGATGACTTACAAAAAGTTTGATTTCAGTTTCCAAGTTGAATGATTCTAGAATGCATGTGACATTTGACAAGTTTGGTTGCAGGATGGTAAGGGGAAGTTTGGTGGTTGCTAAAGGATCTCAGACAAGGAATTTGTTTACGCTACATGCCTTTACTTTTTGTAACTCATATTTTGTAACTAGCACTAAAAATGCATGTATGTTGTGGCACCATAGATTAGGTCACATTGGTGAAAAAGGTCTTAGGACCATACTTGATAAGAAACTATTAGACGGTATTTCTAATTATTCTGTTGGTAAAAATGATTTCTGTGAGGATTGTGTGTTTGGTAAACAAAACAGGTCATCATTTCCTAAAGGAACTACTAAAGCTAATGGATTGTTAGAACTAATTCATTCAAATGTGTGTGGTCCAGTGGATATAGATTCTTTGGGTAGATCTTGTTATTATGTTTCCTTCATTGATGATTACTCTAGATATACTTGGATTTATGTTATGCATACAAAATGTGAAATTTTCACCAAATTTAAGGAATTTAAGGCATTGGTTGAAAAAGAAATAGATTATAAGATAAAAGTATTGAGATTTGACAATGGGGGTGAATATTGTTCTAAGGAATTTGATGCATTTTGCAAACATGCAGGAATTTTTAGGAAAAAGACTACACCTTACACACCCCAACAAAATGGGGTAGCAGAAAGAATGAACCGTACATTAATGGAAAAAGCTAGGAGCATGTTAAGTAGTGCTAAGTTAGATAAATGTTTTTGGGTAGAAGCTGTTGGTACTACTTGTTATTTAATTAATAGATCTCCTTGTAAAGATCTTGTTGATAAAACACCTTATGAAATGTGGTTGGGTAAAAAGCCTTCAATTTCACATTTAATGGTCTTTGGTTGTGAGGATTTTGTTCATGTGCCTAAAGAGAAGCAGTCTAAATTGGATCCCAAATCTCAAAAATGCATCTTTGTAGGTTATGATGAAAATGTTAAAGGTTATAAACTTTAGAATCCACTAACACGAAAGATGATATTTTCTAGAGATGTTATTTTTAGGGAATTTAGAGCTAACTCTAAAGATGAGCAACCAAAGGAAAAGTAAAAAATAGTGCATTTTGAAACTAAGAAAGAAGATGCACATGTGGAAGAACAAAGAGATGGAGAAGAAGAAGTGAGTTCTAAAGAATCTATTGTAACATAATAAGTTGAAAACAATGAGGATGAACATGAGGAGGAACCTTTTACTCCACCTTTGAGAAGGTCCACAAGACAATGAAATCTAGTTGATAGGTATAGCCCACCTGATTTTTGTTGTAAATTTTCTTTGTTATGTACAAATGATGAACCTAGATCTTTCAGGGAGGCTCTCTCTTCAGAAGAATGTGAGTCTTGGATGCAAGCCATGGAGGATGAGATGATGTCTTTGAAAAACTGTGAGACCTAGGATCTTGTTAGTTTTCCCAAAGGAAGAAAGGCCATTGGTTGTAAGTGGGTATATAAAAATAATTTTGGTGCAAACGGTAAGTTGGAATAGTACAAGGCCAGATTAGTGGCCAAGGGCTACTCCCAGAGAGAGGGAGTTGATTTTGGTGAAATATTCTCTCCTGTTGCTAAGTTAAATTCTATTAGATTCCTTTTATCCATTGTTGTTGCTTATGATTTAGAAATAGAACAAATGGATGTTAAAACGACTTTCTTGCATGGGGATCTAGAGGAAGAAATTTATATGCAACAACCTAACGGTTTTGTTGTGAAAGGAAAAGAACAATTGGTTTACAGGTTAAAACGATCTCTATATGGTTTGAAATAGTCACCTAGGATGTGGTACTAGAAGTTTGATGCCTTTGCATTAAAGTTGGGTTTTGTTAGAAGTGAAGAGGATCACTGTGTTTATTTTAAAGTTATTGATGATTAGATACTAATTATTGTCTTATATGTGGATGATATGTTGTTTATTGGTAACAATAAGGAAATGATTAGGGAACTTAAAACTCAAATTTCTAGCACATTTGATATGAAAGATTTAGGGGCTGCTAAATATATTCTTGGGATGGAAATAATTGGGGATTGGGTTCACATAAAGATTTGGTTAAGTTAGAGTAAGTATGTTAACACTATTTTGCAGAGGTTTAATATGCAGGACTATAAACCAGTAAATATTCCATTTCATGTTGGTAATAAGTTAAGTTTAGACATGTGTCCTCAATTGGATGATGATATTGATGAAATGTCTAAAGTTCCTTATGCTAGTGTTGTCAGTAGTTTAATGTATGTGATGGTTTGTACTATACTAGATATAGCCCAAGCAGTGGGAGTTCTAAGAAGGTTTATGTCTAACCTTGGTAAAGAACATTGGAATTTTGTTAAAAGGGTATTTAGATATTTGCGAGGAACTTTTGATTATTGTTTGGTTTATCATGGTACTGACAATGTTGATAAGTCATTGGACATACAGGGTTTTGTTGATACAAATTGCGTAGGTGACTTGGATAGTCGAAGGTCCACTAGTGGCTATGTTTTTACTTTGTTTGGAGGTACAGTGAGTTGAATGAGTAAAAGAAAACCTAATTTGTCTACTATTGAAGCAGAGTATATGGCTGCTACACATGCCTCTAAGGAGGTGGTTTGGTTACAGAGACTTGGTAATGGTATTCGTTTTAATTTTTGGATAGTGAGAATCAGATGTGATAGTCAGAGTGCCATATGTTTAGCTAGAAATATTATGTATCATGCTCGTACTAAGCATGTTGATGTTCAATATCACTTTGTGCGAGAATTGGTTGAGAATGGATAGGTCTTGATTGAAAAACTTGACACTTTGGATAATGTTGCAAATTCTCTTATGAAGCCAGTCACCACATATAAGTTCTCTTGGTGCAGAAAGGCCATGGTCCTTGATCACTATACTTAATTCTATGTAATTGTATCTCTATGGGTATAATTTACAATGTATGATGTCAAGTGGGAGAATGTTAGGATTTAGGTGCCATAAAAATTGTAAACCCTTTAATTAATTATTCTCCTAAAGTGTTTTCTACATTTACCCATAAGAGGTGAAACCGTTTGACCAATGGTGGTGAAAGAGACAATGTAAATTATGCAGTCTTATTGTTACCATTTGTCATTTAGGAAAAGGAAAAAATAGCTAGGCGTCCCACTTGGAATCTTCTAGAATGAGGTTGTTAGGTTGTTGTAAGAGCATCTATGACATGTATGATAGTTTTCATAAGATGCTATGACAGTATGAAAAATTCCTATGACAGAATATGCTATCTTTGACCCCAGGTGCTCATGTATAAGTGATGCCTTATGATAGCTGTAAGAGCATTTATAAGAGGCTATTTTTAGTATGTCATGATCATTTCATTGAGGGAGGTGTGATTTTTTCTAGGTGGTATTGCTTCCTGTTGTTTGGTGAAATCATGGTGGTTTTCATCCTCACAAAACTCTTTAAATAGGGGCATTGAGCTAGAGTTATTATCCATTTAGTTTTGTAGGTTTGCAGGCTAACAGGGTGTTGCAGGATTTATAGGGATGATAAGAGAATTCTATTGCTGCATGTAATATTTCAGATTATTAGTAATATACTTGCCTCTCTTTTGGTGGTGGATTTTTTTTCCCTTCAGGTTTCTCCACGTAAATCTACTGTTGCATGTGTTATGATTCTTCTATCTCTCTCTCTCATTCTTTCTTCACACTATGCTAAAGGTTAATCTACATATTTCAGATTTGCATTCACTTATTTAAGTTCATATTGCAAGCTTTCTTCACCTTGATGATCAACAGTAATCAGTGAGATTTTTACATAAGCCAGTGAGGCAATTTCGAGTGGTTTTTCTACCCCATGAGGGTTTTCCACTTAGGAGATAATTGTGTTATGAGTTGTTTTTGATTCCTATTTGTTTTGTAAATGTGCTAAAATATTTTACACTTTTGTTGATAAATGATAACATTCAATTAATGAATGTGCTTATCATTTAAATATTTAGAGCATAAACTTTGCAATAAATATTGAAGGTTTAATGAAATTTTGTTAAGACACTGATTCACCCCCCCTCTCAGTGTCTTCCTCACTCCAAAAAAGCCTACAAATTTTTTGTGTTGAACTCAAGAATCAAGTAGCACTAAAACCCCAATATTTTCAAATGCTTAATTAAGTGTGTGTACAAAACTCTGGTGCATCGACATGTACTATCCCCTATTTTGTAGGGTTTCATTTTGTTAGGGTTTGAAATCCAATGGTTTGAAATTTTATAGTTTGAAATTCTATTATTTTATTTATTCTTGGTGTGAGCTTGTACCCTTCACAATGAATGATGGACTTGAGTTTCCTTCAAAAACCACATTTCAATTACCTTGGAGAATATAACAGATTATGGAGACCAGAGGATGAACTACAAGTAATAAGTAAAGTCCTGGTAAGAATTCATCTACCTTTGAGTACTGCAAGCTTTTTACTAGCAATTTAATGTTTAGGAAGATGCACATGTAAAATGGTTGAATGAATGTTGTAGGAATTTTTGTCCATACTATGTTGTTTTTATTCATTGTTTTGAACTTGGATTTTGCTAGCATGAGGGACTTATAAGAAGAATTCCCCTTTGAAGTAACTATCGTTTACATTATGGATTATGGAATTATTTGGGCACTATTCCTTGAAACTTAGGTCTGAGCAATTCTGAGGCCACCTTAGAATTGTTCACTTTTAAACTTATGTTATTATTGGGTTTCTTGTTGAAACTTGGTTCTTAACAGTGTGCCTTCTAAAATGATTATTCATTCTGTTGGTTTTTTCTTCGGTGTTGTTCTCAAAACTTTGATTATAAAAATGTAGAGGCTTTGAACTTTTAAAGTAACTATTGTTTATCCTGCTATGATTTTTTTGAGCTTTTCCTTACAATTTGGATTTTACTGGTGTAGGTGTTATACAAGAAGAATTCCCTTGATAATGTGGCCTGTTCCATGATTAAGGCATAGAATGGCATTTTGCGTTGCTTGAGGTGTGTACAAAAGTTGAAAACAACTTAATTTTCTATAGATGGACCTCAAAATTTTACTTCATTCTCTCAAATTCTCTTCCTTTAAGACTTGCATTTGCTACTTATTGTAGATCTTATTCTAGAAGTTATGCAATCCAAAATTCAAATATTATCAATTCGTGCTTTTTTTCTTAATGATTTGATAAACTTGTTATGTTGCAAGGACATTTAGATTTTAGTGCATATTCCCTTGTTTCTCACTGTGTGGTGAGGAATTTTAGATCTTAGTTCTTTCACCTATTAGCTCTATCTTCTTTTGATGTAGTGAGAATTTGGGTCACAACTAGGATTTTGGCATTGCCAAGGTGTGTCCGAAAGATGTAAACAAGTGAACTATCAATTAATGGGTTTTCAACTTGGACCTCATCCACTTCAATCCACTTAAAGTTTTTGCACTACATTTTCAAAATATTTGTTTAGATGCATGGATAATTTTCATTGTAAAAGGAATGCAGATCAAAGATTTAAAATGTTTTCAATTTCTGCTTTGGTTACTCAACTATATTATAATTGATCAATATAGGATAATAAGAATACTAATATAGAGTTTGAGAATGATTTTCAACAAAGTCTGGGGCTAAGGGGGGCATGCTGGACAATCCAAGGAGGCATCTTATTCCAAACAGAACCTCCCCTAAATACTTAAAGCTGGAGAACTATTGGTGGTAATGTGGGCCTGTGCTTTAGATTTGTGCTGTGAAAAAGGCACCTAGAGAAATTATGTTTCAAAGATACTATGTAAAAAAAATGAACCATTGATGTTATTGATTGGATGAATAAGGCACTCAAAGAATTAAGATGTAAAAAATTGATTAAGCAAACAATAAAAAGAAAAATGACATCTAGAAATATATTGGAATGGATTAAAATTTTCATTGAACATCTACTATAGGTTTAGTAATAGAACAAAAACTTGAGGTTTCTATGAAGATAAAGATGAAGTGATAAAGAAAAATCTCTCATTATTTTTTTCTTAAAATAAACTATATTTCATCTTAGTAAATAACAAAAACTACATAGATATTCAATAAGGTACAACAAATGGGTACTTGACATCAATTGTTTTGCAATACATGTTTGCTACTTGAAGGTAAGGTTTCAGATACTGAGTGATGCGAGTGTCTTACGTCCCAAATTTTCTTTTCACAAGGATGAAATCTATATAGTGAATATGAATTTCTAATATATAACATGCCTCAGAGGTAAAGTTGAAGACCCATGGATAGGTTATCCTTTTAATGGTTGAATTGCAAAGTAAATAAAATGCAAACAACCTAATAACTATATAGTAGAATAAAATGTTGGAACCATTACCAACATAGTCTCAACAATATATTTTTCCTCCACTTTCTAAGCATAAGCTATGGGTGGTTTTAATATATTTTTAAAACTTAGGTTTTTTTTATGATAAGAATAAACATAGTGAAGGTTGTACGATAAGCACTATTGTTCCTGCATAGTTTAATTTGCGTTTTCTTTTAGATTGAAAGAAATATTATCCAAGGTTTTAACTTAAGGATCTTTTTGGATTTTTTTCTTCATGATTTTGTAAACTCTTCCTTTTCTATGGGGTAGGAGGTGTGAAACCTTAAGCTTAGTTTCCAAAACCAAAGGGTATTTTTTATTATAGACACTGAAAAATGTCGTAGTCTGCGAGTGCCATTTTTCTTGGTCTTCACTTCGCATAATTAAATAATTTTAATTGTTTTATTATTCTTGATCACATTCCTCTATTAATTAAATAATTTTTAATTATTTTCTTAACCTTTATTCTATCCTGATCAATTAAATAAAATTAATTGCGTCACTAACACCCCCTTTCTTCAATAATTAAATAAATCATTATTTATTTAATTATTTATCTTTTATCATTCACCTTTAGTCAAATGTTAATAATAATAATTATTTGTCTATTTATTGATCTGTCTCTCATTCCTCTATAATTAAATAAATTTTTAAAGTTATTTAATTATCTAATGAAATTTCTTTCATCCATTAAATAATTAATTTAAATTAATTATTTAATGCTATTTTTCCATTTCCTCTTATTTAATTAAAATGATTATATAAATTATTTTAATTAAATACCCACTTGTCTTTTTCTCAAAATAAATAATTTGGAAAAACTATTTATGCTCCACTTGTCCAAAGATTCCTTCTCATGAATTAACTATTTTCAATTTTTAACTCCTCCATTTTCTTCCTCCATTATCTCATTTTCGAATCTCAATTGTTGATCGTCTTTGGGCTCTGTCTAATCTTGACCATTCATTTCGTAACCTCCACTCTTATATGTTGCATGTTTTCTATAAAAGAAGCCTTCCTCCATTTTTGATTTAACAACCACTTATCTTTGACTTTCTTGCTTACTATTTACAGGTATTTGCATATGTTAGCTTTGATCCGAGGGAATAATTGCAAAAGAAGATTTAGGAGAGACAAGGGAAGTGATTCAACTTCAAACATGGGGAGTGTTTTCATTTGATTATTTCATTTTCCTCATGATTTGTTTGTTTTCTCTTTTTTAGATTGGGTTTTAGCTTAGAAGTGTTGTGGTTGTCACAAGAATCTAGGCTATTTGATTTTTACCCATATTATATTAGTGAACCCGATGTGAAGACAAGTTTTTTGTAGGATTCACACAACTTTTTTATTTTGTTTTTGCAGGTTTTTGTATGGAATGACACAACTGAGACACACAACGATGCAACTATAGAGAAACAATGCAACTGATAAGAGGAATGATGCAACTGCTAGGCGGGAAGATGAATTCAAAATAATGACACATCCATGAAAATAGTGACACATCTGCGGGTGAGAAACTAGGATTTAAAATTGTGATTCAACTAATATACAACAATGCGTTATAGTGACACAACTACAACTGAGCGATGCAATCGCCTGATAGGTATACAAAATTTATGTTTTTTAGTTTTCTTTAAATTTTTCTTTTGGGTTTTCATGTAGATTATGGTTTTGTGTGTGAAATATCTGTTTTTAGCGTGTGGCTTTGGATCTAAGGAGTTTCAAAAAATTGTTTCTTTAGAAACAAGAAAAAAAATTGAGATTTTCATTTTTCATTTTAAGGATAATCAATTTTTGTTTTGTTTTGTTTGCTACAACTACAACTTGCATCTCATTCATAAGGCTTTAAAATGAACAACAAAATTCATTTTCTCACTCATGAGTATTAAAAAGAACATGCATCACACGTCATTGGCATAAAAAGAATCAGAGTATTTTCAAATCATAAGCAAAGGGTTAAAATTAACAAGTGTTCTTTGTGCTTTGTAGTTTGTAATTTTTCATTGAATGCGTATGCTCTCATCTTGTGCCATTTGGAAATATCGAGGATCAAAAGAATCTCCTTGGAACTTTTACAACCACCTCCACATTTGGATTTTGGAAGTAAAATAAATCCCATGCAAGTGTGAGGCAAAGCTGTTGTGTATGCTCTCTCCTTGTGCTTCGTGTGATCTAGGAGATTAAAACCAACGTACTTCCTCAATTTTGTGTACCTTTTTTAGAGGGCCTACCACCTCACTTCAAAAGGTGGGAACAAACAAAGCGGTAACAAGCTAAAGCCAAGATCTTTTGAACTGCTATATAAAAAAATTATTTGTGATGAAAGTTGCAAGCAACAGGTGTGGATGTGTCATACCGACAAGTGCTACCCTCAGTAACCCCATGATCTATGTCAAAATCCTTTCTTAGGAAGGGACTGCGAGGCCTCTTGATTGATCATAATCTTGAGCTAATATTGCCGCATGTATGGCCACCTTGAATGAATGTACTTACTAAGAACCAAATTGTTTTAGTGGCTAAAAACCTTTATACGCTCGTTGATTATAGGAGGTCGAACCTTTGAAGCCACCCCACATTTTCATTATTCATGTGTAGATACATAAATTCCTCTTTGGGGAATGAGACTTGGTGAGCTTGAGAAGTGAGTGTCATGTAAGGGGGAGCTAGTGCCACCAAGTCTCTAGCTATTTTCCTTGTTTAAGTGGTTGGAGAAATCCAAGTGGGGATATCAACCAGTGGTTTCCTTGCCAACCCTAGGATTGTGCATGTTGTCTATGAGTGTTTTTATCTTGAAATAAAACTTTTTCACATCCAAAATCAGACCAAAACAAGTGCTTTTGGCTATATTCTATCTTTTCTAAACAAAATTTCATCAAAATCAGTCAAAAATCCACTAAAAAACTAGGTCAAAACCATCAAAAGTGAAAAATCAACATTTTGTGACTGCAACTACTAAAATAGGCCCACAACTGAAATTTTGTGCCACAATTGCTCATTGGAAAACCACAACTGATAACCTAGACCATATTTGTAGAAACATAACTATAATTGATAACCTAGACTGCATCTACAAAAATAGAGCCACAATTGATAACCTGAACCACATTTGCAAATTTAGAGCCGCAACTAATAACCTTAACCACATTTTCTCACCAAAAACCTACAGCTGGAAATGGCACATCTAAGAAAACAATGCCGCAACTGCTTGATAATTTGAAACTCTTAAAATCCTTGTTCAAAATGAATCAATTCATTTTAAAGTGACCCTAACCCCTAAACTGGATACTTGCAAACCTTTACCAGCCTATTCCATCATCTTCATCTAGGTTTGCATAGCATTTTAGGTTGCATCCTCACTTTGCATAATTAATCCTAAACTTTAGGTTGCACTTATCCTTTCAAATTTCAGACATAGAAAGACTACTAAACGTTTGGACAGTCCATGGTTGCTTATTCAATTTTTCATTGACCTTCATATTTCATTTTACCAAACTTTTTCATTGTCATCTTGGTCAAATTTGAGTCTCAAGCTTGTGTCCTAGTTTAGACTCAACCTTGTCAAAATTATCATCTTGATTACCACAAAGGTCAATGACATTTGGGTTTGTTATCTTGGACGTACATTAGCTTAGTTACCATCCTTGTCTTAAATTTTAGGATTCATATCCTTAGCATTATCTCAGTCTCATTTAGATTCATATCATACCCTTTGACCATAACTTCATTATCATCCTATCAATCCTTAGTCTTGGACTTAAATTACACTTTCATTTTGCATCTTTATATCCCAAAAACACAAATAACATAGTTTAATTTCATCTTAGCCTTAGCATCATTTAGCCTCCATATCATTTTCCTTGATCATCAATTAGTTTAAATTTGGTATCCTTTGCATCCATTAGTTTCATTATCACCTTGCATCCTTATATTCAAAAAATCCCAAAAACATAGTTTAGCTTCATTATCACCTTGCATTACCTTCCAACTTGCAAGTCTCACATGATTGAAACAAGGTCACAAACCAAAAGAAAGGACATGGATTTCACAAGTGATCCCTTTCATGACACCACCCTTGGATCAAATTCAAATCAATCCACTCCACAAAGAGGCCCAATCAACACATTTGACAATCTAAACCTAGATGAATTCAATAAGAAATTGACTCCTGAAAAGATTGAAAGAGCTTACCAAGACCCAAGGATTTTGTGCATGGTTGATCAACTCATTGGTGCCGATCCTAATAGATTCTTCTATGCACTAGCCAAAAAGGGTGCTAAACTCCCTCAAGGATTTGATGTATCAACCATTGTAGAAGAAGATACCCAAAATCCATTTGCATTAGGGATGCCATCTTCACAACAAATGTCAACTATACCACTTGGAACAAAAACACATATGGAAACCACTACCACACATATCCCTAGCATCTCCACATTTTGAAACAAGGTGACCCATGTGACTACACAAGGATGAAATTTCACATTTGGAAGCTCATCAAATTCCATGGGTAAGACCTTCACAAACCCTCTTTTTCAGAACACAAACCAAGGTCCTATATCGCAAGGTCCCACACCTACACTTCAAAACATGAACCAAGGTCCCTCATTCCAATTTCAAAGTGCAGCCTCATCAAATCAAAATCAACTGAATAAATCTAGGAGAATTCACATTGTCTCATGAAGGGTGCCAAACCAAAACATTAATCAAGGACCTATCCCATCATTCCAAAACACTAATCAAGGACTTATCCCATCATTCCAAAATGAAAATAAAGGACCTACCCCATCCTATCAAAACACCAATCAAGGAACCACACCATCCTTCCAAAACACAAATAAAGGACCAACATTTCAAATCCAAGGAACAAATCAAGGGCCTACACCTCAATTTCAAAACACTATACCAAACAAAAAATTGAATTTTAGGACAAATCTAAATGCCAATTTCACTCCAAACCAAGGAAACACACAACAACATCGTAACCAAGGTCCCACACTGCAGAACATCAATCCGATATATGACCTCAACACCAAAACCATGATACCGATACAACACCATCTCTTGCAGATACTTTGGTGCAACAAATACAGGCCATCCAACAACAAATGACAAACATGCAATTGGGAACCAAAAAGAAAATCTATCCCATGGAGGAATTTTTCCCCTTTCCATTTGACAAAAATCTATACATGCCACCCTTTTTCCCTCATTTTATGACACCACCTTTGCCTAAATACAAAGGGAAAGGGGATCTAATAGAAAACATACGAGAATTTAATATGTCATGTATGGAAGTCTCAAATGATCCAACCTATTTAATGAGACTATTCCCACGAAGTCTCATAGGGCCTACCCTAGATTGGTTTGTACATCTTCCTCCAAGGATTAGAACATGGGGTGAGCTAGCTGATAAATTCATAAATCACTTTGACTTTAACACTGAAAGCGATCTCACCCTTGAAACATTATGCACAATGAAACAAGAAGAAAGGGAGTCACTTACCTCATTTTATCAGAGATGGAAAAGTCTAGTTAGCAAATTCCCTTGTCACATTCCTGAGAAACAACTAGTCACCATGTTTGTAGAGAACCTTGACAAAGAAATGATGAGAATTCTTTAAATCCAATGTTGCACAACCTTTTATGAAATACTTGAGAAAGGCTTTCTTATTGAAAAAGATCTTGTCCCAAAAGGACTAGTCAAAGTACACAGACTCCAAAACCCAATAATGGCAAAAGAAAATAGTGGTCTCGAAACAAGAATTTCACAAATGATGGAGTTGTTGATGCAAAAGTGATAACCAAAGACCTAACCATTCATCTCAAAGGTCCTTCCTCATCAAACACATCAAATCCCCAAACACCAGGTCAAAATCAAACATTGAATGCAGTCCAAAACAATCAACAACGAAGAGGTCCTCCCCATGCCAAGAGAACATACACCCAATTGGGTGAACCCATTGAATCAATCCTAAAACAAATTTTTCAATCCAATCTCATCCAACTACTAGATACAAAAAATTATGAACCCTCATTAATAAAACCTGATTAGTGGAAGGAAGATGAATACTGTGAATATCAACATGGAAAAGGACACAAAACATCTAGATGTTGGACACTCAAATATGTCATTCAAGACCATGTTGAAAATGGAACCATTTCAATAGGTGATTCACAAGGCAAGAAAAATGTTGATCATACCATAGTTAAAACTCCCTTGCAAGACAATGACAAAGGAAAAGCCTCCAGTTCAGGGAAAAACAACAATACCAATTATGTCGCTGCCAAACATGATTATATCACTATTATCCTTAACATAAGAACCTTCGATGATCATATTACCACCATTACCATAAATAAGCCAAGTTTATAAAATGTGTGATCACCACTCGTAGAGCCAAGATAACTCTTCTAGGACCTCCTTCCAATCCCCAACCGAAAAGCCAGTATAATCTCCTAGATCAGCTAGGGAAGACTCCTGCACAAATTTCCATTTTGGAGCACCTTCGCATATCACCATAACACAAAGCTATCCTTGATAAATCCTTACAAGAAGCATTCCTACCTGCTAATCTAAATGTCAATGAATTTCAGGCTATGGTTGGATACCTAGCTATGTCGCACCATGTCACCTTCTTTGAACAAGACTTTTCCCCACAAAAGTCCAATCATAATGATGCCCTACACCTTAAATTCTGCGTTAATAAACATAAGGTCAGATGAGTCCTAGTAGATGGTGGAGCAGGTCTGAACATTTTCTCACTAAAATTGGTGAAAGCATTGGGATACTTTGAGAATTACATAGAACAAACCAAGAAAATTGTGATCAAATCTTATGATGATGTTGAGCATTCATCTGAAGGAGTAATTTCACTTCTCGTAAGGGTTATTCTAGTAATACTAAACATAGTGTTTCATGTCTTGGATCTAGATTCACATTACAACCTTCTCCTTGGCTGCCCATGGATTCATGCCATGAGGGATATCCCATCCACATACCACCAATGCCTCAAGTTCCCACATAATGGCACTAAAATTACTATTCCAAGCGATCCTGATCCCTTCGAGTATTGCACAAATTTTAAAGGAATCGTTGAGCTTCAAGTTCCCATAAATTTAGAGGCCTCATCTTCCACTTCATCACACTACATTGATCCATCTTCCCTCATCAAATCATCCACTCCATTCACCCCACCATCCACACCCAAAATCTAGATTCAAGACAAAGGATGCAGAGAATATAGTATGAAGAGCTTATTCCACATTGAAAAGTTACCCAAATCACTGAAGTCTTATGGAAAACCACATCCAATGCATCCTAAGGTTATTAGCCACAATCCTCCTACCATTTTCACTAAATGGGGGGAATTAGCTAAAGAATATTTGGATGACCACATTTATACATGACTATATAAAGAAGAGGAGATAAAACCTAAACAGTTACTAATTGAATGATATCTAAAAGGTTTCCTTTTAATGAAGCAACAAGGATATGATGGAAACAACGACCTTGGTTTAAACAAAAATGGGATATAAAAACCTCTATTGCCTCCTAAATTACAAAAATATGTTGGGTTAGGGTATGTTCCACCAAAATCAAGTCCTCCAAGTACTAAGTTGACCTTGGTTGAGGTCATTGATGCTTTAGATGAGATTGAGACATCCGAGGATTCTTGGAACTTTGATGCCGATTCCAATGAGCATGAATGGGATTATTTATCCTTTACTACTAACCTTGACCTTGATGAAATATTTAGAGAACTTGACAAGCCTACCCTTGAAGCAAGATTCAATCAAATGCTTATAATTGATTCCTTGTAAAAATCATCACATTCCTACCAAAAGATCTCCTTGCAAATGGGAGCTTGGATTGAAAACTTTTGGGAACTCGATGACTCTACGTCCATCTTTACCTTATATACCTAAAAATTGACCATTGACAAGACCGATGATGGATTTCCCCTTGTCTATCCTCAACTCATAGATTGGGATCAACAAGAACCACTAAGTTTAGATACATTCGAGAATGACAAAGCAATTACTGAGTTCATGGGACTTCGCGAAGGAATACCGAGTGGGGATCATAAATTTGGCTTTTTCATAGAACTCAATAGTGCAAAATACTTTGGTGAGGCTATCTTGTCCTCTAGTCACAAAAGTGAAAATGAAAAAAAGAAAAAAAAAAAATAATAGGTCTTCAGGTGAAAACTGAAAGGCGCCTGCTGACTGTGAAAAAGTAAAAATAAAGGACATATCCAAAGGTGAAAACCTCTTTGAGATGCCTGAGGATTGAGGACTAGATAGTCTCCCTATAGACTGAGAGAGATCACCATTTCTTATAGAAGAAACAAAAGAAGTGAACATTGGGACATAAGATAATTCTAGAAACATACAACTGGCAACGTCTTTGACCACCAAGGAAAAGCCTGATTTTACAACATTATTTTCAAAAAGACAAGTTAATTTTGCATGGTCATATGCTGATATGCTTGGATTGGACCCCGAGCTTGTTCTGCATCATTTTCCACTATTACCAAATTCCAAACTATATAAATAGAAGCTAAGGAAAATGCATCCGTAGATTGCACTCCTAGTCAAGGTGGAACTAAAGAAACTCTTGGTTGTTGGATTCATAAGCTCCATTGATTATGTAGATTGGATATCAAACCTTGTTCTTGTCATGAAATCAAATGGGAAAATCAAAGTATGCATGAATTTTAGAGATCTTAACAAAGATTGTCCTAAAGATGATTTCCCTTTACCAAATATTGACATCATAGTAGATCTTATTGCCAGATATGAAATGCTATCACTTGTGGATGAATTCTCAGGCTACAATCAGATAAGAATTTCTCTTGAAGATCAATTAAAGACAAACTTCACATGTGCTTGGGGAACTTTTTGTTGGAACGTTATGCCATTTGGACTGAAAAATGCTAGAGCTACATATTAGAGAGCCATGACTACCATTTTCCATGATAATATGCATGTACTTATGGAGGATTACGTTGATGAAATTCTCTCAAAATATCTAGAACAACGTGGCCACCTAGCAGTCTTAGACAAGATCTTCACACGACTTGAAAAGTATAAACTCAGGTTGAATCCAAAGAAATGTATTTTCGGGGTCCAATCAAGAAAAATTCTAGGATATATTATCTCTCGTAGAGGAATAGAGGTTGATCCCACTAAAGTAAATCTATCTTGGATATGCCACCACAAATGAACATTAGTCAGTTAAGGACTTTACAAGGAAGATTGCAATCAGTCCACAGGTTCATTGCTCAGCTAGCAGACAAGATCCATCCATTTCAACATCTGTTATGAAAAGGAATTCCCTTCAATTGGATAGAGAAATGTCAAGAAGCATTTGATTAGATCAAGAATTATCTATTGAATCCACCAATTCTTATGCCTTTGATTGATGGAAGACATTTGGTATTGTATGTGATAGCAACTACATCAACACCGAGGGCATTGTTAGAATAAAATGATAATGATGACAAAGAATGAGCAATTTACTATATCAGTTACACCTTGGTCAGATATGAGTTGAACTATAACCCTATTGAAAAATCATGTCTAGCAATTGTATTTGCAGCCCAAAAGTTGAGACATTACATGTTGAATCACAAGACAAAATTGATTTCCAAAATTGATCCTCTGAAGTATCTTCTCAACAAAGCAGCTCTAACAGGAAGACTAGCTAAGTGGGTTATGATCTTGAGTGAATATGACATTGAGTACGTTGATCGAAAAGAAATAAAAGGACAGGTGATATATGATCAACTCATAGATGCACTAGTAAAGGCAGACCATCCTTTGATATCTGACTTCCCAGATGAATCAATATTTGTCATAGAAACATCAACAACATGTAAACTATACTTTGATGGGTCTTAAACAAGTCATGGTTCAGGAGCTGGTATTTTTTTCATCACACCTCAGGGGGATTCCATTCCTAAGTCATTTCAAATAGAATTTCCATGCACCAATAACATAGTTGAGTATGGAGCATTATTGATAGGACTTCGAATGGCAATAAAATAGAAAATGAAAGATCTTCAAGTTTATGGTAATTCCCAACTAGTGATCAAGCAAGTTAATGATGATTATGATGCCAAGGCTGAGAAACTAATGCCCTAAAAGCGTATGGTGGATAGTTTTCTATTGTACTTTGATGCTATTACCTTTGAGTAGATACCGAGAATCTAGAATAAAGTAGCTGACACAATGACTACAATTAGATCTCTCTTGGACATCCCTAACAATGCATCACAATGAGTTCTGGGTAGAACAATTATTGGTCCCTGCCTTCGATGTCCTCAAAACTAAACTCTTGTGTGAACTTGTTGGTCTTAAATCTCCCTAGTATAAAGACATTTACACTTAATTGCATGACCAAATTATCCCTCTTGACTTGTCTCCCAACCAATGCAAAACATTTATCCAACAAGCCTCTAAATATGCCATCATCAGAGATACCCTTTATCGTTGCAGTCTAGATAACACCCTCCTTTGATGTCTCAACTCAAATGAAGCACAAGTAGCCTTACAAGAGGTTCATCATGGTATATGCGGAGCTCACTCTGATGGTCCTACCCTAGCTAAAAAACTCATGAGGATGGGATATTATTGTCCTACAATGGAATGTGATGCCTATCACTTTGTGAAGAAATGTCACCAGTGTCAGATTCATGGAGATCTTATATATGCCCCAGCTTAGGATTTGTAGCCACTCACATCACCATGGTAATTCTCTCAATGGGGACTCAACCTCATAGGAAAGATCCATCCCACTTCTGCAAATGGACATAAGTTTATCCTTTTTGCTACAAAGTACTTTACCAAGTGGATTGAAGCCATCCTGATGACCTACATTACTCGAAAGCAGATAGCCAAGTTCATCGTAAATTACATTATATGCCACTATGGTATCCAACAGTCCATCATTACAAAAAATGGTTTCCTTTTTAAAAATCAAGATGTCCATGACCTTTACAAAAAATTTCATATCCAACACCACTTTGCTATCTCGTAAAACCCCTGGGGTATTGGTCAAGCCGAGGCATCTAATAAGATTATTCTTAAAATCTTAACGAAGACTGTCAATGACATTGGCCGTGACTTGTGCCTCCAACTCATTCCTACTCTATGGGCTTACTATACCAGTGTTTGCACCCCTACAAGAGCCACTCCATATTCCCTTTTCTTTGGATCTAAAGCAATACTTCCTATTGAGGTTGAGTTACCATCTCTAAGAGTATCTATGCGAGGATTGATTGATCAAGAAGAATATCGGGTATCCCATCTACATGAGCTAGAGTTACTGGATGAAAAGAGACATAATGCCTTGACACATTTGCAAGCATATCAAAATCACCTTCAACACAACTATAATAAGAAGGTTTGACCTAGAATTTTTGACATTGGTGACTTAGTCTTGAAAATAATCTGAAGAATCAAGCAAATTGAGAAAATCCTGGAAAGTTTGAACCTAATTGGTTTGGACCTTATATCATCATAGTAGCATATGGATCCGATGCTTATCAACTCTCTACCCCTGAAGGTGAACAATTGACTGAGCCTATCAACAACATGCACCTTCACAATTATTGCACTTGATTCTCATTGTATCCCTTTAAAAATACAAAAAAATACAAAAAATAAAAAAAATAGTCACCCTAATGAAACCTGGAAAACAGGCATCTTGGTGATAACAAAAAATTAAAAATTAAAAAATAAAAAAAAGTAAAGAGAAATAATTCATCCAAAAGTGGAAATCACTTCAGTGGCGCTTTGGATAAGTACTAAGGTGAAAAAATGGAAAACATGTGCCATGTGTAGTTAGTCTATACTCCTTCATCTACTATCACTCCATCTGGTCTTCTACCCTTCGCTCATCCATTCACCCATCTATAATAAAGCCTTGTCATCCTTTCCATGACCTAAGAACCACCGACATCTAGTATCCTTTGCCTCCATGCTCATCCTTTGCATTCGTCCACTGATTCTCCTTGCCCATAATAAATTGGTCCTATACTAGACTGGGGGAAATTCCTTGACTTATGTCTTCATGGGATTCGACACATAGTATCAGCTTCCGAAAAACATCAAAATCCAAAAAAATAAGAAAACCTTCAAAATCCAAAAAAATCATAAAAACACCAAAATCCAAAAAAATCATAAAAACATCAAAATCCAAAAAAAAAACAAAAAACTTCAAAATCCAAAAAAAATCATAAAAACATCAAAATCCAAAAAAAAATCATAAAACATCAAAATCCAAAAACATCAGAAAACTTAATTTTTTTTTTTCATAAATAGAGTCAGAGTCAGAGTTAGAGTCAGTCTATGTTAGAGTGGTCGAACTACATTGTCTTTGCACATATTCTAAGTAGGCAAGGCTCATCTTCAATGATCCCCCAAGACATTAGGCCAACCCTTTTAGGTTTGCTCAAATAAAATTATGACTCAGTCTTTTGTCAAATAAAACAAAGTCAAGTCATGTCAAACTAAGAGGTCTTTGTGTGTATAACATAGGAAAGGCCATTAATTGATGAGCCCCCTAGGCCCTAGGTCAGTCCTTTAGGGTTTGTTGAGTCTAGTCTTGTTCTTTTTCTGCAAGCAATCATTATTCAAACCAAATCATGAATCAATAGGAAAACATAACCAACAAATCTTCAATCTTCAATCAATCTTCAATCAATCAATTACCTTATCATCAGTCGCTATCAGGTCATCAATCTTATATCAAAATGGGGCATTATGTCATTTGTTGCATTCAGTCTTATCACTAGTCTTTTATCAGAATGCATCCTTTATGAGTTTAGACTTTGTCTTTGATCTTGTCATTCACCTTAAGTAGGATATGTCTTTCTTGCAGTTAGGTGCTTTATCAACAATGGTCAATCATTCAAAATTTATCAAATGTGTTCCTTGCCTCAAACAGGATATGTCTTTCCTGGAATTGGGCATCGTCACATTGTTTGGTCATATCATTCAAACTTTATGAAATCAATCAATCTTGTCACTTTGGTCAATTGATCTTGGCTTAATAAGGATGTATCTTTCTTGAAACCAGGCACAATCGATCATATCAATTAATCAACCTTTGTCAACTTATCAATCACCTTCGGTCAAACAATCATTTAATTGGTCATTTTAGTCATCTTGGTCAACCTCATCAATCATATCAATCAATCTTATCAATACTATTGGCAACCACTATCTCTCTGGCAAACACTTTGTTGGTCTAGGTTTGTCTTATCTTTTTGATTGATTTTGGGTCATGTTACTAGTTACCTCGAGGATTTCCATAAGGATTTAGAGGGAAAATGATGGATCATGACCCATTTTCTTTGCTTGTTGTCTGTGGCTTGTATTGGAAAAAAGAATAGGATGATTGGGTCCTTAGTATGAGTTGGGGCATTCCTTGTCTTTTGGCTTTGTCTTTTGACTGCTTGTCTCTCACAAATGGTCACCTTGCACACCTTGTTCTACGTCATACCATGGTGTTTGTGTTCCATTTGAAACAATTTTGATGCCCAATGATGAAAAATATAAAAGCATGAAATTCTGTCCTTTGTCAAATTTCCTCTCTAACATTCCATCTTCCCTGCACTTTTTCCACACTAACATCCATCTCTTCTATGCTAAATTTTCTTCTGTCTGCATCTTGACAAATTCCTATGACACAAAAATATCCTACATACAAGATCATGTTAGGAAGCATTATAGTAAGCATCATCTTCATAGGTCATCATCATCATATTTAACCACATATATTTGCATGAGAAAATATAAAAAAACATAGAAATTATCCATATAGCATTAACATTTCATCATATCAACAAATAACTAGTCATGACATTGCATTTTACATTATGATCATAGTTCATTTCCATCCATTACATCACATTACATTACATTTCATATACATTGCATAACATTCATAAAAACCTTTTGGTAATATCATCACATGGATAACCTATAGGCATCTCATTACATCAACATTAATTGCATTTACATATCACATTGCATTATAAATTAAGTCATCCATTCTGCATTCATAATCCATACATATCATAAAGGCATAAAAATTCATAACATAATCATAAATGCATAATCATCCATCATATTAAACCATCACATGATCATATAGAATGCATACATAGCATAAACACATGAACATCCATAGCATAACATAATCATAAATATAACACATCATCACATAAGACTGCATATCATAAATTGCCGCAAAAAATCATATCATATATCACTCAAAATATGTGTCATAAGTACAATGTCAAGATGTGTCATGTCTAACAAAAATGGAGCTCGTAGGCTCGATAATCAAAATACAGTGTCCATATCTAAAATCTCAAAAGATGCTCTAGCCCTAGCTGCCCTGCTCTCCTGATCCTAGTGCCTCCTTGTCAACTCGCTGAGGTACGTCTGGAGACCTGTGCTCTATTGTTGGTGGCCTGTCATAAGGAGTGAACTATCTCTAGGCTGATGTCTCCTCGCTCTTTGACCTATTGTGAGAGCACATGCTATGGGTCATATTATGTGTCTTGCCCTGTGAACCACTCACAATCTATGAAAATGTGGGCTCCCTCCTCTCCGACGGTACCACCCTCTCATACAAGTCCGTATAATACTGCATCGCCCTACTAGACCTCGTGTACTGTTGAGCAACATCAACTATTGATCCACTGCATGTAGCTATAAAATCTATCATCCTCTGATTAGTCTTTTATTGGAAGATGACAACTAGGAACCTCTCTATTTGCAGAGTGTCTCTCTTGGCCTTAAAGTTGTCTCTCTTTGTTGTGACTATCCTAAGCTCTGCCTCTAGGGCCCATACTCAATCCTGCAGGATAGCTATCCTTTGCTCTGCACTACCCTCCTCCGTTTAGACCCTACCCTCCTCTCCCATCATGATAATCCTCTCTCAGAGGACTCTCTTTGCCTCTTCCATCTCTGACTCCTCTACATGCTCCTCAGCCTCCACCATCTCTACCTCTGGGTCTGCCACCTCTAAAATTGGCATCTCTACATGCTGCTCTCCCTTGTCAATCGCCACCTCTACTGATACCCTCACCTCTAGCTGATCCTCCTCCTCCTCCTCCAAAATTAGTGGTAAATATACCATCACCTGCCATCCTCCATCCCTCCTCCTCTGATGTCAGCCTCCTCCCTGACCCCCTCGACCATCTCCTCCTTCTCTATCTACCTGTACTTTGTCTCCCCATCCTCCATCTCCTCACCCTCCACCCCTCCATCCCTTGTCTCCTCTTTGGCCTCTCAGGCTACTTCCTCTGCACTCTACAGGTGTTTCCTGCCCTGGATTTGTGTAAGGTGATGGCCTATGTATTTTCCACCATATATCATACTCAGGAGTCATCCTTGGACCTACCTCTCCCCCTCTCCACCCCCACTGAATTGGATATAGGGCATAAATCTCCTACTTAGCCATGGTCACAATGTCTACTCTCCCCATGGGTACACCTCTCACGATGACTGTGCAAATTTTTTTGTGCTTGTAGGGATACCTTGTCTCTCCTTGAACTATTGTCTGACCCTCTATGGAAAACACATCTCAATAATATGCTGAGACTATACTGTGTGTCCTATCAGGTACCTAGGCTATCGACACCATGGAAAATGATCATCCTCTCCTACCCAGAAATCACAATCTCTGTAGGGTCTCCAAACAAAGCTAGCTAGGGAATCAATCTCGTTCCTCCAGTAACTTATTTCACCCACTTGTGTTTTAGTAATGGATCCTTGGTAAATATATACATATGGTGCACTAGCCCCCAACTATCGCACCATTGGTGGTCAAAACATTTCTATGTGCTCCCATGCCCATATCATAAGTAATGTGACCCCACAGCTTAGGCTTTGTCCTCCTCTATAAGCAATATTGTGTAGCTAGAAATATAAAATTCCTAATAGACATGGTCCCCATGCATACATCATCTCCTCCTGGACCATCCCTGCCAACATCTCACCCTAGTCCACTAAAAAGCCATGACCCTTACGATCTAGAATCATAACCCCTACAATTAGTGTACATAACACATAGTCATATCTATCATATCTCTTTGCCAGGGTCTCCCATATGATCTCATACCCCTGAATTCCAATCTATAAGTTGTCGTCATAGTCATAATAATCATACAAGGCCTTCTTGCACAAGATCATAAAAAACTCGCTCTCCACGAATCAGTAACCATAGGATTTGGTACACATCCTCAAGGGTAACTGCCACCTCCCTAGTCGGTAGATGGAAACTGTAAGTCTCTAAGTGCCATCACTCTAGAATTCCATCAACATGCCCCTGTTTTCCCTAATAACGGGCATATAGGTAACATAGAATAATCCAAGATCTAACAATGCATGTTTCTCCACATCATCTAGCTGGTCTTGTAGTTGAAACACATCTGGTCACGACTCCCACGTATAGATAGGAGGTAGAACAACCTAAAGTCATCACACAAGCCATCATGTCAATCTAAAATCTTCAATTGACCTATTGAACCTAAGTTGACCAAGTCCTTCTATCCTAAACTGGGGCAAATCTTTCACCAAGAAATTGTCACTATTTTGTCAAATGCATCACATAAATTCCTTATGGCTCGCAACCACAATCGTATCACACATTTTTCACATGTGTCACTTCGTACAATGCTTGCATCACAAAATTTCGATTGTGTCATTCCCAACTGCATTTGCAAGTCAAAAAGTTAGTTGTGTCATACATTTAGATGCATCACAACACAACCGTCCCCACCATAAACCTAAGCAATTGCCTCTAGACATGACACTTGCAGCAAATCACTTCTCATTTGCATCACTTACGAACGCAATTGTGTCACATGTCGTGTGACATAATCTCCTATTGAATTAAATTCCTATCTAAATGCACAAAAATCAAGAAAATTATGAAGTGGGTTTGTAGTTATTAGTTACCCAAAACTTGCACCCAACCTTGTCAATGGTGGTACACCTCACCCAGAAAGTTGGTTATAGTACGTTCTAGTTTGAGTATGCCCTACTGGTCTATTACACATCATCATGTCTCATGGGATTTAAATGTGAAGCTTCTTTATGAAAACATGGATGCTTTTATTGCTTGAGCTCATTCCATTCAAAAGTTTTTGTGGAATGTTATTTCCATTGCCATATTCTTGAATTCAGACTCAATAGATTTCATGGGTGGTCCAATAAATATATTTTTTATTTTATTTATTAATTATTCCTAAATTTACCCAAATCGTTAAGGGCTCAAATCAGGTAAAGCCCTTGAAGACAAGTACTGAATATTTATTCACTAGGGAAAGGTATTCACTAGTATATTTTGTAACAGTACCTAGGTAAATTGAGGAAAAAATTCTGAATATTTAGCCCTTAATTGGATTTGCTCCTAACAATTCCTTGTCTTTATTAGTTCATGATATCGGTTATGATCCAGTTAATCATTTATTGTTTATTATGAAAATTCATAATATTTCATTTTGTTTGTACCCATTTTCATTCCTTTTTTGACATGTGTTCTTTTAACAAGGAACCAAGTGAAGTGTAATCTGCTCTCCATTATCTTAGCATTATTTTACAAACATAATATACCATAATTTTAGTTACATGTTTCATTTCCTCAAGTATTTTTTATTTGAATTTGAATTTATGACTGGTCCTTCTCTTGCAGATGAGACTAACTTGGATTAGTGGAGAAAGCAAGGCACAAAGTGTACACTATGTAGAAGGGAAGTTGGCATTATCAACTATAGCAACATTCACTCCAAAATATTTGTGTGGTAGGTGATTAACTTTTGAGATTTGATTTGAGATTTAATTTATAGAGGGAAATTTGCATTTTGTACTACTTAATCCATGTCTATAAGGAATATTCAAGTTGTGGATAGAATATCGGACTACAACATTTCAAGTAATAAAATCTTGTTTTCATCAAAAACTATTTTCTAGAAATTCTTACAATAATGTAGTGTTTCTCTTTTTAGACTCATTTATCAATCCATCTCTCGATTTTGGATGGCATAATCCGAGATTCATCCGTACAACATTGTTGAATGTCCTTTCACCTTTTGAGACATATTCATATGAATATGGAAGGTAAATTAATTTTTCTCAAGATTTTACGGTACTGAAATTAATATTATTATTTCAATGCACCATTTTGTTTTTTGCTTGCTCAATCGTACAAGTCCAGTGATCATTTGAGAAATGATAGATATCAGAGATTCGATTAAAAATTTAAGAGGTAAACTAGTAATTGGTGTATTTTTTTTTGCACATTTAATAGTGATGAAGTGGGATGGAGTACTATAAACAAATTTTCTATGCCTCCAGTAGCAGGTTCAAGTGAGTTAACATTTATCACATATGTAGACATAGGTTAGGCAGAGCGTGATGGTTTTGGTGAGAATTATATTAAGGTGGTAGACATTCTTTCATTATGTAACTAATGTTTAGCCTTCTTGTAGGTATACCCCAGGTATAAACATACAGTCTGAATGTGAAACATCATGTATGGAGGCATGTCCCAAATTTAATCTTAAGTTCTTCATCAAATTGATAGATTTATTACAATATATAGCTGTAGGCACAAACTATAACAACCCAACCACAAGTCCTCTAAGGTCCATATTGATTGTTCTCTAGTATTCAAAACTTTACTTACCTTTGAAATATTGTCTTGCATGCATTTCAACCTTGACACATTGTCTTTATCATTCTTTTTTTTTCATCTATATGACTGTCATTAACTATGGATTGTGTTTATGTCACAAATACTATCACAAAAGGTCTGCAACCTTATGATGACTGTCTACCTTTCATACTTTCCTACAACACTGTCATATCACTGGGTATCACATTGTATTTTGTGACTTCATTATGCTTTAGAATCCCTCCTGGCTATATCATTATCATTTGTCATTGATCTATTGTTCTTAGTACATTATCCTTACCCTTTAAACTATGGCATAAGGATAAAAGCTTCATAGATCTCCTTTGAAATATTCCCCTGTCTTGCTAGCCAAGATAATCTTGGTGACATTACTCATGGAGAATTTGGATTCCTTTGACCATGAGTTAGCTGATCCATTACTTGACTAACAAAATGTTGAAGAAAACCTTCTAACTAGAGCTTCCTCCTTGCTTACCTAGTTACTCATGATGATATTAGGGCTACCTCACTGTTGGCCTTCAAATTTATAGCTTTTGTCACTGATATTCATTGATCTATTTGAGGAGGTAATTTTGTAGTAGTGTGGGAACCTTGTACTTATATGGTAAACTATATTTTCAATGTCATTGGCAGTGTGGATTCTAACATTCACTTCAAATCCATTGAAACAACAACCAAAACTAGACAAATCAAGGAGGTGGAATGTGTAACCAGAGAGTCAAACTTCTATGATGCTGAAAAAACAAAGAACTTTCTTATGGAAGCAAGAGTTCTAGATGCTCTTCCACTGATAAATGTTTGTGATCGGTTTGGATTTGTATTAGATCTTTTAGATGCCTCATTTTTCAAGTAGTTATTTCATGTTCTGGAGCTATATAAGCAAAAAATAGAGCACTGTAACTCATTTTTCTCAATCATGACACTGAGAAATACACTTTGTAACACATTTTTCAAAGCAAAGACACATATTTAAGTCTTGTATCTATTGTAAGAACAACTTTTCTCAATAAATTTTCAGTATTTTTCCTTCTTAATAGCTGTTTCATTATGTGCAAATGAATGATTGATTTTTTTTCTTCTATGTTTTATGTTTAAACCTCAAAAGCATTGTCTCATTTCCAACACTTTTAGGCAGAAATTAGTGAACAAGAACAATTAAATAAACTACCAATTGACTAAATATACTACCAATTGATAGAAATTAGTGAATAAATATGACTAAACATATGCCTAAATATACTACCAGTTGACAGAAATCAGTGAATAAATATACTACCAATTGACAAAAAATAGTGAATAAATATGATTAAATATATGACTAAATCAATGACTAAAAATATACTACCGAATTGATCAATCATAACAACCAATAAATGACTAAAAATGGTTTAGTCATAATTTTTTTCATGTTATAAATGACTATCAATAAACTACTAATGGCCATGTGACCAAGCGTAGTGAATAAATATTATTAAATATATGACTAAATCAATATCTAAACTAACAACTAAATGTAATACCAAATTGATCAATAAAAATGAACAAATAAATGACTAAAAAATATTTAGTCATAATTTGGTCACATTATAAATGACCGACAATAAACTACTATTGGTCACGTGACCAAGTTTAGTCATTTATATGTAATTTTTAGTAGTTTTTTTAGTCATTTATTGTTATTTTTCTACTAGTGTCACAATACACAAACACTCAATCCAAAAGTAATAAGTATGTATTAATAACTATCAAGATATAATCACCATAGCCAAAAATAGCACCCACAACAAATGCTAACACATCCAACTATCCATACCTTAAAGGTATACAAATCATAAGAAGTGAACCTGATGCCATCAACATATACAACCCATAAAAGGTAATCAAAAGCTCCAAGTGTCAAACCTATATCATATAATGAACATACACATATAGAAAATACCATTTCATAAGATAATGTAAAATCTAAAAATGATCAAGACATCCACCAATAGCATCACATATAAGTGTAACCAACATCATGTAGTACCAAGGAACATCCATAAGATATACAACTCTTGCAAACCAAAACATTGCAATACATCTCTCACCACAAGTCTCCAAAACTCTCCCAAGTTCTCCACACCCAAAAAAGGAAAGAGATAAAGGAACCTCTGTGTCATCATCAAATAACAATGAAAAAAACATGACCACAAACGTAGTGATCACCATAGCTCCACACAAGATCTCAAAACCAATATGTGAATACAAATATCTAGGAAGTAGAACAAGACCAAAGAGAGAACATGCAAAAAAAAACTTGTAGCATGTCCTTCTACACACACCTCTAAATGCTAAGTTGTGATAAGTATGATATCCTCCATAAAACCTCAAAGAGAATAGAACTATCCACATATAATAATAATATATATGTATGCATCTCAAACCAAAGGAAGATCAAACCAAATCCATTCCCAAAAGCAAAGGAATAAGCCTAATAACATATCCTAAACTCAACATCGATGAATAATCTCACAATGTATAAGGAGATAAACATGCCAACATCCCTCAAATGAACCTTCTAGAACTAGCAAACTATAGTTCAAGATCCATATGCATGAGAAGATAAAGCATAAAAAAATTAATACATTTGAAAATAACAATGGAAAATACCTCTCAAATGATAAACCACTAAGTAGACCAAGGGTAGGGAATGATAATGCTCCTCCAAGATATCCAAGTCATCATGAATCATCTAAGAACAATCTCCTCATAGGTCCAAGTTGAACTCACATCCAACCAAGGTATAGGCTCCCCAAACTTATAGTTGAAACCTCATCAATGAGTAACCATCTCACACATGTCTCTAATCACAAGAGATATCCTAGCCTCACTTATGTCTACTAGTATCTATGAGTACCTGCAACTGGTCAATCCATGCAAAATTCCAAATGCAATATAGCATCGTCATGAATCTCCCAAGAAAATGATCAATATGTCCAATACCAAGAGAACCAATCGAGACCAATGTCAAAGTCCCAACAATTGAATGAGGAACTCAATCATAACATCATGATCTCACATCCACTCAAAAGAATATCATATGATCCAATGAACATATCATGTCCCTTTATCATGCCAAAACTCTAAATTGGTAATCAAGAGTATATCATGACATAATAACAAAACCATCCTATCAAATAAGGATCACATGTCAAAAGACAAATCATGACACCTCAACTAAATACTAAATAGTCCTTCATGGCTAACCAAGATGTCAAAATATCCATACCACATGAAGATAACCATCTCTTGCAAAGAAGAACACCCACCATCAAATGGTGAATCCACATAATCACCATAAGATCCCATTGAACCAGGTGATACCATGCTCTCTATGGAAATATGAAAAAACATCCCCTAAATGAAGACCCTCCATGGTCCCAATGCAATCAAAGAACTCAACACCAAGCTTCCAAAGGGAAGAGTACAAACCATAATCTCCAAACCAAGAAGATACAACACTTCCAAACCATCACTATCACAAGCTCCCACTAAATCATGTAATAAAATTATCCATGCCATCATGATAACAATATCCTCAATGAAGATCAGCCATAACCATGATCCTCAAGCCATGAAGATACACTACCACAAACCAAATAGGAATCAAGCCAACACCACCAACAAAGCACTTACATAAACAATCATGTCATGCCAAATTCCTTAAAGCACAAGGAACATCCATGACACCATGATCACCACCAAATGTACTAGCAACACTCCAACTGTGTCACACAAGTTTGCATCACACGGTCAACAACATAGGTCCCACATCATGACAACACTTGGTAATACCATCTCTTCTCCACAACATGACAACCAAACTAACAAAACAAGTGACTAAACCAAGCTGCAAATCTAAATTTGCAACAACACTGAAGCATCTATGGGCATAGATAAACCACATCCAAGTGATAAATGCAACCTATAAACATAGACAACCTACAACATTTCACAACTCATAGATGCAAAAATGCAGAATAAAAAATCAACAATATACTGATAACCATGTTAAATGAGAGTAATCACAAATGTACATATGGGAGTACAATAACTCCAACACCAAATCACTAAGATTTGAATAGCCATAAGCTTACAAAATCACCATAGTCAAAAGAACCCATAAACAACTCAGATGGAAATAAAAACAAATAAATCATTCCAAAACATATCCAAACCCGATCCATTGTGTAGTGCTTTGAACAAGTTTTTTGTCAACTATAAGAAGTCCAAAATCCAACTTTGTATGCACAAGTTATGAACTCTCCAAGCTCTAAAGGAACATCCAACTTTCAACAAGTAAATCATTATCAAAACAACAAATTCTGAAAGAAACCACTGATACCATAACATAGAGCACAAAACCACCTTTCCAACAAGTATAAGAAGTAAAAAATTGACACCCAAGGAGAAAATTATGCCCCTTGATTTTTTTTCAATAATTTGGCTACAAAATCAAGCCTAGTGACCCCTATGGTCGACCTGCTGGTGGTGGAAGCCCCACCTAGGTGATGTCACCCATAGGTGTGGCAGACCCGCCAATTTATAAAAAGTTGTTTAATTTTAATTTTGAATTTTTTTATTAAAAAATAGGGCAACATTTAAATTTAATATTGGCACACTTTTAAATGTTTTAGCCAAATTTTATTTGGCAACTCGTCAATCAACAACTAGGACACTATTTCCCTAGCGACTATCGGTCGTAGCCGATAACGTCAATGGTAGTACCTACTAGTGTAGGTACGAGGGGGTTTGTAGACCACCACCCACCATTTTTTTAATAAAATTAGATGATTGTACGATTGCACAACATGGCAGATAGGGGAATTTTTTTTTTTTTATAATGGCCAAAATAGGCCAAATTTTATGTCAATCTTCATCTCTCGGGCCTCCTACATCCAATGGAGAGGTCAGTTTTGTTCCAAGGGTCATCTACAAAATTTTCCTTACAAAACTATCATAATGAACATCCATAAAAACCCTTTTCCAACAAAGATTCATAAATCCAAATCTAGAAAAATAACCACAAATTTACAACCCCAAAACCCTAAATCTACAAAAGGAACTTGCACAAAACCATCATATCTTGCAATTTATTCATTAATTCCATGCAAGCCTTGGACTTAACCATGCACTAGATCTACTCCAACAAGGGTTATACAAACCACAACCATGGCCCTGATACCAAATGAAAGGAAATATGCATCTACCCAAGATAATTTCCACAACCCAAATAGAGAAATCTATGCAAATAGGTATTTAGAATCCATATGCAAAATAATAGACAACATACCATCAAAGATGACACAAGATATACCCTAGAAAAATCCTCAAGAGAGAAAACTGAGCCTCCAAAAGCATCCATCACTCATGTATTATTCAACAATAAACATTACAATACATCTTCAAATTCCTCCATGAATACCTTTGAAACATCAAGCCCTATACAAGCACTCCATGTGAACAAGCATGTAACCACACATATCATGCCATACTTCAACCCTCACAAATGCTAAAAAGAGCCAACTAGCCAACCTTATACAACTACCCATGTGTTTACTTTTATATAGAAACAACCTCATAAAAAACCACCAAGTGGTATTACATAAAACCATGTGACAAATACCATAAGCTTACAAAACCATTAACCCCCACATTTAATTCTTGGTACTAAGTTTTCTCCACATTAAATATTTTTCCCTTGCGCAACCCCACATTAAATATTTAATCTAATATTACATATAACACATAAAGTGGCCCCAAGAATGCTAGACCCATGTGATGCACACATCCCTACATTCCCTAGGTGCATCACATAATAAATAAATATTATATTATAACATTATGCAAGGTGGAAAACACACCTTTTGCTAACAAAAAAGTGTGAAACCTTGATAAGAAAAATAAAGGAGTGCATTTCAGTGAAAATGTATGACAAGATGTTAAAGTCTAAAACTTTGAAAAAAATCTCACACACATGAGTTTGGACACAAAATCCATCATACTTAAAGAAATAAGGACCAAGATGGCTAGATCAATAAAGCTTGGCTTGTCAAAAAGAAAAGAGAAAATAACTTTTGATTACAATATGAATTTATTAAAAGAGGACATTACACAATATAGCCTCGATTAAAATGGTTGCCTAATTTTATATATATTTTTAGGATTATATAAAAATTATTAAATTTGATTTGTATAGAATATTGCAGGTTGAAATGAAGTGTGTCAATCCTACACATATTTGTGTCCAAAGGATTTTTTTAATTCATAATGAGTTAATATATTAATATCAAGAAGATTTTACATATCGTCTACTAAGTAGGGAGATCCAAAATGCAGATATAGGCTACCATAGCTTACCACCTGACCACTGTGAACATAACATACACTAACACCCCCTAACCATTCACTGCCTTCAAATACACTTCCTACTATCTTCTAAATTAACCAGACTAGACACCTAACAAAACGACATTCAGAACTATAATTATAGAATCATTGAAGAAAAGTATCCCTAACCACCCAGGTATTTGTTCTCGTGCACGAAACCCCTAAAATTTGGAAACATGGTGACATTCAGAGCAATGGGAAGCTTCATAGCCTTCAACACATAACCCACACCAACAACAACCATTTGTTTGTGTTCAATCCGATCCATCCCTTTGAGGTCAAGAATGAAGGGATAATAATTAACTACTTCCCCAAGAACATGAATCAAATGAAGGTCCTATGGGTGTGGTACCTCCATTCCAGGCGAGGAAACATACAAGGTTACCTCGAGCCTGACCAACAAGTCTGCATTAAACATTTTCTTCATCAGAGCCTCTACCAACTTCTTCTCCGACCTAATATCCAACATCACAACCAAGAAACACGAGGTGATATTTGTTCCCACACGAAAGTGCTCCACATCCATCATGAACCCTTTTCCCAACACCATATTTTTTGTAGCTAGGATGAGAGAGTTGTGCTTCTTGAGCACTTGCTTCAATCATTGATCATTGATAGGCCCTCAAAATTCCATTTTCTTGACATTACTATCCAACTAAATGGGGGTATTTTCCCCAATACTCATTAGGGTTTCTGCAGACATGTAGACCACAAATTTGGATTGCGCTTCCATTATTTTCAGATTCTTTTCCCTACACTGCCTCACTAAATAATGCCAACAGCCATTTCTTTGAGGGATATAAACTTTCCTAAAGAAATTGTAGCCAAATGAAATATGTAGAGTGGTAATGACTTGTTACCATCATTTCACTCACTCCAAAATTAACGTGCCCTACGAAATCCAACTTGTGATCAGTGATCAAGCTCCACTTTGCATGTGAGAGTCTCTACCAACCTTCACATTTTGATGTTGAAAAGATAAGCAAGATGATGGATGAAAACTTCGTATATCGCCTGATGATATCAACAGTCATTTGGAAAGATCACGAATAAATGCTTTGTGTGGTAATCAACACAAGCTTGTCGCCGAATGAACCCCACAACCTTGCCACAATGGAAGCACACATGACCCTGTCATCTCAATCCCAAGTGCTAGACAAGATTATCCAGCATATCACCTGACAACCAATATGAATATTTGATTATCTTACCTACCTTTTATATCCCTTGTGCTTTCCACAACCAATGGTGTGGAAATCTGCCCAGCACACCACCCACATAAGATACTATGCTTGATTATCATTTAGTTTCTTTGATGGCTATGCCATCTTCCCCCTTGTTGGATAGGAGGTCTACCTCAATATTTCCTTCTCGCAAAATATGGTTTACCATTACCGATTCAAAACTATCAATTATACTGAGAGCGGCTTCAAGCTTAGCACCAAGCTTTCGGTTGATCACCTTCCTAGAGCGTAAAAAATTAATGACCAATGTGGATTCTCCTTCAATCACCACCTTTCTTAGACCTAGCTCCTTACATAGTCGAAGACCAAATATTAGCGCTTGAATTCTAGCTATGTTGTTGGTGCCTATTGGGAGAGGTGCCACTAGTTTTCCCAAAATTTTGCTATTCCAGTCCCTTACAATACATCCGGCCTTAGAGGTACCTGGGTTACCTCTAGAAGCCCTATCAAAATTCAGTTTAGTCCATCCCACCTCAGGGGGGACCATCGAACCGTGCTTCTTTCCAACTTCGTCAAGGGACTCGCCTCCCCCACAAAAGGAGGCACCTTCAGACCTGGCCATGATCTCCTCATATTAGCATCCCATTATGTAAAGTTTAACATCTTGGGATTCATAGCTGAGACTCTTGAATTGATTAGTTCCACAATACATTTTCCAATCTTGCTCAAAAGGGATTGTAGTGGTAATTCTTTTTCCTAAAAGATGTGTTTGGTTTGCTCCTTCCATAATTACCAAATGAGTATCAATGGACTAGCAATCCAAAGGTAGAAAAACATTGCTTGCCAGTGAGTAGAAGGCCAAATTTTCGGTAGCTCAAGTAAGGTGTTTGGTAATGTTGTTTGCCACTGAAGTTTTGCTAGAAACTAGTGCCAACAACTTTATGCAAAGGAGTTGTTAAAAAACAAGTGATCACCATCTTCTTCTTCCCGTTTACAAAGAGGGAACCTATATGGTCCATTATATCCCATTTTCCTGAGCCTGTCAGCTATTAGGACTCTTCCTTGAATTGCTTCCCACGTGAAGATTCCAACCTTTGATAAGAAAACCTTGTTCCAACATAGATTAGAAGGTAAATATGGGCCCACCTCATTGTTCTTTTTAGGACCGAGTATCCATCTTTAGAATTATATTCCCCCTTTTCTGAAGCATTCCACCTGAGAATGTCCTCCCCTAGTTTGATATTTACATTTCTGCTCCTCATCATATCCTCAAACGCCACAATCAATCTCTCCTTAAGTCTCGAATCTTGAATGCTATGCCATTGGTAGCATAGAAAATCAGACTGGTTGTTAACTACCAAATAGTCTCTTACCTTATCCCCCCATATCTACTTAGTATACCTTTTGACCTTTGCTAAATCTTCTCTTTCTATCAGCTTCTGGTCACCTTCCTAGGAGTCCTCCCAAAAGGAGGTAGACCGACCATCTTTAATTTCCCAAGTTAGATGTTCAAATATTGAATCCATACATCCCCTTATAAAATTCCATATTCTTTATCCACTCGAGAGAGACCTGGAAGTGAAGATACTATTCTCATCCTTATCTAAATATTTTTCCTACAAAATTTTGACCCACTTAAGCTCACGTTTTGTGTGTAAAGCCCATACTAGCTTTCCGCCCAAAGCTTTTTTTTTTCAGAATGAGATCCCTCAAACCAACACCATCCGCTTCTCTCTTCTCAGGAACCTTCTTCCATTTTATCAATGGGTATTTGTGTTGCTCTAAATTTCCTTGCTAGAAAAAATCCTTCATTTTCTAATTTATGATCTTATTTACACTTGCTGATAGAGGAAGGAACATAATCATATGGGTTGGCAAGGAAACAATAACTAATTTGAGCATAGTGAGCCTGCCAGCCCACGACATCCAATGACTTTTCTAACTTTCCAACCTGATTTTCACCTTGTCAACTAGTGGCTTCCATAACTTTCCCAGTTGTAACCCCTTTTCTAGAGGGAGTCCCAAATATTTATAGGGTAATTTCCCTTTTCTACATTTCAAAATCCTTAGAATCTATATTTCCATGCTAGCATTGATGTTAAAGAAGAATACCCTTGATTTGGCTTCACAAACCTCCTGCCCCAAAGCCAAGGAGCATCTTTCTAGGATGTTTTTAAAATTTATCGCTTCCCTTTCTTGAACAACACCAAACAACATTGTGTTGTCTCCAAACTGTTGGTGGGTAACTTTAGGGATAACGCTGGTGATTTGTAGACCTAAAACCAACCCACTAGCCTTTGCATTGCTAATGGATCACCCAAGAGCCTCTGCCATGATTATGAAGAGAAAAGGAGAAATGGGCTCTCCCTGCCTTAGTCCACAAGAGGCATTGAAGAATCCTTATGCAGTTCCATTCAAGAGAACTAAATATCTAGGGAAAGCGATCCAACTGAAAATCCAACTGAGCCACTCCTTGGAGAAGCCAAAGGCCTCCATAACCTTGATCAAGAACCTCTAGTTCACCTTATTGTAGGCCTTTTTGATATCAAGTTTGATCAACATAGTTGGTTTTTAAAACTCCTGAGTGGAATGTATGGCTTCTTGTGCTATGATGACACCATCCAATATAGATCTTCCTAGGAAAAAGCCCATCTGTTATGAGATAATGTTAGGCAACACTTTTTTAATCGATTGGCAGCCGCTTTTTCCAAAACCTTGTAAATCGTATTGCACAGAGTGATTGGCCTATACTCTTTTAAGTGCTTAGGCTTTTGTTTTTTTGGGACCAAAGCTATAAATGTGTTGTTGATTTCCTTTAATACTTTTCCAGACCTCCTTAAGTCTTCTATAGCTTTAGTAATCTCCTTCCCTACAATATCCCAACACTTCTGAAAGAACACAACCGAGAAGCCATCTCGTCTTGGTGCCTTATCTCAGGATGAAGTTGAAACAAAGCCTCCTTAATTTCTTGCTCGGTGAATTTGTTGTTTAGCATTGCATTTTGAGCATTTGATACCAAATGTGGTATACCTCCCAAAAGTTCATTTTGAATATCCAGGTTAGAGCCATTCCAGTCATTGAGAAGATTATGAAAGAAATCAACTATGACCAATTTGATTTCATCAATGTTATCTATAACCCTGCCATCAACCGCTTTGAGGCACAAAATCCTATTGATTTACCTTCAATTTTTTGTTGAATTGCGATTTTTTTTTGTGTTTTTATCCCCTTCCTACAACCACACCTCCCTAGATTTCTACCACCAAAAGGTTTCTTCTTTGGTGAAAAGGTCACTGAGATTTCTCAAAAGCTCTTTCTCTTCTAAGAAACTTTGATTGTCCATACCCTCTTTGATTACTTTCTCCGATAGAGTCTGCAAAGCTTCCTCTGTTCTTTCTTTTTCTTCAAATATGTTCTTGAGATAGGATTTGTTCCATTCTTTGAGGTTCTATTTTATTGCCTTTAATTTAGCAGCTATATTGAAAATTTTGACACCCCTTGGATTATATTCTATCCATTAGCATTTGATGAGGTCCATAAAATTCGGGTCTTTGAACCACATATTTTTGAATTTGAAGGGACACCTCATAGGTCCCCTTTCACCAACAATCTCAAGGGCCATAGGAAAATGATTTGACCCATACCTATGTAAAATCTTGCAACTTAGAGTGAACGGGAGGGTGCATAAATCTCCCTTGAAGGAAAATTTGTCTAGCTTCTCTACAATACTACTGAAACCTAACCTCTGATTCGTCCAGGTGTAGTTACCATTACTCATTTGGGCCTCTAATAACAAATTTCTTTCCACGAATTTCTCAAAATATAATTGAGATTGTGTTTTCCTACTAACCCCACCTTTTTTATCTTTTGCTTTCAAAATTGCATTAAAATATCTTCCAATAATGCACGTTTCAAAACCCAGATTGTTACATATTATATCTAACTCCCTCCAAACTTTCCTTTTTTGAATGCAATTTACTGGACCATAGACATTGATAAGTAGAAAACATAAATTGGAGATAAGACTCCTTACCTTACAAGCCACCTAGTGTCTGTGAGCCTTGACTTCTTCAAATAACATCATCTGAGGTTGCCAAAGAATCAAGAGCCCACTAGAAGATCCCTCAACATCAACACCTAGCATTTTCCATAGTCTCATTTTCTTGCCAAAAATTTCTTTTTCCTACACTTCTAACTTTGTTTCTTGTAACATGCATAGATCTACCTGAAAAATTGTCTAAATGATGCCAAATTAGGCATTGTTTGTTAAGGGCATTTAAGCTCCTAACATTCCAAGTTAAAACTTTCAATACTGTTCAGGAAGGGCATCCCCCTTCCCTACTTTCAACATCTAATTAATTTTTAGCTAGCCCGTTGCTTCCCCATCCCACTTAAGCTTTTCTTGATTGAGAATTTTTTCCTTTCTTCTTACAATCTCCATAATCCAATGAGGTTTTTAGAGTGTCTTTCTAGAAAATGCCCAGATTGCTAGGACCAGGCTGCCCAAACTGGGAGATCTTTTGTCTTTTGGCTAATTTTTGCATGTCCTCCTATACCAGCTATTTTGGATCCATCTCCTCCAGATTAGGGCCATCAATCCAACCATTGAGCATATCAACTCCATCAATATTGATAGACCCACTCTTAGCAGCTTTTCCTAATTTGACCAACTCATTGCCAACTTCCATGAGAGAGTTTAGATCTTCTTCTCTAATTTGATTTCCTATGAAATAAATAGCCACTGCCACCTTCTAATTAAGCTCCCTTCTTTGTGCATCAAGAGCACAAAGTGAGTCATCTAGGTCATTCAGCTCTGGGTCAACTTCCGACCCACCACCCTCCATTTGACTCGACGATTTCACTGACTCCGCTAGCTCCTTACTGCTCCCAACATCCTGGTTAGAGGGGTGGGAAGAACTACCATGGCTTGCCACTGTGGACTACTTGCACCTTCCCAATATCTTGACCAATGATCCAGCGGGACGAAAGTCTAGAGCTAGTGCTCACACCTAGTTACCCCATTCTGTGAAAATTTCTATCTCTCTCCGATACTGACTATTTGGATTGTTTTCTATGCATACTCTTACATAAGTGTTGATACCATCAACTTCTAGCCACTCTGCACACATAAAGCTTCCTAGATGATTTCCAATATCCTCCAGTATGCTCGGTGCTCAGAATTCCAAGGGTAGATTTGGAAATTTGTAGGTATGCTCTTGGATTTGATCCATATTACGATGGGATGGATCAAATCTCACAGTCCATCTTTGGATATAGAAACCATGATCATCCATTAACCAAGTTCCATTTTTAATTTTGGCTCTGATTGCCACCAAGGGACAAATCACCATAAAGTACTCATTTGCTAGAGCTTTGAATTCCATTTCTCCACCCCATTTTTCTTTCCACCATCTGATAAAACTGTCCCAGTTGAGATTTATACAATACAATTTCACCAGGAGCCCTAGCTGCTCGAGATGATCCCTTTCCACTTTCAACTTATCAGAATTTAGCACCATTGTCTTCCTGAAACCATATCTTTCCCTACCTCTATTGTTTCGCTCGTTATTGAGACCACTGTTCATTGGCGTTCTTATGTTTTTCCACCTTTCACCTCTCCTGGGCTCCCCAACATGATTGTCATTCCATCTAGGGTTCCGGTTGCCATTCATGCCATTCACATTACCTCTTCCACTACGATTCTTTTTGTTCCAACAACCCTGATTGCCAAAATTATAATTGACTTGCCTCTGCCTACCTTGCCATCTATTCCGACTGTCCCGATCTCGATCCGATGTTGTCCATTCCTTGCGCTCTCGCCAAGGTTCATTGATCACCCTAGCTCTGATCTGTTCAGGGGATGTTTCCCTTTATGCTTCACGTGCCCAACTTCCTTGATGGTTGCTCTCTCCCCAATCTTCATCTGGATTTGCCTTGACCGCCCCTTGCTCGCCATGGTGCTCCACCTCCGAACTGCTCTGCAAAATTTTTCCCCTGTTCTGCTTCCATTCGCTCTTTAAACTATTGTATCAAATTAATCCCTATGTCCAAAGGCTTTTTTTATTATCAAAATTCTTGCAGTTTTATGTGTTGATTATTTAGATGTTTAGGTTGTGTTATTTCATTACATAGCTACCATTATTATCTTTAATCTCTATTTGTATCAGTTCATCAATATGGACATAAAATTTAATAGCTTAAACTTAAAATGAGATGGGTAATAATTTGATATAATTTGTAGCTTATATGGCACATAAAAACAATGATATTTTAATGTACTTTACATCAAAGTAGCCTAAATTAGGATGGTTGACTAAGTTTATATTTTGTAGGGTTGTATAGGAATTATTAAATTTTATTTGTATAAAAATTATGAGTTGAAATACAAGGTATATGTTTCAACATGCATTTATTTAGTTCATGATTTGTAATATGTTTTTTAAATTTATATCTTTCTTAGCTTATTCATATACCAATTCACAATTTATTGTAAGTGGTTTAAATTTAAAATGAGAAATAATAATTTGACATAATTTGTAGCTTACACAATATACTAGATAAGAATATGAAATTTCAACGTCCTTTGTGCTAGTGTAGTCCCAATTAAAATGGCTACCTAAATTTATGTTTAGTTGAGTTATATAAATTATTACATTTGATTGTATAGAAAATTGTAGGCTGACTACACACACATATGTGTCTACAGGTCTCATTTTATTTCTAAATAAAAATTCTTACAATTATAATTTTATTGATTGTCTATGTGATTAGGTTGTATTAATTCATCGTACAACTACCATTATTGTCTTTCATCTCTATTCGTATTACCCATCATTACAAAGTTATAAAGCAGGTAGTTTAAACTTAAAATGAGATAGGTAACGATTTGATATAATATATAGTTTATATAGTATGCCACATAAGAATATGATATTTTAATGTACTTTACATTGATGTACCCCTAATTGGAGTGGTCGCCTCAATCTATGTTTTGTAGGGTTGTATAGAAATTATTAGAATTGATTTATATAGAAATTATAGGTTGAAATAAGCATTATATGTTTCAACCTACATATTTTTAGTTCATAATTTTTAATAATATTTCAAATTTATGGAATTTTTAGATGACTCATTTATTGATTCATAATTTATTGTAAGCATTTTAAACTTTAAATGAGATAGGCAATGATTTTATATAATTTATAGCTGCCACGTTATGCTAGATAGGAACATATGACTTTAATATTCTTTGTGCCAATGTAGTTCCAATTAAGGAGGGTGTCTAATTTATGTTTTGTGGAGTTTTATAGAACTTATTAGATTTTATTTGTATAGAAGATTATATGTTAAAATACACATTATGTTTTTAAACCTACACATTTATGTCCAAAGGTCTCATTTTATTTTTGAATCAAAATTCTTGCAATATTTTGTATTGATTATTTATTTTTTGGCTTGTGTTATTTTATCATATAGCTAGCATTCTTTTCTTTTATCTCTATTTGTATTGTGCATAATTATTGAATTATGAAGTAAATAGTTTTAACTTTAAATTAGATAAGTAACATTTTGATATAATTTGTAGCTTATGCAATATGTTAGGAATACGGTATTTCAATGTTCTTTATGCAAATGTAGCCCCAGATAAAAAGTGGTTTCCTAACTTTATATTTTGTAGGGTTGTAAAAATATTAGATTAGATTTGTATAAAAAATAGTTGGTTGAAACACTTGTTCAACTCAAACATGTTTAGTTCACGATTTGTATACATATTTTAATATTTTCTGACTTTTTAATTGATTCATATATGTGTTCATAATTTTTTGTAACTAGTTTAAAAGTTAGATGGAATAAGCAATAATTTGATATATAATATGTAGCCTATATAGTGTGGTAGATATGAATATGAGAATTAAATGTCCTTTATGTCATTGTAGCCCTAATTAAAGTGGGTGCTTAAATTTATGTTTTATAGGGCTGTATAGAAATAATTTTGATTTGTATAAAAAATTATAGGTTGAAATACAAATTATATTTTTCAACTTGCACAAATTTATGTCTCATTTTATTTTCAAATTAAAAAATTCTTGCAAATTTTATTTGCAATGATTATTTTATGTGTTTGGGTTGTGTTGTTTCATCATATGCTTCCCATTCATATATTTCATCTCTATTTATATCATGCATGATTACATAGTTATAAAGTAAATAGTTCAAACTTTAGATTTGAAAAGTAATGGTTTGATATAATTTGTATCATGAGATTTCAATGTCCTTTATTTTAGTTTAGCCCCAATTAAAATAGTTATCTAGTTTTATGTTTTGTAGACTTGTATAGAAATTATTATATTTAATTTGTATAAAAATTTATATAGGTAAAAATGGACATTGTATTTTTCAACCTAAACATGTTTAGTTCATGATTTGTAATATGTTTTCTTAGTTGATTCATATAATAGTTTATATATTTTTTTAAGCAGTTTAAAATTTAAATAAGACAAGTAAAAGTTTGATATGATTTGTAGATTACACAATATGTCAAATAAGAAGATGAGAATTTATTTTCCTTTGTGTTAGTGTAGACCCAATTAAAGTGGTGGCCTAAATTAATATTTTTAGGGTTGTATAAAATTCTTAGATTTTATTTGTATAGAAAATTGCAAGTTGAAATACGCATTGTGTTTTTCAACCCACACATATTTGTATCCAAAAATTTTGTTTTATTTTTAAATTATATTTAAAAAAAAATTGTATTTATTATTTATGTGTCTAGGTTGTCCTATTTCATTCATCATATCTACTATCATTAATGTCTTTATCTCTGCATCCCATGCATCACTATGAAGTTATAAAGTAGGTAGTTTTGACTACTAAATAAGCCAATTAAGGTCTAATGAGACCCTTAGCTTTTTCTATCTATTTTTTCTTAGTCTTCTTATGATATAACAATAGGTTTTGATCTAGGTACTATAATACATAGATCTCTATCCATGAGTATATCCTCCATCTAAGGCTTCCAAAACTCAAATTGTGTGAAAAAGAAATTTTCCATTTCTATTTTGGATGTGTATTCCATCTCTTCTTGCAATAAGATCAAACCCTTTCATGCAAGTCCCCACTCAAATAAATATTAGTAAAAAATCCCTCTAACCAACATCTACAATCGGAGTTGATCAGGCTTTGATACCATTAAAATAAAGAAAGGTATGCATAAATGCTTCCTAATTAGAGGACATCATTATGTAAGTTTTAAATATTTACAATTATAAAAAGAAGAAACACATATAACATAAATAAAATCGTACTTCAACACAATTGTATATAGGGAAAACCCCTTTCAGAGAAAAACCTCACAATCTAAGTAGCTCAACACATTTTTAAATAATCTAAGCATAGTCACAATACAGTTGTAAAACAAGCTTTTATAGGAGTATCACCAACCAAAGGTTTAGAATAATTTTGACGACATAATAGTACCTACAAACTCACTATTACATACCTCCATCTCAAGCATCCTATAAATAGAAAAATTGGTACACAAAATCATCAAATGGTAATTAAAATGCCATGAGCTAAAACCACCCAAAAAAGTTGTACAAAAATACCTAGTTATAAATCAACACCAAAATTCCAAGGTGAGTTCACAAGGTAAAAATAACATATTCCTTTCGCTTGTCATAAGCACATCGAATACACTCACCAACTCAAGAGTTCCATTTTGGATTCACTATCTCCATTAAAATATATCTTATGATATGTTTTAACATACATCATAAGTCATTCAACAAGTGAAACTCCCTCTCATAATTCTTTTCTATGTATGATATGGTTCCCCTCTTATAATTATTTTCTATGTATGATATGGTTTTACATTTCTAATTGATGCAGGAAGCCCAAATTTTGAAGGCATGAATCTTGATTTGAGAGGCCATTTAGGCCTGTTAATTTTTAAATTATAGAGCTAAAAAAGATCTATATAATAGGCTGAAATGAAGAAAAATAGGGGTAGGACACCAAAATGGGGTTGATGAACTAATTAGGACCTATTTCTCTCTATTTCATTAGGAAATCAAATCCACACAATGAAATGACTATCGACCTTGAGGTGAATCAAGTCAAAGTGTGAATCTAATGATTTCCTTTTTGGAAAGGATAGGGGTCCTGATTAAACAACACTTTGGGGAGAAAGATTAAAAATGGAAAATCAAACCCAAAATGCAATCTACAACTTGGATCTAATAGATTAAGCTCAATACTGATGGAACCAGAAACTAAAATGTAGATCAGAGAGAGGTAAGATGATGTATACCAGTCACCAAAGTGCTTTATTGAAACTGATCTAGGACTCATTCACCTAGGGGAGAATGGGTCATGAGTTAGGGTTTTTCTGCAACTTTCGGGAGCCTCTACTATAGATTTGAATCCTTCAATTTTCCTAGGTTTCAAGTTTGAAAAACCAAAAATAAATTTTGTAATTGAGTTTCCATGAGATGACAACTTTTATGAAAACTTTTGTAACTTTGACAACTTCTTCAATTTTTCTCTTCAAGAGATCTTCAAGATTTCTTCCACCTAATATATGCAAACACAAATCAAGAGGGATTTTATTTTTATTTTTGGTGAATGAGGATTAGCCTTGGTCAAACCCCATTTTGGTAATCAAACCTTGAAATGAAATGAAATAGCATGAAAGGAATTATGAATGAACAAGTCAATGTCACAACTCACCAAAATCCTGAATGAACCTTGGAATGTAGATCTACAACTTGCATGAAATGGCTTTAGTGTATGTGGATCTTGATCTTGAAACTTGATTTGAATCAATGCCTTGAATGCTTGAATGGATCATGAAACCTACACCATCATATTTTCTCCAATAACATGCATGATGCAAGAAGAATTTGATATGAAAATTGGATCTTGATTGCTGCAATAATTCTTCACTAAATATGCTCTTGAATGCCTTGAATTACTCTTAACATGCTCAAGTGTGAAATTACTTTTAAGATAACTTGAATTTTCTAGGATTGCTTAGATGAAACTTAGTGAAATGACCTTATATTTATAGGTATGTAACATTAATTTTCTGAAATTCAAATAACACAAGCCAACATGTGAATATAGATTTGAATATGTTAAAATACCACAAAAAACATAATTTGAATTTAGGTCCTAGGTCTAAGTGAGGACCCATTTTCCCACGGGTGAATGGGTCTTAGGTCACTCACTTAGGACACACATTGCTCAATGAGAAGTGTTATGTTTAGGAATGAAAGAATGTTAGCTTTCCTCTTCCGAAAATGTGATTAATTAGGATTGGATTTGAATTAAAGGGGGCAATTAAGGAAAATTAACCTCAATTATTAAAGGATCCCTAAATAAGTGTGAAAGTGTAAAGAGCTATACTCTACAACACAAAAAATAAGTCACAATTAAGTCCATTTTAATTAATAGTTCCCTAAAATTAATGTGAATATGTAAAATACATATTACAAAAATAAATTAAGGTATAATTAAGTTCATTTTAATATTAATTACTAATTAGGTGTGAAATATAAAAGGGATACATTTTTCTACAATACATTTAGCCCCCACTTTAGTGAGAGGATGACCCCGTGTCAAACTCACACTAAAAAAGTAGACATTCAAGACACATGTATGCAACAATGACAAAGATTCTCAATCATACAACATCAAATACTAGGAGAAAAGGTGAGAACAAAGAGGGTAGATCAAGCCTCAACTATCCAATGTGATGTGAAACACGTCTCAGTTGTTTGTCCAAGAGAAGGGGGGAGGATCAAGCCTTAATTGTCCAATGCGACATGGAACACATCTCGAATGTTTGTCCAAGAACGTTCACAAGAAGAACTCGATGTCCACTATGAAAATGATGTATGCACTCACTCTGGGCTAATGGAACCTCAAGGCTTCCACTAGGTGAGCCCCCAATGGGTGGAAAATGAGAGAATATTATTAGGCTCCCATATCATACCAAAGCTATCCTTCAAACAACTTCAATAAGGAACTACAAGAACTTCGGGCTTCATAAGGCCTAACAAGCTGCATTATGCTAAGCACGTATGAGTAGGGCAAGGCTCCACTAGGAAGCAAAGTGTGTTATGCTTGGTGGCCTTGAAAGGGGTTCGGGCTTCACAAGGTTAGCAAGTTATGTTATGCTAAAAACTTATGAAGAAAAATGCAAGTGAAGGTTTTTTCAAAGGGATCTTGCTTAGTTCATATAAGGTCTCTTCTTAGGGAACATTGTGCCTAATGTATCCAAGAGAGGACAAGTTTAGGATAAGAGAATCATAACTTAGGGAATGAAACACGTAGCATCACCACTAAGAGGAAAGTCATATGCTAAGAGATATCATTATCTTGGAGGACATCAAACCCAATGACCACCAAGAAAAGGACACATCACAAGAAGAAATAAAATCGCACAATGAAACATGAGGAATGCCAAAATTTATGCCAATGCATGCCCCCATTTTAAAGAAATTTCTAGCACCATCACTAGGAGAAATTTGCTTTAAATTAGTGAATGAAGAAGACATGAGAGCTTATTCGGAAAGCCCTATGCCAAGTCATATGTTCCCAAATGAAGTTGCATCATGAAAATGAAAGAGAAAGGGGTTTCCCCCAAAATAAAATCCCAAAACACACAAGGGATCTATGGATTCAGGGTCAGTATATCTTTGCTATAATGTGATTATAGAGCTTGGAAACGTCATCATTCCCCAAATACTTGCAGAACAAGAAGAATGACACATAGAGAGAAAAAATAAAGAAAAATATTTTGGGTCAACATGGAAGAGTCCTAAATGTCTCGATGCCTTGCAACATCCCCAAAAGGAAAACACAAGACAAGTGAAAATATAGATGTTTATGACATAGAGAAGAATGTAGATACAAATAGAGGAATGCACATGAAGAGAAAGATACATCAAACAAAATAGTATGAGCGATCACATTATGCACATGCAATCACACAAAGAACATGAAAAATAAAACAAAGTAAAAGAATAGTAAGGAACATGCGAGTCAACTTATAGTAGGTCATTCACATCCCAATCTTGATCAATATATATGAAAGGCAGACAACTAGAAAAAGAGACAATATCGAGTGCCAAAACTAGGACAAGGCTATCTAACCCCTTGCCCCCATTAAGTGCATGAGGACAAGGATGAGTCGAGATAAGTGATGAGAATGAGCTCCTTGCAATAAAGAAAATGATTTTCAATGAATATTAGACATGTAATAGAGAGCATGCTATGATCCTACAACTATTACATGGCAAGGAGCAAAGCGCATGATTTTAGTCAAGATGGATCCCTAGGGGATCTAAATTTCTTCAATAATCCTTGTAAAGGACAACAATTATCAGTGTGGTGTTTAAAGAATCTATGATGGGAATAATATTGTCTATTTTGATTAGTTTGGTTTTTTCGGTTAGATTTTCACTTTTAGGTGGTAAGTTGATTAATCCCCAATGTAAAAGAGTGTAAAAGGCCTTCTCAGTCTTGGATAGCTTTAATAGGTTATCAAAGGATTCAGGAAGATCATATTGTGAATGATGATGTAGTATGGGCCAACTACACTTGATCCATGAGGATTCAAAGTATAATTAAGCTACTATGCATTAGTCCCAATAAGACCATTCAATGTAAACTGAACTAAGAATCCATTAAAATTAACATATTAAAATATAAAAGCTTCATAAAACATCTATTCTAATCCATTTAAATTTATCCTATTGGGGGAGTGGTGACGTATCAATGTGGAATGGCAAACCTTCCCAATGAGCTTGTTTTGATCGATTTTATTGAAGAGAATCGATGAAACTGATGAGAGATGTGTTCTAAAACATGATTTAAAAGATAAATTAACATGATGAAAGCTATTTTAGCATGATATATGGTAAGATGATCGATATGGGTGTATACAAAGATATTCTAAATGTATGCAAGATTTGAAAGATTTAAACCCTAATTACAAAATATGATAAGTGGATGCACCTAAGTTACTAGGGAAGCCATTAATGGAAGCTAACCTAATATGATGCAAGTAAAATAACCTAAAATTCTTTCTAATACATGAAATATGAGTGAAAGATGAGAATGGTTTTAACAACATAAGTTTACTATTAAAATATGGATCCCTTTGTCTCCAAATAGTGACCTATTTTTAGGAGGATAAATGAGAAATGAAGGGCTAAGATTGAAAAAGCTATTCAATGGTCAAAAAGGAAGGACTATGGACACATGGACCATGGATTCCCATCAAGGGTTGAGGATGCAAGATGATATTTAATTAAGGACTTACATTCATCCAAACAAGCACACTTTCAAAACTTGCACAAGAAGCTTTGTTGAAAGTTTGTTATAAAAAAAAATATTCCCTTTTTCAAATGAGTGAAGAAAGAGAATATTCTCATGGGTGAAGAAAATTAGATATTTAGTTAATTAAAACCAAATTTAATTGTGCAAAGGAATATTACATGGGAATATTATCTTTTTGGAGGAATATTCCATGGGAATATTCTCTTTTTGGAGGAATGTGCAAAGGAGGAATATTCCCTTGCAAGTGGGAGGATTAATAATTTGATAATTAAACAAAGTTTTAATTATACAAATTAGGGGAATTAGGATATTCATTAATTTATTTAATGAAAAGGGGGAAAGTGATATGATATTTAATTGATAACTTAGGGTTATTTAATTAAATAAGAGAACTTATGGATTAAATTAAATAATTTTATTTATTCAATTTAACAAGACAAAATTTTAGCATGAAAGGGGGTGAATTAACCTAATTAAGTCAATTAGATTAACAAATGCAAATGATGCAATTAATTAAATAGTTAGGCTAATTTAACAATTAAGTGAAAAAAGGATGGGTTTAAGGACAAAATGATGTTAGTATATTAGATTTGAGTGCATGATATCATTTAGGATATTTTTAAGTGTCTACATTTTTCCCCTCTTTTAAGTGAGGCACATGTTACGTTGGTTCAAAGACTGATGCTTTTTGGATTAAAACTGCTGCTCAGATCAAAAAATAAAAAAATTCTAATTTTTGGATGCCTGTGATGTACCCATCATAAGGGAAGTATTTAAATAAGATTAGTATTCACATTTTGAATAGATATAACATATATATATAGTCTATTGTATGTAATATCTTTAAATTAAGTTAATAAGACATTATTCTTGCTCATAAGCATCCCATGAAGATAATATGCATAAGGATGGATATACTCAAATAGGGTATCCATAAGGCATAGATAGAATGAAGTTCTTTAAAATATCTTAAGGATGGATACACCAAAATAGGGTGTCCATAAGGCTTGAGAAGTAAAAGGCTCACTTCCGGGATTTAGGCTGGGTGCTCTTAAGAAAAAATGGTACCCAAAGGCTTGGGAAGAGATTAAGAGTAACAAGGTTACAATATTTTTCCAAGATTATAAGGCTGGATAAACTTAGCAAAAGGTATCCAGAAGGCCTGGAAGGAGATTAAGGGTAACAAGGTTACAATCTTCTTCCAAGATTAAGCTGGATATACTCAAAGTTGAGGTTTCCAAAAGGTTTGGAAGGAGGTTAAGTGTAACAAAGAGTTATGACCTTCTTCCAAGATAGGAAAGGTACACCTAGAAGGAATTGATTGAGGACAAGAAAAATCAAGGGGGAGACTTGTGATGTCCCCATCATAAGGGAAATATTTAAATAAGCTTAGTATTCACATTTTGAATAGATATAACATATATCTATATACATACATACATACATATATATATATATATATATGTATGTATGTATATATATATGTGTGTATATATATATATATGTATGTATATATATATATGTATGTATATATATATGTATGTATATAGATATGTATATATATATAATTAATTAGATATATTAATATACAAATAAATATGTCTTGCACTAATCCAATGTAATGATAGATCAAGCAAATTAAAGAAGAGAAAAACTAAACTAATCACAAGGGATAGGCGCATGAGGAATCAATGAAGAAACACGTCCCTTGGAGTGCCACTCCTATATCATATCAAACAACAGGGTGAAGCCACATAAGTGGTTTACACTTTTGTGGAGGAAGGAATTTTCAAAATTTCCACATTCTCCCTAGCAAAGTGGTTCGGCCGAGACCATGGCTCAGTAGAACCATTTGAGCAATTCAGTAGAGCCATATGGTTGAAGACCGTAACTCGGCGAACCTAATAAAAGTCATATTTAAGGGGGTTTGAGACAAATTGTCGAACCCCTTAAATATGAAAAACCAAAAAAAGTGTGAAAGTGGCACACACTTTCACCTTTCATGAATTACTAATCTGCGCGCGGCGAACATAAACCGGACGGCGACCCAACAAAATTTTTCACCAACGAAAGCAAAGTTCGGGTCGTTTTCTTCAAACTTCATCATTCCAATTCGCATATCGACCACTATTGAGCACGAGGTATTTAAAATTCCTTTTTTTTTAAGTTCAAAATGCATGTATTTGTTTAATTTTGAAACCCTATATATGCAATTTTTTTAAAATTTGTTGAATTCAAATTGCACTTGTTTGAACGTTTTTAAAGCATTTTTAATAGTATTTTGCTTCCCCGTTTTGCATAATCCAAAGGTTTGAGTAAGGAAAAACGAGTTTCCTCCGAAAATTAGTGCAAAAAAACATTATAATAGCTCTCAACATAGTCTAAAAAATGAAGATAAATACATTCCTAAAGACTAGAAATGTAGGGTTAAGCTCACAAAATAATTTTAAAACTACAAATTTAGGGTCAAACTTGTAGATGAAAATGCAAATTTCATACATGTAGGATTGAACCATGAAAGTCATAGCTTGATTTGTTAAGGTATTATAATATTAAATCTTATAAAAAATCCAGAATCATATCATTGATAGCATTGTCTTCATGTAGTGTGTACAAATTGAAATATAATTGACTAAAACTATAAGTTACTCTTATTGAACAATTTCCTCATGTAGTGTGTATAAATGGAACCATTGATTGAAAATATAAATCAAACCATCAAGAACAAAGACTTGATTGTGTCTTCATGCCCTCAATTAATATCATTTACAAATTTTGGTCTTGGAAACCATAAAATTAACAATTACATTCTCTACCCTATTATTTGATGTATTATAATGCAATTTTCTATACTACCAAGCAAATTCAATGGTCACAAGTTTGTAGAGACACTCTAGAAAAAGGTCTATCATGTGTTTAGAATACTATTCATATTGTAACACTAGAGATTCTAAGTAATATGAGAATCCCTACATAATTTTATATAATGTATTTTCATCATCACTAACTATAGTAGACTAGTTTCTATCACTATTCAATTCATCTTCTTTCATTAGTCCATCATGACTTGATTATTCATCCTCCTTTATATTTAGAGAATAAGAACAATATATAGAACCACTACAAAATCTTCACACATATCACTAAAAGTTGATGTTTGGTATAAATGTATCCACATGCAAACAAGAGCCACCTTTGGACATTACTATTATCAAAAGGACAAACCTTATTAGAGCGAGTGCAAAAAGATGTGGGGCCAAAAAGTGGCCACCCCACCTTTTGGCCCCATCATATTAAGTATCAAGCATTAATGTTGAGGTACGCTATTCGAGGAAACTTGAATGATAAGTAAGTGAAGAGAGAGTGGGACTTTATTGTTCACAAAGTGGGAAGAAATAAAAGCAAAGGAAGTGGAAATGGGAAACATGTAGAGAATATGGCAAAAATGGTGGAAATCAAGGAAGGATTAAAAGGAAAAGAAAGAGGGAAAAGAGGAGGATAGAGGCAAAAGGAGGAAGAAGGTAGTGCAAATTATACATTTTTGAAGCTTGTGAAATTCGAGTATGTAAACCTAATAGTTTTTACTTGGTGGTAATGAGGTATGATTTTTTATGAAGGTTCTTTTTAGTATTTTTATATGTAATGTAAGAGAAAAAGCTATTCTTGTATGAAATTCTAGAAATCATGTTAAAAAGCATTAGCTTGTAATTTCTACTATGTGAATGGAAATCTATTGCTCTACCTAGGACATTTAGAAGCTTGTGTTGCATTCATGAAGCCAAACATAGTAGATATTTTTTTTACTTTATGTGTGTTATTGGAGATAGGGTTTTAGTATATAGAACCATACAATAAAATGGGGTAATTCCTTGTTTGAACTAAAAACCCTACTATTTTTTAGTGAAGGGATAGCTAGCTATAACATTTTGACTTTCACTTGTGAGTCTAAACACCCATATGGGTTATTGTTGCTTTGTCTTATGGATTATGGTAGTAAATTCTTAAGATGTATGTAAATCTAGAAGACCAATGTTGAATATTTATTTGTTGATAGGCTAAATAGAGTTAGAATTAGTATGGGATCATTACATGTATGCCATTCAACATTCATGCACATCATATATATGTGAGAGAGATAGTGATAAAGAGAGATAGAGATAAAGGGTAATATAGATAGATAGAATAAGCACAAACCATTTGCTATGAATATGCACAAAATATTTATATATTGATCTTGATAAGGTCATGAAGACATACATAATACATCATGAAAATATCATATACAGTGACATGAGGCCAACATTGTCTCTTAGACTACAAAAAATCACCAATATATATTCATGAAAATAGTTATGAATGTGTCATAAAGATATAAAAGTGTTTATGTATGTGTAGCAAATGCTATTAATGAAACATTATGCCTCTCTTTGC